>JAJQQW010000021.1:51339868-51352368 GCA_025583905.1 Ia io | reverse complement strand
GATCGAGCCCCGAACCCGGGCCTGTGCCCTGACCAGGAATCGAACCCTGACCTCCTGATTCCTAGGTGGCTGCTCCACCACTGAGCCACGCCATTGGGGCTTATTTTATTTTTTTAAAAATATGTTTTTATTGAATTTTTTAGAGAGAGAGGAAGGGAGAGGGAGAGAGAGAGAAACATCCATGAGAGAGAGAAGCACCCTACAGGCCCCCCACTGGGGTGGAGCCCACACCCAGGCATGTGCCCTGACCTCTGGGTTCAGGGGACGGCACTCAACCCCTGAGCCACACCTTCGGGGCCATTTTACTTTTCAATCCTCACCCCAGGGTATATTTTAAAAATTGATTTTAGAGAGAGAGGAACGGGGAGACCGAAACATCCATGGGTTGCAGGCTTGATCCCCAGTGTGGGGCGTGCAGGTGGCAGCCGATCCATGATTCTCTCTCATCATGGATGTTTCTCTCTCCCTCTCTCTCTTCTTCCTCTCTGAGATCAACAAAAATGTATTTAGCCCTGGCCGGTGTGGCTCAGTGGATAGAGCGTCAGCCTGCGGACTGAAGGGTCCCAGGTTCGATTCCGGTCAAGGGCATGGACCTTGGTTGCGGGCACATCCCCAGTGGGGGGTGTGCAGGAGGCAGCTGATGGATGTTTCTCTCTCATCGATGTTTCTGACTCTCTCTCCCTCTCCCTTCCTCTCTGAAAAAAATCAATAAAATATATTAAAATATAAATTCAATAAAAAATGTTAAAAAATAATAAAAATAAAATAAGGAAAAAGCGGGGGGGGGGGGGGGTCGAGGCTTGGGATGAGGAAGGTGGGATTTTCACTGCACAGCTTTTCCCAGAAGACGGTTTCGTTCATGGAATACAAACGCTCCGTGGTTGGAGCGCCCGGCCGCGCACCCACGGGTCGCAGGCCTGATCCCCAGCCTGGTCGGGGCACCTGCGGGGACAACCAGCCCATGCGTCCCCCTCACTGCGGTGATTTGTTTTCTTTCTCCCCCCCCCCCACCTCCCTCCCGCTGTCTTGAAAACTCAATGCAAAAAAGCAAGCAAAAACACAAACAAAAACACACAAACACACCTTGGGTGAGGATTAACAGCAACAAAACCCGGAAAGCAACCTTGGTGGCTGTTTCCCCGAACGCCTGGGTGCCCGCCCTCGTGTTACAAGGCGACTCCCGGGGTTTGTGCGAGCCTGGGGGGGGGGGGTGCAGGCTTTTCTTTCACCCCGCGGCTCCGTGAGACAGGCCGGAGCTGAAGGCAGTCGGAGGGTCGGCCCATCAGCTCAGGGACCCACCGTGGGTCCCCCAAGCACCGGTTTGAGGCAGGAGCACTGGCTCAGGAGGGAGCGGGAGAACTGGACAGCAGCGGGGCTGACAGGGGGCCTGGGCTTTGTGACAGGCAGCAGGGGCCCCCACAAGCCCGCTTTCTCCCCTTCCTGCGAAGACCGCTAAGGGACACCAGGCCCCCCCCCCCCCCGGCTGCAGAGTGGGCTTCAGCCCCAGAGCCGTCAGCCGGCGACACCCGTTGCCATGGAAACGGCAGCCCGCGGGGTTTGGGGGGGGGGGGCGGGGGGCGGGGGGGATGCCGGAGCCTGGAATTTTCCAGGGCCGCGGGTCGGGGTGGCTTCAGACCCCCAGCCTGGACTCCAGTGGGGCTCCTGCGCTGCTGTGGGGGGGCCCCTGGGAAGGGGGTTCGGGCGGGAGGCCTCCCCACCCTCACTCCGAACCCCGCGCCCCCTGCAGACAAGCACCGGGCTGCCCGTTAGCAAACATTGTTAACCAGACCTTTCACGTTCTTCTCCTCACACGTCTTCCAAGGGCAATACGTGTTTTATTTATTTTCACTTTCCCGTGCGTGTTTTATTTTTTTAAATTTAAGAACATATATATTTTATTGATTTTTTTTTAACAGAGGGGAAGGGAGAGGGAGGAGAGAGTCAGAAACATCGATGGGGGAGAAGCATCGACCAGCGGCCTCCTGCACGCCCCCCACTGGGGATGTGCCCGCAGCCAAGGTGCATGCCCCTGACCGGAACCGAACCCGGGACCCTCCAGTCCGCAGGCCGACGCCCCATCCACTGAGCCACACCGGCCAGGGCGCGTGTTTTACTTTAATTTTATTTTTCATTCTCCGGGGCGTGTTTCATGCTCCGCAGCACAAGGCAATTCAGGCCCATTGAGTCTCTACCGGAGACTCAACCACGTCACGTGCTGCACAAATGGCCAGCAGAGGGCGCCGTGAGACTACCACGGAGTTCCTTTTTTTTAATGTATTTTTATTGATTTCAGAGAGGAAAGGAAAGGGGGAGAGAGAGAGAGAAAACATCCGTGATGAGAGAGCATCATGGATCGGCTGCCTCCCGCACGCCCCCCACTGGGGATGGAGCCCGCAGCCCGGGCCTGTGCCCTTGAGCGGAATCGAACCCGGGACCCTTCAGTCCCCAGGCCGACGCTCTATCCCCTGAGCCAAACTGGCCAGGGCACGGAGTTCCGTTTTAAAAAAGTGTTTTTATTGGTTTCTATTTTTACAATTTTTATTTATTTATTTTTAATAGCATTTTTTATTTTTAAAAAACATTTTTTTAAAATATATTTTTATTGATTTCAAAGAGGAAGGGAGAGAGAGAGAGAGAAACATCCATGATGAGAGAGCATCATGGATCGGCTGCCTCCCGCACGCCCCTCACTGGGGATGGAGCCCGCAGCCCGGGCCTGTGCCCGACCGGGAATGGAACCGTGACCTCCTGGTTCATAGGTGGACGCTCAACCACTGAGCCACGCCGGCCGGGCTTATTTTTAAAGTTGATGTAAAGAGCTTAGGACTTGGAGTCAGAGGAACCTGACTTTTTCATATCTTTTTTTTTTAAGATTTTTAAAAATTGATTTTTAAAAAATTAATTTATTTTTTTAATAAAATATTTTTATTGATTTCAGAGAGGAAGGGAGAGAGAGAAACATCAACGATGAGAGAGAATCATGGATCGGCTGCCTCCCCTACTGGGGATCGAGCCTGCAACCAGGGCATGTTCCCTTGACCGGAATTGAACCCGGGACCCTTCAGTCCGAAGGCTGATGCTCCATCCTCTGAGCCACACCGGCCAGGGCTAAAATTGACCTTTTAGAGAGAGAGGAAGAGGGCGAGAAAGAAACACCCACCGCGGCCTCCTGCACGCCCCCTGCTGGGGATGGAGCCCACACGCAGGCAACTCTTCCTCTCCTGGCACAACCCACACCCCACCAGCCAGGGCACCAGGCAGTGCCCTACCCAGCGGGAGGGAAGTGCACCCACTCATCCGAGCCCGAGGAGGAAGGCGAGGAAAATGCTTATTGGCACTCGCTCCCCTCCCCCTCCCCCTGCTTTTTGCAACGGACACTCTCCAGGGGGTGGTTTTGAAGGACAGGCTCTCTGGGTGGGCTCAAGAGTCCGACTTTAAAGAGCAGGTTCTCGAAGGATCACCACGGACATATCGACGTCTAACCACCTTGCTGGACACGTGAAACGAATGTCCTATTGAAAAAAACATGTTTTATTGATTTTTTACAGAGAGGAACGGAGAGGGAGAGAGTTAGAAACATCAATGTGCCGCAACCTAGGTACATGCCCTTGACCGGAATCAAACCTGGGACCCTTGAGTCCACAGGCCAATGCTCTATCCATTGAGCCACACCAGTTAGGGCTAGAGCATCGTCTTGATATGAGGAGGTTGTGGGTTCCATCCCCGGTCAGGGCACTTACAAGAATCAACCAATGGCCCTAACCCCCTAACCAGTGTGGCTCAGTGGATAGAGCATCAGCCTGCAGACTGAAGGGTCCCGGGTTCCATTCCAGCCAAGGGCACATGCCCAGGTTGCGGGCTCGATCCCCAGTAGGGAGTGTGCAGGAGGTAGCCGATCCATGATTCTGTCTCATCACTGATTTTTTTTAAAACTATATATTGTATTGATTTTTTACAGAGAGGAAGAGAGAGGGATAGAGAGTTAGAAACATCGATGAGAGAGAAACATTGATCAGCTGTCTCCTGCACACCCCCTACTGGGGATGTGCCCGCAACCAAGGTACATGCCCTTGACCAGAATCGAACCTAGGACCCTTGAGTCCGCAGGCCAACACTCTATCCACTGAGCCAAACCAGTTAGGGCTCGTCATTGATGTTTCTATCTTTCTCTCCCTCTCCCTTCCTCCCGAAATCAATAAATATATATATTTAAAAATAAATAAATACATAAAATAAAAGGGTCATTCACTTAAAAAAGAATCAACCAATGAATGCATCGATAAGTGAAACAACAAATCCACGTCTCTCTCTCTTAAATCAATAAATGAACATTTAAAAAATATTGCATGTCAACAGCAACTGAAAAATAAATTAAAATAAAAATTGTGTTGTTTGTTTTTTTAAAAGCTCCACCAATATTTCTGGATGAAATGCCACCCTGTCTGGACTCTGCTGTAAAAATAGCCCCTTCGGGGCTGCGATGGGCCGCGGCTGCGCAGGCCGGTGGGGTGGGCAGCTGTGGGGACGGCTGCCTTCTGCTCTCGGTCTCCCGCTCTGACTTTTATATTTTCACACGTTGCCACCACACTGCCCCCGCCCCCCTCACCCGCCGGCTTCTCCTAATCAAAGCCAAATCCCTCTTTTTTCAAATTTCATTTAATTAATTTATTCTCATTCTCTCTCTCTCTCTCTCTCTCTCTCTCTCTCTCTCTCTCTCTCAAATTCTTTGTTGTTTAATAATCTGGCCATTCAGTATATATATATATATATATATATATATATATATATATATATATATATATATATATATATATGTATACACACACACACACATACACACACACATATATTAGAGGCTGGTGCATGAATTCGTGCATGGGTGGGGTCTGGCCAGCTTGGGGGGGGGGTGGGGAGACATGGGCGGTTGGCCGGCCTGCCTGCTGGTCGAACTCCTGGTCGAGGGGACAATTTGCATATTAGCCTTTTATTCTATAGGATATACACTGAGTGGCCAGATTATTATGCGTTTGGAGATCATCATAACCTGGCCACCCAGTGTAGTCTTACATATGTCTCCTCCCCCGCTCCCCGCATTGACCTCTCCCCGCCATCCCACCCCCAGCACATGCCCTGACCCCCTGACCCCCCTACCCCCCTAGTGTCTGTGTCCATTGGTTATGCTCATATGCATACAAGTCCTTTGGTTGATCCCTTACCTCCCCCCCGCGCCCTGAGGTTGGATGGTCTGTTTGATGTTTCTCTGTCCCTGGATCTATTTTTGCTCATCAGCAGATGTTGCTCAGCCAAATCCCTCCTTCTATAAGTTGCCAATCTGACCACATAATTCTCCTGTTTCAACCCCCTCGGCGGCCCTCTGGGAAAATACAACAGGCAGGAAGAGGCCACCTTTAATTGTTAAAAATTTTATTTATTGATGAGAGAGAGAGAGAGAGAGAGAGAGAGAGAGAGAGAGAGAGAGAGAGAGAGAGAGAGAGAGAGAGAGAGAGGTTTGTGGTTCCACTTTTTACGCGTCCATTGGTGGATGCTTGTACGTTCCCTGAGCGGGGTCGAACCCACAACCTTGGTGTATGGGGAAGACGGCCTCACCGGGCCAGGACACCTCCTCCTGGTCGCGTTTGCAGCCCACGTGTCCTCTGCACCCCGTCCCCTGCTTCTCGGGGCGCCTTCGGGGTCCCCCACGGAGAATTCGCGCAGCAAGGGGCCTCCCCACCTTCCCCAGCCCACGCGTCTCGGAGGCGAACCGTGGGCTCAGCTGCCCAGGGGCGGACATGCCTGAGCCATTGCTCACGGATCGGCTTTCCTGACACCTAATCCCGCAACAGCTGCGGGGGCCCGGGCTCCCCAAGCGGCCTCTCTGCGCTGGGGCCGCACAGCGCGCGCCCGGCCTGGATCCCAGCAGCTGCCGCGCACGGGCGCTCGGGGCTGGGGCGCTCGGGGGGGGCCGCGGGGCTGGGGGGCTGGGGGCTGGGGGGCCGCTGGGCACAGCCCTGAGCCCGCGGGATAAGGGGCACCCACACCCCCTGCCGTGTAACCCGACAGGCTCTCCGTGCAAAGTCGGGGAGGCCGGGCCGTGTGCGCCCCCAGCACCAAAGGGTCGCGGGTTGGGTTCCTGCTCAAGGGCGCATTCCGGAGGCCACCGATCTCTCTCTCTCTCTCTCTCTCTCTCTCTCTCTCTCTCTCTCTCTCTCTCTCTCTCAGAACCCACAAAGCAAAACAAAACAAAAAGGCAGGGAAATCCTTTGATTATCACAGACCCCCCTCCACGGTCTCCCTGTAGCAAATATGTTTTTATTGATTTCAGAGAGGAAGGGAGAGGGAGGAGAGATAGAAACATCCATGATGAGAGAGAATCATTGATCGGCTGCCTCCTGCACACCTCACTCCGGGGATCGAGCCGGCAACCCGGGCCTGTGCCCTTGACCGGAATCGAACCCAGGACCCTTCAGTCCGCAGGCCGACGCTCTATCCACTGAGCTACTCCCTCTAGGGCGGTTTTGTGTGTGTGTGTGTGTGTGTGTGTGTGTGTGTGTGTGTGTGTGTGTGTGTGTGTGTGTGTGTGTGTTTGCGGGTGCCAGGACCAACGATCGCCAGCTGCCCAAGTACCAAAAAATCATGCTTCTGAAATTTCCACACTGGGGATGGAGCCCCGGCCTGGGCCTGGGCTCTGACCGGGAATCAAACCCTGGCCTCCTGGTTCACAGATCGACACTCAACCACTGAGCCACACCAGCCGGGCTCGAGCTGAACTCTTTCTATCAGTAGTGAACTTTTTCTGGATACGCCTGTAGTACCATCTTTAAGTTTTAGAAAAGGTGATACAGAGTCCTGTCGGGGCAGCTCAGTTGGTTACAGGGTTGTCCCAATACCCCAAGGTTGCAGGTTCGATCCCCGGTCAGGGCACGGACAAGAAGCAAGCAATGAATGTACAGGTAAGTGGAACAACAAATCGATGTCTCTCTCTCTCAAATATAAGATATACTAGAGGACCGGTGCACGACATTCGTGCACTGTGGGGGGGTCCCTCAGCCCAGCCTATGCACTGTCACAGTCCAGGACCCCTCGGGGGATGTCTGCCTGCCGGCTTAGGCCCGATCCCCCGGCTTCTGGCTGAGCAGCACTCCCCCTGTGGGAGAGTACTGACCGCCAGGGGCAACTCCTGCTTTGAGCATCTACCCCCTGGTGGTCAGTGTGTGTCATAGCGACGGGTCATTCTGCTGTTCGGTCGATTTGCATATTAGCCTTTTATTATATAGGATACATTTAAAAAAAAAAGAAAAGAATTGGGGGTACAGCCCTGGTCGATTTGGCTCAGTGGATAGAGCGTCAGCCTGTGGACTGAAGGGTCCCCGGTTTGATTCCGGTCAAGGGTATGTACCTTGGTTGCAGACACAACCCCAGTAGGGGGTGTGCGGGAAGCAGCTGATCGATGTTTCTCTCTCATCGATGTTTCTAACTCTCTATCCCTCTCCCTTCCTCTCTGTAAAAAATCAATAAAATATATTTTAAAAAAAGAAAGGGGGGTACATTTGCTGGTTATCAGGAGAGAAGGGGGAGGAGAAACCAGTCTCTCCCTCGCCCTCTCTCATGACACATTCCTGGTGTGCCTTCCCAGACATAGTCTCCGAGTGCGTGTGTGGGTCCATCTCTAAGCACAATTCTTGGCGATTTTTCATGACACATCAATGCATTTTCATGTGCACGCTCTGAGACCCGGCGCACATGCTTAATTTTGCAGCTCATTGTTCAGCGCACAGGTTTCCATGGCAACCGGAGCCAGCCTCGCCACCCCCGTCCCCTCCCCCTCATCGGTGAGGACCCAGGGATAATGGAACTAAATGGCTTGATGGGAGGAAATAGGGGGGAGGCACGGATTTGAGACTTAACCGGGGGCCCAGGCCTCTGTCTCCTGTCTGTTAAACTGGGTGTTGGGAGAACAATTTAAAATACACTGAGCGGCCAGATGATGATGACCTCTGAACACATAATAACCTGGCCACTCCGTGTATATCCTACAGAATAAAAGGCTAATATGCAAATGGTCCCCTCGACCAGGAGTTCGACCAGCAGGCAGGCTGGCCAACCGCCCATGTCCCCTCCCCCTGGCCAGGCTGGCTGGACCCCACCCATGCACTAATTCATGCACCGGGCCTCTGATATATATATATATATATATATATATATATATATATATATATATATATATATATATATATATATATATATATATATACCGAGTGGCCAGATTATTATGTGTTCAGCGGTCATAATAATAATCTGGACACTCAGTATATATATTATTTTTTGATTGATTTCAGAGAGGAAGGGAGAGGGAGGGAGAGATAGAAACGTCAGTGATGAGAGAGAATCATGGATCGGCTGCCTCCTGCACGCCCCCCACTGGGGATGGAGCCCACAACCTGGGCATGTGCCCTGACCGGGAATGGAACCGTGACCTCCTGGGTCATAGGTCGGCGCGCAACCACTGAAACACGCTCATGGGGAGGAGAACAGTTTTTAAAACAATTTTATTGATTGACTTTTAGAGAGAGGATGGGGAGGGGAGAGAGAGAGAGAGAGAGAGAGAGAGAGAGAGAGAGAGAGAGAGAGAGAGAGAGAGGAGGGAAAGAGGGGGTCCCAGGACTGAATCCAGAGCCTGGAAAATTCCTCTCTCTGCACCAGGCGTAGCCCCGCGCCTCCAGGAGAAGGTGGGAGCCCCTGGGCGGGCCGGTGGGGAGACGTGGGGAGTCTGCGCCTCAGAGGTTCCTGCGCGCATTCCGTGCGCCTGGGCCTGGCGTGGGCGGGAACCCTGAGCGTCTCCTTCGCGCCAGCGAGCGCCTCGCGGTCCCAGCATGGGGACCCATCAGAGAGGGCGGTGGAGCAGCCTGTGACCCCCTCCACGCTCTGGGCTCGGAGAGTAAAATAACGAGCAAAGAGGCCCCGGCCGGGCGGCTCAGTGGGTAGAGCGTCGGCCCGCGGACTGCAGGGTCCCGGGTTCGATTCCGGTCCAGGGCGGGCACCTCGGTGGCTGGCTCCTCCCCGGCCCTGGTTGGCGCACCTGCAGGAGGCAGCCCGCCGGGTGTCTCTCTCACGCCCATGTCCCTCTCTGTCTGCCTCTCCCCCTCCCTGCCAGCTCTCTGAAAATCAGTGGAAATAGAGTAGGCCCTCGGGTGGGGATTGACAACAAAAAGAAATACTGGTGGGCCCCAACCGGTGTGGCTCAGTGGATAGAGCGTCGGCCTGCGGACTGAAGGGTCCCGGGTTCGATTCCGGTCGGGGGCATGTACCTTGGATGTGGGCACATCCCCAGTGGGGGGTGTGCAGGAGGCAGCTGATCGGTGTTTCTAACTCTCGATCCTTCTCCCTTCCTCTCTGTAGAAAATCAATAAAATATGTTTTAAAAAATAAAAAGGAAAAAGAAAAAAAAATCAGGCCCGGCTGGTGTGGCTCAGTGGTTGAGCATTGACCTAAGAACTAGGAGGTCACGGTTCGATTCCCGGTCAGGGCACAGGCCCGGGCTGCCGGCTCAGCGGATCCCCAGTGGGGGGCGTGCAGGAGGCAGCCGGTCAGTGATTTTTTCATCATCATGGATGTTTCTATCTCTCTTCCACTCTCTTCCTCGCAATAAAAATATATTAAAATAAAAAGAATCAACCAGTGAGCGCTTCAATAAGTAGAACAACACATGATGTTCCTCTCACTCAAATCAATTAAACAACAAAAATGACCCCCCCCTCCCCCGTGAGACTTCACCATGGACCACACAGTGTGTGGGGGTGGCTGTGGATAGATTCATCCACAGATTCCACCCTCCCTGCCGATAGTTTCCAGAACCTTCCTGACGCCCCAGGACACACCCTGAGAGGGCAGCACGCACACCCCGAGGTCTGACCCAGCTGCCTGGCTCCCCATGGACCCCGAACGGGCCTCCCAGTCCTGGTTCCGCCCATGCATTCCCGGGAGCCCGGCCCTGCGTCTGAGTTCACTGCCTCCGCCCAGACCCCGGAGACACCCCCTTCTCTTTCCAACAAGCACTCATGAAGCACCTGCTGTGTGCGGGGCTGAGGGCTAGGGCCCCCCGATTCTGGAAAATTCCACCCTCAGGGGCTCCCTCCCTTCACTCCTCCGTCCCCTCCCTCCCCTTTCTCATCCTGCAGAGGCGGTTTCCACGGTGACGGTTTCCACGGTGACGGTTTCCATGGTGACGGCTTCCATGGTGACGGCTTCCATGGTGACAGCCTCCGTGGTCCAGGCTGGGGTGCAGGGATGGAGGCGCCTCCACCAGGAGTTTCGCACCCCTTCCAAGCTCACCCCTGACCTCACCCCTGCAGGCGCCCTGAGCATGTATCAGCTGCACGAGAGAAAAAAACTAATTTTTTTAAAAAAGAAAGAGCGTTACAGCATGAGAAATATAGAGCCAATGCTTTGGCGATGCTGGTCTCTCTCCAAAAACTCCTAGGTCGCAGTCCTCCCCCCCCCCCCCCGGCCCTCCCTGGAGGTCAGAACAGAACTGTCTTTGGAGATGGGGCCTCTGAAGAGGAGAGTGAATTAAAACGAGGCCGTGCCCGGCTGGCGTGGCTCAGCGGCTCAACGGCAACCCAGGGACCCCGAGGCTGCCGGTTCGATTCCCGGTCAGGGCACAGGCCCGGGTTGCGGGCTCCATCCCCAGTGTGGGGCGTGCAGGAGGCAGCCGATCCGTGATTCTCTCTCATCACTGATGTTTCTCTCTCTCCCTCCCTCCCCCTTCCTCTCTGAAATCAGTACAAATATATTAAAACCATTTTTCACCAGTGCATCTACCGAGCAGCCAGGGTGTCTGCAGGGTCCCAGCCACGCTCCGCCTTCCCGTCCTTCCTCACACGTGCAAAGTCACCCTCCCTCCGGCCTCGGCCCTGGCCGGCCCCTCCTGGCCCCTGCGCGTGTCCCAGCCCGACCCCCTGGACCACAGAGCCTGACCCAGGTCACGTCAGCTCGCTTGACGTCCTCCACGGCCTGGACCGCTGTTAGAAACCTCTCCTTCAGACAATCACATCCTTTACGGAGCGATCCCCCAGTAAGTCTGGGACCTACATGACACCCTGCGCAGTCATCACAGTATTATTATTATTATTATTATTTATTTTTAAAAAATATTTTTATTGATTTCAGAGAGGAAAGGGGGGAGAGAGAGAGAACCAATGATGAGAATCATTGATCGGCTGCCTCCTGCATGCCTCCCATTGGGGATCGAGCCCGCCACCCAGGCATGTGCCCTTAACCGGAATCGAACCTGGGACCCTTCAGTCCGCAGGCCGACGCTCCATCCACTGAGCCAAACCAGTTAGGGAAATTATTTTTATTTTTAAAAAATATTTTTATTGATTTCAGAGAGGAAGGGAGAGGGAGAGAGATAGAAGCATCAATGATGAGAGAGAATCATGGATCAGCTGCCTCCTGCACGCCCCACACTGGGGATCGAGCCCACAACCCGGGCATGTGCCCTTGACCAGAATCAAACCAGGGACCCTTCAGTCTGATGCTCTATCCACTGAGCCACACTGGCCAGGACTCATTACAGTCTTATTGACTCTGTTCCCTGTGGCTATACTGAGACTACCAGCCCGCACTTCCCAACCCCTCACCTTTCTCACCCAGCCCCAAACCCTCCCCTCTGACAGCCATCAGTCTGTTCTCTGTGTCTACGAGTCTGTTTCAGTTTTGTTTGTTCACGTTGTGTTTGCTGATGGATTAGAGGGAGAGAAGAAAGGGGGGTGGTAAGGGGGGAAGAGAGAGGAACATCCATTCGTTGTCTCACTTAGTTATGTATTCATTGGTCAACTCTTTTTTTAAAATATATTTTTATTGATTTCAGAGAGGAAGGGAGAGGGAGAGAGAGATAGAAACATCATTGATGAGAGAGAATCATTGATTGTCTGCCTCCTGCACGCCCCCTACTGGGGATCGAACCTGCAATCTGGCGCCATCGGTTAACCCAGTGGTCGGCAAACTGCGGCTCGCGAGCCTCAGTTTGCCGCTCTGTTGACTAATGAGTTTGCCGACCGCTGACCTAGACTCTTGATTCCAATAATTACAGGCTGTTGCTGTTCCTTGTGATTAAGCCCCTGTCCCAGTGGTCAGCAAACTCGTTAGTCAGCAGAGCGGCTGGCGAGCCGCAGTTTGCCGACCACTGCCCCAGTGTATCATTGATGTTTCCATCTCTCCCCCTTCCTCTCTGAAATCAATAAAAAGAAAAAAGAGAAAAGTAAAGAAGAGACACACAGACAAAGAAAGACTCATGGGCACAGACAACAGTGTGCTGATTAGCCAGAGGGAAGGGGGTCGGGGAGCGGGGCGGTGGGGGAGACAGAAGAGTTAGGGAAAGAGGGGATAGGTACATGGTGATGGAAGGAGACTTGACTTGGGGTGGTGCACACACGAGATAACATACAGGTGATGTGTTGTAGGATTGCACACCTGAACCCTGTATAATTTCATTAACGAAT
>JAJQQW010000021.1:51017368-51337368 GCA_025583905.1 Ia io | reverse complement strand
GTTGTGATAAACACGTTCAGGTCTCCGAACTTCACCGCGTCACCGTTTCCCCGCAGTCTTGGGTCAAAAACGGGGGCCCCAGAGCCAGGGGGTGCCCTTCGGTTTATTCTGAAACTTGCCCGACGCTCACGTCTCTGCCAGGATTCAGCAAAGACGAGGCTAGCGTCGGGGAGCCTGAAGCCATGTGCCCCGAAAAGCCCGTGGCCGCCAGCACAGCAACAGGCCCGCCAAGCGGCTGGCCCGGGGCTGTTCACGCAGACACACATTCACGCAGACACACAGACACGCAGACACACAGACACGCAGACACGCAGACACACAGACATGCAGACACGCAGACACGCAGACACGCAGACACGCAGACACGCAGACACGCAGACACACAGACACGCAGACACGCAGACACGCAGACACGCAGAGACAGACACACAGACACGCAGACATGCAGACACGCAGACAGACATGCAGACACACAGACAGACATGCAGACACACAGACACGCAGACATGCAGACACGCAGACACGCAGACACGCAGACACAGACATGCAGACACACAGACATGCAGACACACAGACACGCAGACACGCAGACATGCAGACAGACACGCAGACACACAGACACGCAGACACAGACAGACACAGACACACACACACAGACACGCAGCAGACAGCAGACATGCAGACACGCAGACAGACACGCAGACACACAGACACGCAGACACACAGACATGCAGACAGACACGCAGACACGCAGACAGACACGCAGACACACAGACACGCAGACACACAGACACGCAGACACGCAGACAGACACGCAGACACGCAGACACGCAGACACACAGACATGCAGACAGACACGCAGACAGCACACACAGACACGCAGACACACAGACATGCAGACAGACACGCAGACACGCAGACAGACACGCAGACACGCAGACACGCAGACACGCAGACACGCACAGCACGCCCTTCAGGCGGGAATATCAGCCTCAGAATGGAAGCTGCTTCTACAAGAGACGTTTTTATAGAGGGATGCCATCAACATCGGGAACGTTTTTAAAGGAAGCGTTGCCCTAAAGGGTCACCCAGTGATGACAGACGATTTTCTAACGTTCGTTGATAGATCAGTACTTGCTGGGAATGGAGGGCTGCTTTTTTAAATGGTGGTGACTTTTATTTCTTTAAGCATAAAAGGATTTATGTTTCCCCACCCGGGACAGTGACTATGCCGTGAAACCAGCCCCTTAAACAAAACCAGGTAAACGGGGGAAGGTCTGCCAGGAATCAGCGTGGCGTTATTTAGGCAAAAAAATAATAATAGTAAATTTTTTTCTGAAAGCTTGTGTTATGTGGTTGCTTTGATAGTGCTTTTTATTTTATTGTAGGGCATTACACACAGGCATTTAGCAGATTCAGACTTGTTACATGAGACGAAACGATTGTTACCTTGGGATAAAATACATAATCTCTGGGTCGCAGCATTTCCCAAACACAGGCCGGCGCCGCATTTCACCCCAGGCAGGAGCCCGGCCCGCGCCCCGCGCCCTCGGAACCGGAGCCCTGGGCCTGGGACCAGCGGGGTGCCGGCTCGGTTCCGTGTTTGCACAAATGCTCCGGCCGCTTCCGCGCCCACCGGCCCGGCGCCCGGCGCCCGGCCCGCGGCGGCGCATCTGCGAACGGGAAGGTCGGAGACAGCCGGTCGGGCGGCACCGGGCCGGCACCGGGCCGGCACCGGGCCGGGCCGGCGTGTTCCCGCTGGGAGACCCGCTCTGGGAGCGGCGCAGGAGGAGCCCGGCAGAGGCCTTAGAGGGCAGGTCCAAAGGGACAAACTGGTCGACAGGACACGTGGCAGCAGCAGGGATTTTTGAAATGAAAGCTAAACCGTAAAAATTAAAAGGACAAATCGCAACAATAGGGATTTAAAACAAATAGAAATAAAGCCCTAGCCGGTGGGGCTCAGTGGATACGGCGTCAGCGAGGAACGCAAGGGTCCCGGGTCCGAATCCGGCCCAGGGCTCCCTCCCCAGCCGGGGCGCGCCCGAGGCATCCGGCCGCGATTCTCCCGCCGTCGGTGTCCCCCCCCCCCGCTCCGCAGTCAATAACGATAGGTCTAAAAACTGCAACGGGGAAGACTTAACAATGAATAAAATAAGAGGACAAACTGCAACAGGGAAGACTTAACAATGAATAAAATAAGAGGACAAACTGCAACAGGGAAGACTTAATAATGAATAAAATAAGAGGACAAACTGCTACAGGGAAGACTTAATAATGAATAAAATAAGAGGACAAACTGCTACAGGGAAGACTTAATAATGAATAAAATAAGAGGACAAACTGCAACAGGGAAGACTTAATAATGAATAAAATAAGAGGACAAACTGCAACAGGGAAGACTTAACAATGAATAAAATAAGAGGACAAACTGCAACAGGGAAGACTTAATAATGAATAAAATAAGAGGACAAACTGCAACAGGGAAGACTTAATAATGAATAAAATAAGAGGACAAACTGCAACAGGAAAGACTTTTTAGAAATAAAAATTAAAAGGACAAATTGCAACAATATTTTTTAAAATTAAAATTTAAAAGAAAGATAAAGAAGAACCCAAAGCGAGGGGAGTCTCCTGACTGAGCTGCTGCCCTTCTCCTCTGGCACAGCCCCGGCCCTGCACCCCCCCCCCGGCCCTGCACCCCCCCCCCCCCCCCCCCCCGGCCCTGCACCCCCCCCCCGGCCCTGCACCCCCCCCCCCGGCCCTGCACACAACCCCCCCCCCGGCCCTGCACCCCCCCCCCCCCCCCCCCCCCCCCCCCCCCCTGCCCTGCCCCCCCCCCCCGGCCCTGCCCCCCCTGCCCCCCCCCCGGCCCTGCACCCCCCCCGGCCCTGCACCCCCCCCCCCCCCCGGCCCTGCACCCCCCCCCGGCCCTGCACCCCCCCCCCCCCCGGCCCTGCACACACACCCCCCGGCCCTGCACCCCCCCCCCGGCCCTGCACCCCCCCCCCCCCCGGCCCTGCACACACACCCCCGGCCCTGCACCCCCCCCCGGCCCTGCACACACACCCCCCCCCCGGCCCTGCACCCCCCCCCCGGCCCTGCACACACACCCCCGGCCCTGCACCCCCCCCCCCCGGCCCTGCACACCCCCCCCCCCCGGCCCTGCCCTGCACCCCTCCCCGGCCCTGCACCCCCCCCCCGGCCCTGCACACACCCCCCCGGCCCTGCACACACCCCCCCCCCGGTCCTGCAACCCCCCCCCCCCCGGCCCTGCACCCCTCCCAGGCCCTGCACCCCCCCCCCCCCCCACCCCCGCCCTGCACCCCTCCTCCCCCCCACCAGCACGGCCCCTCCGGTCCTGCCGAGGCCTCAGACAGCCCTGGATCCGGAGAGCTGGGGGCCAGATGCGCCCCATCACCCAGAGCCGCCTGGCGCCCTCCCAGCCGAGGGGAGCAATGGCTCCCGCTGCCGCCGCGGGGCCTGAGCGCGGGGAGGACCCTCCGCCCGCACCTGCGCACTGCGGGGGGGGGGGGGGGCTCTCGGAGTCCCCCTGACTCAGGAGGCCCCTCTGAGGGTCCCTTACAGGGAGCCTGGGCTCCAGAGACCCCGCCGGGCCCAGCCAGGACCCAGGGCTCCCGGGAGCTCTCGCTCCATGCATTCCCTCATTCATTCATTCATCCCCTCACTCATTCATCCCCTCATTCATTCATCCCTCATTCATTAACTCACTCATTTATTCACTCCCTCCCTCACTCATTCCCTCATTCATTCCCTCACTCATTCATTCATTGCCTCATTTATTCATTCATCCCACTGATGCCGACTGCGCTGGGCAGGCCTGAGAGGGCTGTGGGTCCCACACAGGAAACTTCCTGCCTCCGTGGGGTCTGTGCGCCTTCCCTGAGACTTCTGTCAGCAGAGAGGTCCACAAGGAAACGAGCACTTTCCTTTCTTCTTCTTTTTAAGAGCATATTTTATTGATTTTTACAGAGAGGAAGGGAGAGGGATAGAGTTAGAAACACCGATCAGCTGCCTCCTGCACACCTCCTGCTGGGGATGTGCCCGCAACCAAGGTACCTGCCCTTGACCAGAATCGAACCTGGGACCTTTCACTGAGCCAAACCGGTTAGGGCTAATTTCCTTTCTAAAATTAAAAAAAAAATTTTTTTTTTCAATTACAATTTACATTCAATATTATTTAGCATTCGTTTCAGGTGTATAGCGTGTGGCATGTAAAGAACAATATAGCATTGGCCCGCCCAGACCTAAGGGTCCAGGTTCGATTCCGGTCAAGGGCATGTACCTTGGTTGTGGGCACAGCCGGTGCCCTCGTCCACCTGACGGTTCTCAGCTGGAAACAGGGGTGTGCAGGAGGCAGCTGATCGATGTTTCTAACTCTCTATCCCTCTCCCTTCCTCTCTGTAAAAAAATCAATAAAATACATTAAAAAAGAAAAAAAGAAAAGTTAAAACATGAAATCAGCCCTAGCCAGTGTGGCTCAGTGGATAGACCATCAGCCTGCGGACTGAAGGGTCCCGAATTCAATTCCAGTCAAGGGCACAGGCCTGGATTGCGGGCTTGATCCCCAGTGTGGGGCATGCAGGAGGCAGCTGATCCCTGATTCTCTGTCATCCTTGATATTTCTCTCTCTCTCTCCCTCTCCCTTCCTGTCTGAAATCAATAAACCAAACCAAACCAAACCAAACCCCTGAAGAACAAACAACCAGAGAATCATTTGGGGGTCTGGGACAGATGAATTCAATTCATATTCTTTTTCATGGGGAAAATATATATTTTTTAAAGATTTTAAAAAACACACATAAATAATACAGCTGGGCGGCGGGCAAGCTGGGGGGTTACGTGGGTGGATGGAAGAATTCAAATGCTGACTACATCGCTGTCCACCCACCCCCAAAGCAAGAGGAAAAATTTCCCGGGTTCAAGTAGACATGAGGTCTGTGACCCCCGGCCCGCGGCCCCCAGCCACGGGGTGCCGCCTTGAGTCCCAGTCATTCATTCATTCATTCATTCACTCACTCACAAGCACTCCTTCAGTTCCTGCTACGAGCTGGACTGAGACGCTGAGATCACACGCAACCTTTAGCCCAGTCCTGGGGCATTCCAGTCTCCTTGACTCCTGGCCCCCATGGTTTCCACGGCAACAGCCTGGGGGGGATCATGTTCAAGGAAAACACGCTGGTTATCATCTTCCAGCCAGGGCCCTCAGGGTGGGAGGATTATCGTAAACTCTGGAGGCTGCGGGCTGGGCAGCCGTGGTCACGTACATTTTTCCTTCTTTCTTTTTTGCTTTTAATATTTCTAGTGCCCTGGCCGGTCGGCTCAGTGGATAGAGCCTCGGCCTGCGGAACGAAGGGTCCCCGGTTTGATGCCGGTCAAGGGCATGTACCTGGATTGCAGGCTCCTCCCCAGCTTGGGCCCTGGTCAGGGCACCTGCAGGAGGCGACCAATCGATGTGTGTCTCTCACATCAATGTTTCTCTCTGTCTTTCCCTTTCTCTTCCACTCTCCCTAAAAAATCAATGGGAAAATATCCTCGGGTGAGGATTAAAAATATTTTTATTGATTTCAGAGAGAAGAAGGGAGAGGGAGAGAGAGGGAGAAACATCAAGGGGGAGAGAGACTCACTCACCAGCCGCCTCCTGCACGCCCCACACTGGGTACTGAGCCCGGAACCCGGGCCTCCTGCTTCATCGGTCGATGCTCAGCCCCTGAGCCACACCGGCTGGGCTCAAGTACATGTTTCATGCGTATTGAAATGCAAAGGGGCCCGGCCAGCATGGCTCAGTGGGTGGGCGTTGACCTATGAACCAAGAGGTCATGGGTTCGATTCCCGGTCAGGGCACCTGCCGGGGTTGTGGGTTTGACTCCCAGTGTGGGGCGTGTTTGGGAGGCAACTGACCCATGTTTCTCTCTAACATCCATGTTTCTCTCTCTCTGTCCTTTTGTCTCTCTAAAAAGAATTTTTTTTTTCGCCCTAACCGGGTTGGCTCAGTGGATAGAGCGTCGGCCTGCGGACTCAAGGGTCCCAGGTTCGATTCCGGTCAAGGGCATGTACCTTGGTTGTGGGCACATCCCCAGTAGGGAGTGTGCAGGAGGCAGCTGATCGATGTTTCTGTCTCATTGATGTTTCTAACTCTCTATCCCTATCCCTTCCTCTCTGTAAAAAAATCAATAAAATATATTTTAAATAAATAAAAAATTTTTTTCAATAAAAGAAAAAAAAAATTCTACTACCCCAAAGGCAGCTTCATCCTGGCCCTCAAAGAATGTCCACAAACAAGTTTTCAAAGGCCGTGGCCAGCCGGGGAAGCAGCCGCGGGGAGGGGAGGGGAGGGGAGGGGAGGGGAGAGAGGGCCGGCTGCGGGGCAGGGCGATGACAGGCCTCTGGTCGCTGAGGACGAGGCCGAGATCCGACCTCTGCCAACGCCCCGAAAGGAAGCGCCTGCTGACACCCACAGAACAAGGTCACGAGGTCGCCCCGGTCCCTCACTCTGGGACATGTTACATCGCCGTAGACAACGAATTCGTCCATGGAGTGAGCAGATGAACGATTCATTCGAAAGGGGGTGCTTGCCCGGCCGGCGTGGCTCGGTGGTTGAGCATTGACCTATGAACCAGGAGGTCAGGGGTCCATTCCCAGTCAGGGCACAGGCCCGGGTTGCGGGCTCCATCCCCAGTGGGGGGCGTGCAGGAGGCGGCCGATCCATGGTTCTCTCTCATCATGGATGTTTCTCTCTCTCTCTCTCCCTCTCCCTTCCTCTCTGAAATCAATAAAAATACAATTAAAAATTTTTCTTTTCCCCAGCCCTGGCCAGGTAGCTCAGTGGGTTAGAGCGTCGTCCGGATACCCCAAGGTTGGGAGTCCGATTCCTGGCCAGGGCACATGCAAGAAACAACCAGTGGCCCTGGCTGGGGGGCTCAGTTGGCTGGAGTGTCTCCTGTGCACCCAAAGGTTTCGGGTTCGATTCCGGTCAGGACACACACCCAGGTTTCAGGTTCGATCCCCTGTGAGCAGTGGGTACTGGAGGCAACTCTCTCTCTCTCTTTCTCTCTCTCAAATCAATAAAAACGTATCACCTCAGGTGAGTTTTAAACAAAAGAGTAAATACATAAATAACTGGAAATGGAAGCTTTTGCTTTTTTGAGGCCACATGCACGTACACCTTGTTTATCTGGCCGTGGTAGCCTGTGCGTGTGACACGCTTGACGTACACATACAAGGCCTCTTCACCCCGTGTCTCGCTCTGCCACACGCACAGTACGTCCATGTCAGCCTCTCCGCTGGGCTGTCACCCTCAGGCCGGGCCCCCGCCCCGGCCCCGGGGGCCCCGCCTCCCAGGGAGGTCACCGAGTAAATGTTTGTTCTGGTGGCGCCATCTCGTTGCCCGTCCCCTGCGGCCTTGGACTGTGAGAAAGCAGCCGCCACGCCTGCTCCGTGGCCTGTGGGTCCCCAGGTCCTGGAGGAAGCCCGGCACAGACCCAACACTCCACGAGCACAGGAGTCCTTTCAATCGTTAAATTATAAGTCCCAAAGTTCTTACCATCTTACTAGGCCCTGGTTGAGCCTCCCCCCTCCCTCCTCCCACACCCTTCCCTCCTTCTCTTCCTCATCCCTCCGAAGACCTCTCCAGCCACTTGGGCCTCCTCATGTTTCTCTGAATGCACACAGCGTGTTTCTACCCCAGGGCCTTTGCACATGCTGTGCCCTCCCCCTGGAATGTTCTCTCCCCATCACTTCCTCTCTCCTCATCAACCTGAGTGAGGTCTCTGACCAACCATCCCTTCCATCCCAGGCACTTTCTCTCCCACACCCCTTTCTTCTTGTCCTTGTTGTTCTTCTTTTTATTGATGTCAGAGAGGAAGGGAGAGGGAGGGAGAGAGAGATAGAAACATCCTATCTAATAAAAGAGTAATATGCAAATTGACCATCACTCCAACACACAAGATGGCTGCCCCCATGTGGTCAAAGATGGCTTCCCCCGTGTGGACACAAGATGGCCACCACAAGATGGCCAGCAGGGGAGGGCAGTTGGGAGGGACCAGGCCTGCAAGGGAGGGCAGTTGTGGGCGATCAAGCCTGCAGGGGAGGGTAGTTAGGGGTGACCAGGCCAGCAGAGGAGTGAAGTTGGGGGTGACCGGGCCTGCAGGGGAGGGCAGTTAGTGGTGACCAGGCCTGTAGGGGAAGTGCAGTTGGGGGTGACCAGGCCTGCAGGGAAGGGCAGTTAGGGGTGATCAGGCTTGCAAGGGAGCAGTTAGGGATCAATCAGGCTGGCAGGGGAGTGTAAGGGGGTGATCAGGCTGGCAGGCAGAAGCAGTTAGAGGCAATCAGGAAGGCAAGCAGGTGAGCAGTTGGGAGCCAGTAGTCCTGGATTGTGAGAGGGACCCCTTGATGGGTCCCAGATTGGAGAGGCTGGGCTGAGGAACACACACTCCCATGTATGAATTTCGTGCACCGGGCCTCTAGTCAATGATAAGAGAGAATCATTGGCCAGCTGCCTCCTGCACTGGGAATTGAACCTGCGACCCAGGCATGTGCCCTGACTGGGAATTGAACCCGTGACCTCCTTCCTGGTTCATAGGTCGACGCTCAACCACTAAGCCATGCCGACTGGGTTCTTCTTTTTAAAAGAATAGTTTATTGCCCGCTGGCATGGCTCAGTGGTTGAGCGTCAACCTATGAACCAGGAGGTCACGGTTCGATTCCCGGTCAGGGCACATGCCAGAGTTGTGGGCTGGATCCCCAGTGTGGAGTGTGCAGGAGGCAGCCAATCCATGATTCTCACTCATCATGGATGTTTCTATCTCTCTCTCCCTCTCCCTTCCTCTCTGAAATCAATAAAAATATATTTAAAAAAATATTTTCAAACTCCTCCTTGGGAAGTAAAACTGCCCCCCTCTCCCCTCCTTCCTTGTTGAAAAGCACAGCTACCTCCTCATCTCCTAGAAGGGGATCTGCCATCACTGTTGGATCAAATCAATGGTTTGTGAATGAATGAATGAGTGAAGGAATGAATGAATGAGTTAATGAATGAGTGAGTGAATGAATAAAGGAATTAATGAATGAGTGAATGAATGAGTGAGCGAATAAATGAGTGAAAGAATGAATGAGTGAATGAGTGAGCGAATGAGTGAGTGAATGAATGAGTGATGGAATGAATGAGTGGGTGAATGAATGAGTGATGGAATGAATAAGTGAGTGAATGAATGAGTGAGTGAAGGAATGAATGAATGAGTGAGTGAATGAGTGAGTGAAGGAATGAGTGAGTGAGTGAATGAATGAGTGAAGGAATGAATGAATGAGTGAAGGAATGAATGAATGATGGAGTGAGTGAATGAGTGAGTGAAGGAATGAGTGAGTGAAGGAATGAATGAATGAGTGGAGTGAGTGAAGGAGTGAACGAGTGAGGGAATGATGAATGATTACAGCCCCTGACCCTGCCTGGCGTGCTGTGGGCTGGTGAAGCGACTTCCTACCAACCTCCCCCGGAGGGAGCAGCCGCTCAGCGGCAGGAAAGGACCGTCCCCGGGCCTCTGGGGGGACAGTGGACGCCCCGCAGGCCCGACCCCCCCACCCCCCACCCGCTGACCTTGTCTCCAGCCTGTAGGCTGCTCTCCCAAGGCTGCCTCTCACCTGGTGCAGGACAAAGGCCGGCATGTTGCCATGGAAACTGCAATTGGCAGGAGGGGGGGAAGGCTGCAGAATTGCAGAGAGAGAGCGAGCCCTAGAGCGAGACAGAGTGAGAGAGAGACAGAGACAGAGAGAGAGACCGACAGAGACGTAGAAAGACAGAGAGACACAGAGAGAGACCAATAGAGACACACACACAGAGAGAAAGAGACAGAGACAGATTGAGAGAGAGAAACAGAGACAGAGAGAGACAGAGAGAGACAAAGAGAGACAGAGAGACCGACAGAGACATAGAAAGACAGAGAGAGAGACAGAGACAGAGTGAGACAGAGAGAGAGACCGACAGAGACATAGAAAGACAGAGAGACACAGAGAGAGACCAATAGAGACAGAGAGAGAAAGAGACAGAGACAGATTGAGAGAGAGACAAAGAGAGACAGAGAGAGAGAGACAGAGACACACACAGAGAGAGACAGAGACATAGACAGAGAGACACAGAGAGAGACCAATAGAGACACACACAGAGAGACAGAGACAGATTGAGAGAGAGACAAAGAGAGACAGAGAGAGGGAGACAGAGTCTGATTCATGCATCTTTTCTTTTTAAAATATTTTTATTGATTTCAGAGAGGAAGGGAGCGGGAGAGAGAGATAGAAACACTCATGACGAGAGAATCATTAATGGGCTGCCTCCTGCCCGCCCCCCTCTGGGGATCAAGCTGCAACCCGGGCATGTGCCCTGGCCAGGAATCAAACCCGGGACCTCCTGGTTCCTAGGTCGACGCTCAGCCACGGAGTCACACCGGCCTGGCCCCGCACCCTCTCTCGGATGCTCTTCTGCCTTTGTGGCGGGAGAACCAGGTCTTCCCGGCGGTGCAGGTCAGAGTGTTTGCACACACCGCTCCCCTCTATGGCCAGACACACTGTGCTGTTTTTGGGGGACATGCAGCCAGAATTCAAATGAAAAATCAGGTGTGTGTGTGTGTCGGGGGGGAAGGAGGCGAGTTGCTCCCCAATCCCATGGCCCTTTGCACGAGCTCCGAGAACGTCAGCACTCAGCCCACCTCGGGGTGTCTCCCGGGCTCTGAGCTCCAAGCCAAGCCAGCTGGGCGTGCAAGAGCCACCCACATGGCTTCCCACGCGGGACGTGGCACCGCGCAAAACCCAGGGCTCCGGGCCGCCTGCCCCTCCTGGAGCCAGGCCCGCAGAGCCAGGGCCGAATCCTCGGTGAGCGTCTGAGGAGCAAAGGCCACGTGGGGAAGTAGGAATGACAGGCACGGCAAAGCAGGCGAGGGGTAATCAGCACAGGGTACAAGTCCTGCGGGCTGTGGGGCGGGAATGGGTGGTATCGCAGAGGGACAGGCCCTCAGGCACCCCCAGACCAGATTACAGGCCATAGGGGCTGCGGGTGATGAGGCGATGGCGCCTCGGGGACCAGATTGCGTTGGCCACGAGGTTGTCAATCTCCCCATCAGGACAGGCAGTTATGGGGACAGGAGGTCGGACTGCATTCCATGCGGGCTCCGTGTCCCGGGGCGTGCAGCTCCCAGCTGGGGGTGGGGGGTGGAGGGGGGGATGTGTTTTCTTTCTTTCTTTTTAAAATACACCGAGTGGCCCAATGATGATGATCTCTGAACGCATAATCATCCGGCCACCCAGTGTGTTTGTATCTCAAATGGGCACCAATAGTGTTCCAGACTTTTGCTGGAGATCAACCACCTATTGGCCCTGAGCTTTCTATCAGCCAGTGCAAAGGGGAACACTGATCAGGTGCATGGTTTATAGTATCTTTGATATCAAACCAATGAGGTGCTCAAGAGAAGCACACGGAGTGGCCAGATGAGTATGCGTTCAGACATCATCATCATCTGGCCACTCGGTGTATATTTTTTATTGATTTCAGAGAGGAAGGGAGAGGGAGAGAGAGTAAAAAACATCCATGATGAGAGAGAATCATTGATTGGCTGCCTCCTGCACACCCCTACAGGGAATTGAGCCCGAAACCCGGGCCTGTGCCCTTGACCGGAATGGAACCCGAGACCCTTCAGTCCGCTGGCCGGCGCTCTACCCACTGAGCCACACCGGCCAGGTTACAAGGTGCTTTCTCTGTTGCGAACAGAGCCGCCACGGTTCATATTGCTTCTCACTGTAGCTGGTCCTCCGTGTATTCGATGCCTGCCCCCTACAGAGGGAAGGGCCCGGTGAAAACCGGGGAAACGGAGCCCACGCGCTCATTCGCAAACCACGGACATGCTGGGGACCAGGCCCCCCAGCAGCTGCAGGGGGTCTCCCTCTGCTTGCTTGGCATCCACGTGCAAAACCCAGGAGCGTGGTGTGAGGGGTGCAGACGGACAGCGCTGGGGCAGGAAAACCCTTGGGGTCCCGCAGCCCTGCTTTCTGGGGATGTGTTTGCACACTCACCTGCACACACCTATCGAAAAAGAGTCATTCCTCTTTCTTTTTTTTAAAAAAAATAGGCCTAATTGTTATGACTTTTTCTTTTTAAATATTTTTTATTGATGTCAGAGAGGAAGGGAGAAGGAGAGATAGAAACATCAGGGAAGAGAGAGAACCATGGATCGGCTGCAACCCGCAACCTGGACAGGTGCCCTTGACTGGAATCGAACCCGGGACCCTTCTGTCTTCAGGCCAATGTTCTATTCACTGAGCCACACCGGCTAGGGCTCTCTCTCTCTCTCTCTCTCTCTCTCTCTCCTCTCTCTCCTCCACCTTCTTTCACTCTCACTCTGTGCAAGGATTACCTCCCCTTCATTTTGTTCTCAATACCATTTCTTTTTAAACAATATATATTTTATTGATTTCAGAGAGGAAGGGAGAGGGTGAGAGAGACAGAAACATGAATGATGAGAGAGAGTCACTGATCGGCTGCCTCCTGCACGCCCCACACCAGGGGATGGAGCCTGCAGCCCGGGCCTGTGCCCTGACCAGGAATCGAACTGTGACCTTCTGGTTCCCAGCCCCACCACTGAGCCACACTGGCTGAGCTACCATTTCTTTCTTTTTTAAAATTTTTAATTATTTTTATTTTTACCATTTATTTGTGTTTTAAATTTATTTTCCAATTGCAATGAACATTCAGTAGCATATTATTTCCAGGGGTGCACCATGGGACTGGACCATTATACATTTTGCACTGTGATCCCCGGTGAGTCCTCCCCCCCTCCCCCCCAGCCCATGCGCAGTTCTGACACTATTATGGGCTGCATTCCCTGCGCTGTACTTGACAGCCCGCGGCTGTCCCCTCACCCTAACCCTCACCCTCACCCTCACCCTCACCCTCACCCTCACCCTAATCCTCACCCTCAACCTCACCCTAACCCTCACCCTAACCCTCACCTTAACCCTCACCTTAACCCTCACCCTAACCCTAACCCTAACCCTAACCCTCACCCTAACCCTCACCCTAAACCCTCACCCTAACCCTCACCCTCACCCTAACCCTCACCCTAACCCTCACCCTAACCCTCACCTTAACCCTCACCCTAACCCTAACTAACCCTCAACCCTCACCCTAAACCCTCACCTTAACCCTCACCTTAACCCTCACCCTAACCCTAACCCTAACCCTAACCCTAACCCTCACCCTAACCCTCACCCTCACCTTAACCCTCACACTCACCCTCACCCTCACCCTCACCTTAACCCTCACACTCACCCTCACCTCTCACCCACACTCACCCTCACCCTCACCCTCACCCTAACCCAACCATCCCCGTGTCTGCATTTCTCCATCCTTCACCTTTTCCACCCCGACATCCCCTCTCCCCCCCTCCCCTCCGGCCTCCCTCCCTGTGTTCTCCGAGTCTCGGAGTCTGATTCTGGTTTGCTTGTTGGTTTATGTTTAAAATCCAATACTTTCCCTCTCTGACCTCCCCCCTCCCTCCTCTCTCCCTCCTGCCCACCTCCCGTCAGCTCTGGCCCCTCAGGGCCGCTGGGTCCCCCTGCAAAGTCCCTGCCAGCCCCCCCTCCGGGCCTTGGCTGGTCCCAATGTCTAGCTAACGCCGCAACCCTTTAATACAGTTCCTCGTGGTGTGCTGACCCCCATGTGTTTTCCGATGGTCCTAGGCTCTACAGCAGCGGTTCTCATCCTGTGGGTCGCGACCCCTTTCACAGGGGTCAAAGACCATGGGAAAACACAGATGTTTACATTACGATTCATAACAGGAGCAAAATGACAGTTATGAAGTAGCAACGAAAATCGTTTTATGGTTGGGGGTCACCACACCAGGAGGAGCTGTAATAAAGGGTCGCGGCGTTAGGAAGGGTGAGAGCCGCTGCTCTAGTGACTGTCGCACCTGCGTCCCCTCGTCGGGCACCCTGAGCGGGGGGCCCTGGGCCCTGGGTGTGCAATGACTCCTCACCCGGGCAGATGCATGGATGCTGTTGTTTTTGTGTGTGTTTTTTTAATACATGTTTTTTAAAAAATATATATATTTTATTGATTTTTATAGAGAAGAAGGGAGAGAGTTAGAAACATCGATGAGAGAGAAACATCGATCAGCTGCCTCCTGCACACCCCCCACTGGGGAGGTGCCCGCAACCAAGGCACATGCCCTTGACCGGAACCGAACCCGGGACCCTTCCGTCTGCAGGCCGACGCTCTATCCACTGGGCCACACCGGTCAGGGCTTTTTAAAAAAAAATGTTTTTTATTGACTCAGAGAGAGACCAGGGAGGGGGAGAGAGAAAGACCAGCATCTGCTTCCTGCGCGCCCCGCAGGGGGTGGAGCCTGCAGCCCGGGCCGGGCCCTGACTGGGACTCGAACCCCGACCTCCCGGGTCATCGGTGGCCGCTGCACCCCTGAGCCACCCGGCGGGCTGTTTTTTTGTTAGTTGGTTTGTTTGGTGTCTGTTCTCAGCCGGGCACCCCGGCCTCGGGCGGAGCTCCAGCCCGGGGTGGGGGGGAGTGTGGGGGGGGGTGTGGGGTGGGGGGGGGGGGGAGGGGGATGGGGGTGGGGGTGGGGGGGGGGGGGGGGGGGGGGGGGTGGGGGGGGGGGGGGGGGGGGGGGGGGGGGGGGGGGGGGGTGGGGGGGGGGGGTGGGGGGGGGGTGGGGGGGGGGGGGGGGGGGGGGGGGGGGGGGGTGGGGGGGGGGGTGGGGGGGGGGGGGTGGGGGTGGGGTGGGGGGGGGGGGGGGGGGGGGGGGGGGGGGGGGGGGGGGGGGGGGGGGGGGGGGGGGGGGGGGGGGGGGGGGGGGGGGGGGGGGGGGGGGGGGGGGGGGGGGGGGGGGGGGGGGGGGGGGGGGGGGGGGGGGGGGGGGGGGGGGGGGGGGGGGGGGGGGGGGGGGGGGGGGGGGGGGGGGGGGGGGTGGGGGGGGGGTTGGGGGGGGGGGGGGGGGGGGGGGGGGGGGGGGGGGGGGTGGGATGGGGGGGGGGGTGGGGTGGGGGGTGGGGGGGGGGATGGGGGAGTGGGGTGGGATGGGGGGGGGGGGGGGTGGGGGGATGGGGGGGGGGGGGGGGGTGGGATGGGGGGGGGGGGGGGGGATGGGGGTGGGGGGTGGGATGGGGTGGGGGGTGGGATGGGGGAGTGGGGTGGGATGGGGGAGTGGGGGGTGGGATGGGGGGGGGGGGGGTGGGATGGGATGGGGGGGTGGGATGGGGGTGGGGGTGGGATGGGGTGGGGGGCTCCATCCATTCCCGGAGCGAGCTCCTGGGGGTTGAACCGTTCAGACCCTCGTTCACGGTTCTGGGGACCTTGGCGAGCTCTTAGCAGACACCCCAAGAGCCGACGCCGGTTCCCTCTGCGGGGAGCCCCCGCGTGAGGCTGCACAGAGGCCGGGGAGGGCCCAGGGGTGCAGGGGAGACCCCCAGCCCCCCCTTCCCGCCGCCACCCGGGCTCCGGCTTTTGCGGGGGGCGCGCGCTCAGCTCAACACCCAGCGCCGCGTGGGAGGCAGAGCACGCGCCCGCCGTCGCCATGGCAACCACAGGCTGCTCCGGGGGGAGGGGGAGGGGGGGAGAGAGAGGGAGGGAGGGGGGGGGAGGGGGGGGGGGGGAGGGGGGGGAGGGGGGGGGGGGGGGAGAGAGGGGGGAGGGGGGAGGGGGGGAGGGGGGGGAGGGGGGGAGGGGGGGAGGGGGGGGGGGGGAGGGGGGGGGGGGGGGGGGAGGGGGGGGGGGGGGAGGGGGAGGGGGAGGGGGAGGGAGAGGGGGGGGGAGGGAGGTGCAGGGCGCGTCCGCACACACCGGGCCAGGGGTGAGGCCGGGTGCCCTGCCGGTGGGACCCACAGCCGGGGGTCGGGGAACAGCGCTCTGACCGCCTTTTCTTCCCTTTTCTCCCGGTCACAGCGACACAGTGTCTCCGGGGCCAAAGCCAGCGGGACGCGGGCTCTGCTGAAGCGCTGTCTGTCCAATGAATGGACATCCCAATGGACACGCTGTCTTCCTTCTCTCTCTCTCTCTCTTTTTTACTTTTATTTTTTTTGTTTTGTTACCCCTCACTTGAGGATATTTTTGCATTGATTTGTAGAGAGTGGAAAGGAGCCCTGGCCGGTGTGGCCCAGTGGATAGAGCGTCGGCCTGCAGACTCAAGGGTCCCGGGTTCGGTTCCGGTCAAGGGCATGGACCTTGGTTGCGGGCACATCCCCAGTGGGGGGTGTGCAGGAGGCAGCTGATCGATGTTTCTCTCTCATGGATGTTTCTAACTCTCTATCCCTCTCCCTTCCTCTGTAAAAAAATCAATAAAATTTATTTAAAAAAAAGAAAGAAAGAAAGAAAGGAGGGGCAGGGATCCAGCCTGCCACCGAGGTCCAGGTCCTTGACCGGAATCGAACCCGGGACCCTGCAGTCTGCAGGCCGATGCCCTAGCCCAGTGGTTGCCAACGTGGGGCAATTCAAGAATGCGCTATTAACGGTGCATTTTTTTTTTTTTTTGCATTTCTTATATTTCTAGGGGCCTCGTTTACAGCCTATAAATATATATTGTGACATGTGTATGCATTTCAGTTCTCTGCTTTATGTCTTGAAACTTGATTTGCTATTTGTTCCTATCACTTCACATTATTATTATTTTTAAACAATTTCTTAGTGATGTCTTCCTCAGTCCTTCCGCTGTCCTTGCGTTCTTTTATTTTTCTCTTTCACGGATGCCATGTTCTTTGGGAGCTGGTTTAGACCAAGCTCATGGCCATTTAGGCTTCCTCCATGTGAACAGGAGTTCACTTTTTGAATAATAAGAATTATATGTCAGGATGTTAGAGATGCTTAGGTGGGACATGGCCAAAAAAGGTTGGGGACCACCGCTCTCTCCACTGAGCCAAACCGGGGGGGGGGGGGGGCAGTGAATATCCTTAAACGTGCCTCCTTGGCCCCCCCCCCCCCATGTGAGGGTTCTTCCAGGCCGCATGCCTCCAGCCGTCAGTGCTGCTGGAGATTGGCCCGCTGCTTCACAAACAGCCCGAGGTGCATATTCTCCCGGTGATTCCAGCAGCAGATGCTCGGCCAGAACAGACACGTCCTCTGATGTCCATCTCCACGTTGTCCCGGGGCCCCTTGGAATGCCTGTCAGGAGCAGCAGGGACGGGCGGGTAGACGCGTGGCCGGGCCGGGGGGCGCCTGGGCGGCGATCGGGGCGGTGATGGGCGCCTGGGCCTGGAATGTGACCTGGTTCAGACGCGTCTTCAAAGCTTCTTGACGGAGCAAAGCATGTTTGTTGTGCAAAACCCCGCAGCCCGGAGGGGAGAGGGCCCCCCCCCGTGTCTCCGGGCCATTGACCGCTCCAGCCCGCCCGCCTTGACCCCTGTCCTTCTGTGCATGTTTGAGGAGGGGCCTGGCCCCGAGGTGAATTTGCCAGGTCAAAGGGGCAGCCTCGGCCTCAGCACTGAAGCCCAGGGACAAACAGACCTTGCCAGGAAGGCCGCAGTCGTGGGGACACTCCCGCTGCTCCGGGAGAGGCAGCCAGGCCGCGCAGGGGCTCGCCTGTGCTCCCCATCCTTGTTCATCGATGGTGCGCAAAAGGGACTTGCCAGCCTGGTGGTGGTGGTGGTGGTCTTCTTCTTCTTCTTCTTTCTTCTTCTTTCTTCTTCTTTCTTCTTCTTTCTTCTTTCTTCTTCTTTCTTCTTCTTCCTCCTCCTCCTCCTCTTCCCCTTCCCCTTCTCCTCCTCCTCCTCCTCCTAAGTACAAAGAGATTGGGACATTTTTAGTCTTTTTGGAACATTTCCATTCTATCTTTCTGCCCACGTATGGATTTTGAAGTGTATGCGTCCCCCCCCCACACACACACTCCATTTTTCTATTTTTATTTTTTATTTTTTAAAAAATATATCTTTATTGATTTCAGAGAGGAAGGGAGAGGGAAAGAGAGACAGAAACATCAATGATGAGAGAGAATCATTGATTGGTTGCCTCCTGCACGTCCCCTAATGGGGATCAAGCCCACAACCAAGGTACATGCCCTTGACCGGAATCGAACCTGGGACCCTTCAGTCCGCAGGCCTACGCTCTATCCACTGAGCCAAACCAGCCAGGGCCCACTCCATTTTTTAAAAAAAATTTCATTTCTTGCCCTGACCGGTTTGGCTCAGTGGATAGAGCGTCGGCCTTCGGACTCAAGGGTCCCAGGTTCGATTCCGGTCAAGGGCGTGTACCTTGGTTGCGGGCACATCCCCAGTAGGGGGTGTGCAGGAGGCAGCTGATCGATGTTTCTCTCTCATCGATGTTTCTAACTCTCTATTCCTCTCCCTTCCTCTCTGTAAAAAAAATCAATAAAAGATATTTAAAAAAATTCATTTCTTGTAAATGCAATGGACACATGAAATATGTCATTTCTAGCCCTGGCTGGGTGGCTCAGTGGGTTGGAGCATCATCCTGATGCGCCAAGGTTGTGGGTTCAATTCCTAGTCAGGGCACATAACAAGAATCAAGCAGTGAATGCATCAATGAATGAGACAGCAACTAGATATTATCTTGCTCTCACTATCTTGCTCTCTCTCTCTCTCTCTCTCTCTCTCCCTCCCTCCCCCCTTCCCTCACTCAAATCAATAAAAAGAAAGAAAGATGATCATTTCTGTGATTCTCATTGGGTTGCATGTGGTTTTACCCAGTTTTTGTTTGTTTTGTTTTCGTTTTCCTCACAAAGGGACATTTTCCCATTGATTTTCAGAGAGAGAGAGGAAGCGGGGGGAGAGACAGAAACATCGATGTGAGAGAGACACATCGATTGGTTGCCTCCCCTACGTGCCCCAACAAGGACTGGGGATCGAGCCTGCCACGGAGGCACGTGCCCTTGACCCCCATCAAACCGGGGACCCTTCAGTCCGCAGGCCGGGGCTCTGCCCACGGAGCCACGCTGGCTGGGCCTGCCTTGCTTTCCGATGTGTCCCCTGTGCCCACCCCGCATGACCCCAGCCGGGCACTGGTCCTTCCATAAACATGTGCCCCGTGAGTCTCAAAGCATCTCATTTCAAGGAAAACACGTCTCGCCCATCTCAACTCGGAGAGCAAAGGGCGGCCTGTCCTGTTTTTCCCCCTCATTTATTTTTCTCCTGCATCGCCAGCTGCCTCTTTTGTTGAATAAACGAACAAACCCATGAACACGTGGCAGAACCCACCCTGCGAGTGTCCCCGGGCTGAAGAGACCTGCGTGCCTTCCTTACCGGCCGGGGCGGCCCTCACAGCCCATTCTGTGACTCTTTGCAAAGTTCCACGTGTTCTAATAAGGGGCGCACAGGAGGGCTGGGGGGCTGAGCCTTCCGGCCCCAAGCCATCTCTTCCTTCCAGAGCAATGACCTGCTCCCAAGAAGCAGGCGGGCTGGGCCGTTGCCATAGAAACTGCAGCTTGAGCAAGAAGGAGGGGGCTGGGGATGGCTCTGCTGCGGAGGCTGGACTTTTCCGGGCCCTGTTGTCAGTGTGTGTCAGTGTATGCGTGTGTGTGTGTGTGTGTGTGTGTGTGTGTGTGTGTGTGTGTGTGTGCGCGCGCGTATGCACATTCAAAATGCCAGGTGAGTCTCGTGGGTGCATCATAACAGCGAGTGGGAAGAATGCATGATGGAGCCCCTCCCGCCCCTACCCCTGCCTACCGATGGGGTGGGATTATTCCCCTCTCCGTGGGAATGAAATGTGTGTGTCCACCTTGGTTTGCAGCCACCAGGGCCCTCATCCCAGGCTCCTTGTTCATTAGATTGTGAGAGGCATTCGAGAAGCTCACACGACACTGTAACCTCACAGGAGAAGCAGCTCTAAGGTCGCCAGAATAAAGCTGAGGGGGGTGGGGGGTGAGGGGGGCGTCGGCCAGGGCTGCTTGCCCGCATAGGATCGATCTGTAAGGATACACTCAGCTGTTCTTCTTTCTTTAAAAAATATATATTTTCAAATAGATATTTTATTGATTTTTTACAGAGAGGAAGGGGGAGGGATTGAGAGTTAGAAACATCGATGAGAGAGAAACATCGATCAGCTGCCTCCTGCACACCTTCTACTGGGGATGTGCCCGCAACCAAGGTACATGCCCTTGACCGGAATCGAACCTGGGACCCTTGAGTCCGCAGGCCGACGCTCTACCTACTGAGCCAAACCGGTCAGGGCAGTGGTCAGCAAACTTATTAGTCAACAGAGCCACATATCAACAGTACAACGATTGAAATTTCTTTGGAGAGCCAAATTTTTTAAACTTAAACTTCTTCTAACGCCACTTCTTCAAAATAGACTCGCCCAGGCCGTGGTATTTTGTGGAAGAGCCACACTCAAGGAGCCAAAGAGCCGCATGTGGCTCGCGAGCCGCGGTTTGCTGACCACGGGGTTAGGGCTTTAAAAATATTAAAAAAAATTTTTTAATTGATTTCAGAGAGGAAGGGAGAGAGAAACATCAACGATGAGAGAGAATCATGGATTGGCTGCCTCCTGCATGCCCCACACTGGGGATCAAGCCCGCAACCCAGGCCTGTGCCCCTGACTGGGAATTGAACTGTGACCTCCTGGTCGACGCTCAACCACTGAGCCACCACGGCCGAGCAATGTCATTTTGGTATTTGAGTCCTTGTGAGAGTAGAGGGGTGTCCCCCTTACCTGGGCATATATCCAGGAGCCAAAGTTGACCTGTTGGGCCAGTTACTATTTTCCGGCGTGGGGGGGTGGGGGTGGGGAAGAGGGAAGAGGCTGCCCCAGGAAGCGTATGATTTTTTTGGTTGGCAATTCTTTTTTCACCACTTGCAGCTGGCATGCTCTGTTCTATCAGTTGCAGACGTACAACTAGGGGCTGGACATTTATGGATGTAGGATGTCAAGCAGCATCCCTCCTCGTCCCCTGCCAGATGCCACGGCGTCCGCTCCCCCAGCCGTGACAATCAAACACCGCCGAGCGTATTGCGCTCCATCCCCTCGGCTGGGGGAGGCGAGTAGCCGCCCGCCCCCGAGAACCACAGTCGATAGGGCTCGCACAGCTCCCTTCGGCTTTTCTGGACACAAATGGTCCCATGGCCTCCTCTGTCACTCGCCTTCCATCTGTTCCCCCGCCGGACCCCACCTGTGCTTGCTCTGCCAGAACGGACCAGTTGGCATGTTGTTTTCCAGTTCTGATTTAAAAAAAGAAAAGAAAAGAAAAGAAAAGTTCGCCCTGGCTGGTGTGGCTCAGTGGGTAGAGCGTTGGCCTGCGGACTGAAGGGTCTCAGGTTCGATTCCGGTCAAGGGCACATGCCTGGGTTGCGGGCTCTATCCCCAGGAGGGGGCGTGCAGGAGGCAGCCGATCCATGATTCTCTCTCGTCATGGATGTTTCTATCCCTCTCTCCCTCTCCTTTCCACTCTGAAATCAATACAAATATATTAAAAAAAATAATAATAAAATAAAAGAAATTCCCAGATGAAACGTTGCTCGAAACTTAATGCTAAAATAGGAATCACAAATGTCACCCCCGCCCACGCTTTCCCCCACCAGCCTGCAAATGAACCCGGTCCCCCACCCTGATCCTGACCCTGACCCACACCACTGTTAGGTCTGGTCAAATAATTGATCGATACCCCCTCCCCTTGGAACTGACCTTTAGGCCACTTCACAACGGACATTCCCTTTCGCTGAGACCACATGCCACTTTCTAAGACCTTTCTCTCTCCTCTCCGGACCTTCCCAGGATCCAGACCTGCACAGAGAATTCTCCACCCAGAAAAAGCCCGCCTAAGGTCCCTTAAAAACCTCTGACTCCCCGTCTTTGGGGACTGGCTCAGCCCATCTGGTATCCAGATGACCTAATATATCATAATCCCTCACCACTTTGGCCTCGAGCGTTCCTCCTTTGGCGACCCTAACAACCACGTATTCATTTTTTTTCATCCTTTTCTGTTTGCATGGTGGAAAATGGCATCTTGCTTTTCTTTTCTTTTTAAAAATATGTTTCTATTGATTTCAGAGAGTAAGGGAGAGGGAGAGAGAAACATCCTCAATGAGAGAGAATCATTGATCGGCTGCCTCCAGCACGCCCCACACTGGGGTCGGAGCCCACAACCCAGGCATGTGCCCTGACCGGAATCGGAGCACGACCTCCCAGTCCACAGGTCGATGCTCAACCACTGAGCCACGCCGGCCAGGCTCATTTTTCTTTTAACACAAGTGTGTCGGCCTACGAGCGGAATAGCTTTTGCATATTTCTTGATCATTTGCATTTTCTCTTTGATTCATGATCTTCTTCCCAACCTTCGGCCAATCTTTCATTCTACAACCTTGGTCTTTTGGGACCTGTTTGCACTCTTGGTGTGTTAACCACGGAATTTTTATTATGGTGCATTTGCTCATTTTTTTTTTTTTTTTGGTGGCATATATATACTGATGATATTATGATGATCTCTGAACGCATAATAATCTGGCCACTCAGTGTAGACGGACCACAGAGTTGGGATTTCAAAATAAGGATTTTCCATGTGTAAGAACTGCATTGTGGGTAGTTAGAAAGAAGCAGAGGACTTACTAGCCAGAGGCTGGGGGCCACTATCTCCTGGCCCCTTGACATATCAGGATCTGCAAGCTTTCCCTTAGACATCCGTGCACGGAGGGGCCAGATGATCATGCGCTCAGAGGTCACCATCATCTGGCCACTCGGTGTGCATATGTCCAATGTGCATGGAGTCAGATGTGCCCATCTTCCCTGTTAGGTTTGCTGTTTGGTGCCATGTGCTTCCGTGAGGTGTTCCACTGGCATGACTACGGCGATAATCACTTTTTTTTTTTTTTGCATTGCGGTGAGCAGGCAGTGCGAGGGGGTTCTGGCGGCTACAGATGGGTCAGGGTTCAACAGGAATAGAGAAAAGGGTATGTGCGCATGCGTCGTGTCTCGTGCGTCGTGTCTCGTGCGTCGTGTCTCCTGCGTCGTGTGCGTCGTGTCTCGTGCGTCGTGTCTCCTGCGTCGTGTCTCCTGCGTCGTGTCTCCTGCGTCGTGCGCGGTGCGCATGCGTCGTGTCTCCTGCGTCCACGGTGCGCGTGCGTCGTGCGTCGTGCGTCGTGCGCGTGCGCCCTCCGTCTCCCCGGCGCCCTCGCCGTGTGCCCGGCCTGCCTGCGACGCTCAGGGCCTGTGAGTACTGAACTCGCTTTGCCTTCACGTTTTCCTAACGGTTCTGGCCGACGGGTGTCTCGCGGCGGCGACGAGAAGAGGCCCCGCGGCGGGCGGTGCCCCGGGTTTGGTTTGGGACCGGAGACGCCTGTGCCCGCTGTCCGGGCAGGCGCGGCCCGGCCCGGCGTGTGTGGCCTGTGGCGCTCCCGTCCGCGCGCTGAGGGCACCAGGGGGGCTGCGTGCGCGGGGCCTCACGGCTGTGGCTGCCCCGGGCCCCCGCGATGGGCGTTCTTCAGCCTCACTGAGCGGCAGGGAGCCCGTGGGGCGCGGGTCCGTCGTCCCCCAAACCTGCGGCGACGCCGTGACGTGTGTGGGGTGTGGGGTGTGGGGTGTGGGCTGTGTAAGTGGGCTCCGCTCTGACTGCGCTCTTCTCTTCCCATTGAACGTGTGGGCCTCTCCCTCCTCTCCCATGTCTGCCTTAGTCTTTCTGCGAATCCCGTTCAATGAATTGGTTTTTGTTTTTTTATTTTTTAAAAAAATTTCTTTATTGATGGAGGTGTTTCATATGTGTCCCTATTCCCCCGTTACCTCCCCCATCCCCCCACTCACGCCCTCACCCCCCAGTCGTCTGTGTCCATTGGTTAGGCCAGGGGTCGGCAAACTCCTTAGTCCACAGAGCCCAGTATCAACAGGACAACGATGGAAATTTCTTCGGAGAGCCACATTCTTTAAACTTAAACTTCTTCTAACGCCACCTCTTCAACATAGACTCGTCCAGGCCGTGGTATTTTGTGGAAGAGCCACCCTCAAGGGGCCAAAGAGCCGCCTGTGGCTCGCGAGCCGCCGTTTGCCGACCACTGGGTTAGGCGCGTATGCGTGCATACAAGTCCTTGTTTTTGTTTTTTTACACTTATTTTTGTTCATCCTCACCAAGGTTCTATTTCCCATCGATTTTTAGAGAGTGGAAAGGGGGTGGGGGTGGAGAGAAACATGGATGTGAGGGAGACACATCGATTGATTGTCTCCCAGATGTGCCCTGACCAGGCCGGGAATGAAGCCTGAAACCCAGGTACGTGCCCTTGACCGAAATGGAACCCAGACCCTCCAGTGCACTGGCCGGCGCTCTAACCACTGGGCCACACCAGCCAGGGCTACATTTATTCTTTAACTACAGTTGACATACAATGTTGTATTAGTTTCAGGCGTACAACTTAGTGATTAGACGCTTATATAGCTTACGAAGTGATCCCCTGGTAAGTCTGATCCCTAACCTGGCTCCATAGGTAGTTATTACGATATTATTGACTCTGTTCCCTGTGACTGTTCTGTAATTACCAATCTGTCTTTCTTAATCCCTTCCACCTTTTCCACCCAGTCCCCCACCCCTATTCCCATCTGATGACCATCGGTTTGTTCTCTGTATCTAGGAGTTTGTTTCTGTTTTGCTTGTTTGTTTATTTTGTTTTCTAGATTCTACCCATAAATGAAATCATATGGTATTTGTCTTGGTCTATCTGACTTATTTCACTTAACATAGTACACTCTAGGCCCATCTATGTTGTTGCAAATGGTAAGATTTCATTATTTTTTTGTGGCTCAGCAGTAGTCCATTGTATATAGGTACCACATCTTTTCTTTTTTAATATATTTTTTTATTGATTTCAGAGAGGAAGGGAGAGGGACAGATAGATAGAAACATCAATGATAAGAGAGAATCATTCATTGATCAGCTGCCTTCTGCACACCCCCTACTAGGGATCGAGCCTGAAACCTGGGCATGTGCCCTTGACCGGAATCAAACCTGGGACCCTTCAGTCCACAGGCTGGAGCTCTATCCACTGATCCAAACAGGCTAGGGTGGTCCCACATCTTATTTATTCATTCGTCTTATCCATGGGCATTAGATTGCTTCCATATCTTGGTTATTATAAATAATGCTGCAATGGATTGATTATTAATTAATGTAGCCCAAATGCACAAAGATGTAGATAGATTGAGAACAAATACTCCTAAACAAAACTATAAAATACAAGAATGTTCTATCAAACAAGAACTTAGCACAGTTATAATTAGGAGAAAATTACAAATTTCCTTTTGCAAATGCAGTAAAAATTCTCAAGAAATATTTTATGTCACGGGGACATCCTCATGAGTAAAAAATAAAAATTGGAAAATAAACAGCAAAAATATAGATAGCCTCAATTTCAAGCAACAATGTTTGGGCCTCTCTGTGCAGTGAAAATGACTGCATAGAAACTCAGCTGCAAGTAAGCAGGGATTATGGCCGAGCCGCCTGACTTGGAATAACATTCAGGAATACAAGCAAGTCACGGGGCCTTTGGATCCCCATTGACCCAGTAATCCCGTTTCCCCTGCGTTCCCCCTGGTTCTTTCTAGGGAATTAATGAGGCCCAGAGACAGAGCTGTATGAAGCTGGGCATTCTGCTTTTTTCTCTGAGGAGTGAAATGTTAGAAAAACATTTTCCATTCACTGAGATAGGCCAAGGCTATTTCCTATTCCTCAGGGGGTTTCTGCCCAGCTAAGTGGAACCCATTACACTTTCAAATCCTCCCCTTTCTCACGGAGGGAGGCTGCCCACCTGGCTCACTAACGCAGAAAGGGTGTTCGTTCCAAGATGGGTCAGAGTTCTGCGGGAGAAGCAGAAGCCATCGAGTGTGGACACAGCTGCGTCCCTCCAAAATTCATATGTTGGGGTCCTTAGACTGCAGAGTATTTGGAGACAGAGCCTTGAAAGGAATAGTGAAGATAAAATAAGTTCAGACGGGCAGGCCCTCGTCCAGTATGACTGGTGTCCTTGTAAGAGAAAACTCGGACACAGACACACACAGAGGGATGGCCATGTGAGGACACAGGGAGAACACGGCCATCTGCAAGGCAAGGAGAGGCCTCAGGAGAAACAAACCCCGCCAACCCCTTGATCTCAGACTTCTAGAGCTGTGAGAAAATTAATTTCTGTTGTTTGAGTCACCCAGCCTGTGGCTTAAACTTTATTATGGCAAACCAAGCAATCGAATACAAGTGGTTTTTTTTGTTTGGTGTGTGTGTGTGTGTGTGTAGATTTATATAGATATAGTATCTATATCTATCTATCTGTATCTGTTTAGTTTTTTTTTGTTTGGTTTTTTTTTTTTTTTGGTTTGTTTTTAAGGAACTCATTTTAAGGAATTGGCTCCCATGATTATGAGTCTGGCAAGTCTTAGATCTGTGGGGCTGGCCGGCCAGCTGGAAACTCGGGCAGGAGTGGATGTTGCAGTCTTGAGGCAGAATTATTTTTCTTCTTCTTCTTCTTCTTCTTCTTCTTCTTCTTCTTCTTCTTCTTCTTCTTCTTCATGTTTTAGAGAGAGAGGGAGGGAGGGAAAGAGAGAGAGAGAGAGAGAGAGAGACATGGATGTGAGAGAGAAACATCGATTGGTTGCCTCCTGCATGCATTCTAACCAGGGATCTAACCCACAGTCTGGATACATGTCCAGACCTGGGAATCAAACTGGTGACCTTTCAGTTCATGGGATGATGCTCAACCAACTGAGCCACACCGGCCAGAGCTAGAATTTCTTCTTCTTGAGGGAAACCTCCGTGTTTGCTCTTCAGGCCTTCAAGTGATCAGATGAGGCCCACCCACAGACTCAAGAAAAATCTCCTTACTGATTATAGGCACTTACCACCATATCTACAAAATACCCTCAGAGCAACACCTGGTTGAGTCTGACTGAATTACCTGGGACCAGAGACTAGCCTGGTGGACACAGGTCCTGAGTCCTGGCTTCCCACCTGCCACATCCCGTCCGTTACCAGGGCCTCCTGTGCATCCCCTGGGTCAAACCTGTCTCCCATCTTCACTCTGTCCCTCCTCGTCTGGGTCTCCATCCTCTCTCTCCGGTGACCCAGCAAAATAGCATGTCTTCATCTGTCCTTCTCCATCCATAAATCCTGGCTTTTCATCCACATTGGTGCCAATGTGGACTTTTTTTTTTTTTTAAGAAAAGATACCCAGCCCTGGCCAGGTAGCTCAGTTGGCTGGTGTCATTCCGATATGCCAAGGTTGTGGGTTTGATCCCCAGTCAGGGCACATACAAGAATTAACCAATGAATGCATAAATGAGTGGAACAACAAATTGATGTTTCTCTTTCTCTCAAATCAACAAATAAAATAAAATAAAGAAAGATAAGGCACCCATGTTGACTTCTTGGGTTAAAACATGTCAGTGGATTCAGTTGCTCTTTAGATATTCAATTCCTTACCAGTCTAAATAAGCTCCAGAATTTGTAGGAGGGCACTGAGGGGCACTCCGGTTGGGAAAGCATGTTTATTTGCAAGGACTGCTGAGACAAAGGACCACAGAAACGCACAGCCTCACAGTCCTGGAGGCTGCAAAGCTGAGGTCAAGGGGTCAGCAGGGTTAGCTGCTTCCGCGGGCTGTGAGGGAATAATGTGTTCCAGGCCTCTCTGTGGCTGGTAAACGGTGCTCTTTTCCTTGCGTCTTCACATCGTCGTCCCTCTGTACATGCCTGTGCCCACATTTCCTCTTCTTATAGGGACACCAATCCCTCTGGGTTGGGACTCACCCTAGTGACCTCCTTTTAGCTTGAGTACCTCTGTAAAGAACCCACCTGCACCTTGGCGGGGTAGCTCAGTTGGGGAGCTACATCCCAATATGCCAAGGTTTCGGGCTCGCTCCCTAGGGTTGGGCGTGTAGGTGGCAGCCAGTTGATGTTTTGCTCTCACATCGTTTCTCTCCCTTTCTCTCTCTCTAATGTCAATAATAAGAAAAAATCAACAACCCATCTCCAAGTGAAGTTACCTTCTGGGGCACTTACTGGAAGTGAGGACTTCAGGATATGAATTTGGGGGGAGACTATTCAACCCATAACAGAAAGCAGTGAATTATTTGCTGTGAGGCTGTGTTTCCACAGGGTTATTAGCTATTCCTCAAAACAGGTATAACAGTTATAATATCGCAGCACGGACAGTAGTTATGCGGAAAGGCGCACAAACCCTGCGAGGATCGGTGTCTGGGTGTGTGGACTTAATTTAAGCCGGCACAATAAGGGGAAGCAGTCAAAATAAGTTCCTTGGCTTTAACAAATTTATTGGGATGACATTGGTTAATAAAATCATATGGGTTTCAAATGTACAATTCTATGATCCATCATCTGTATATTACTGCGTCGCATGTTTTGATTCATTTTTGTTTTGCGCTAATTACAGAAACTTAGCTCCATAGTGTATTCAGGATTAGGCTGGAATCAAAGCTGAACATTAGAGAACCAGGAAATAGGAAAAGGGAAGGGCCCTCGCTGGTTTGGTTCAGTGGATAGAGCATTGGCCCATGGACTGAAGGGTCCCGGGTTTGATTCCGGTCAAGGGCATGTACCTCGATCCCCAGTAGGGTGCGTGCAGGAGGCAGCTGATCAATGGGCCTCTCTCATCATTGATGTTTCTATCTCTTTCTCCCTCTCCCTTCCTCTCTGAAATCATAAAAATGTATTTTAAAAAAAGAAAAGAAAAGGGATTTCCACTCCTCTTCCCCCCAAAAAACCCCACTGCCCCGAAATGATTGCTGACGGGGCTGGGACATGTGACCTGCAAACTACAAGCAGGATGAGTCTTTGCATGGTTTGCAAATAGAGGTCCCCGCGGCTTTGGCCAGGTCTGTGGCGTTGGGAGAAGAAGACTGTTCCTTCCTGAGTTTGGATGGCGGCATCGCCACTGCTTGGAGCCCGGCCTGGCGTTCCACGGGGGCATTGAACGGAGGGCTATCTGTCAGCTGACATTCTGCTTGTTCTCAGGGACCTGGGTATCTAGTCAGAGATGTCATTCCCTTCTGACCCGCTTTTCATTCTTTTTTGTTGTTGTTAATCCTCACCCCAGGGTATTTTTTTTTCATTGATTTTTAGAGAGTGTGTGTGTGTGTGTGTGTGAGAGAGACAGAGGAAGAGCGAGAGTGAGAGCGAGCGAGAGAGAGAATCTGTGTGGGGTGGGAGGACAGTGTTCGGGTTGAAGGGCCAGTGGTGTTGTCCTTTTCTCTCTCATGGAAAGAGCGCAGGTGAATATTTGTGCAATCTTGGGGTGGCCGAGGCAATGCCAACAATAATGCTGAAGTTAAGGCGCATAAACAGAAGTGCTGACACAGGTGACTCCATAGCAGTTGGACATTTACACACGGAGTGGAGGGAAATGTGAACGACAGATGTGGCCATGGGGGAAATGGTTGCCATGTGTGCAGCCATTCAAAGGCATTCTGCGCTGATGCACAGCTGTAATGACCAGGCCCCAAGAACCAGAGGAGCGTCCAAATGGAGAAGGTGCATACATCGGAACACAGATGAGAGAGTCAAATGCAATGAAAAGTGAAAGCTGGTCCATCTCATGGCAGTCCAGAAAGGGGACAGCCAAATCCATGGGAGAAGTCACTTTATGTTTTTAAAAAATATATGTTTTTATTTCAGAGAGAGGAAGAGAGAGGGGGAGAGAGAGAGAAACATCAATGATGAGAGAGAGTCATTGATCGGCTGCCTCCTGCACGCCCCCCACCGGGGATCGAGCCCGCAACCCAGGCACGTGCCCTGACTGGAACCGAACTGGCGAGCTCCTGGTCCACAGGATGCCACCCAACCAACTGGGCCACACTGGCCGGGCAAGTCATCTGATCTTTAATTGACAAGCATGAAAAGAAAAAGGACAAGACTGCAAATACCTGAGAGAAAAATCTTGAAATGGTGATAGAAAGGTTGGATGTTGATCGCAGCATTATTTATAACAGTCTGGAAACCACCCAAATATTCATCAACATACGAAGAGACAAATAAAATGTGGTCTGTCTACAATAATCATTCACATTGCTTTACAAAGAAAAATAATATTTTCAAAACAATAGCACTGCACCTTCCATGTTAAAGTTTTCTGTTTTTTTAAAAAAATATATATTTTATTGATTTTTCACAGAGAGGAAGGGAGAGGGATAGAGAGTTAGAAACATCGATGAGAGAAACATAGATCAGCTGCCTCCTGCACACCTCCCACTGGGGATGTGCCCGCAACCAAGGTACATGCCCTTGACCGGAATCGAACCTGGGACCTTTCAGTCCGCAGGCCGAGGCTCTATCCACTGAGCCAAACAGGTTGGGGCTTGTTTTTGGATTTTATAAGTGAAATTTTGCTCAGGAAGATCCTCAAAGGGATGTGAAAGACCTTGTTGTTATTCAGGAAGAGAAAGTGGGAAGACACCGGTAGACGGTACATGCAAGTTGGCTTCTTGACACCATTTGAATTGCAAGATGCGACATGAAATATTTGTACTAACTGAAAAAACAAGTGGCCTGTCCATACAATGGAATGTTATTAGCTATGAAGAGGAATGAAGTACTGATACATGTTACAACATGGATGAACTTGAAAACATCAAGCTATGTTAAAGAAAGCTACGTGAAAGAGGACGTAGTGACAGCATAGGGAATATAATCAATATTGTTGTAATAACTATGTATGGTGCTAGGTGGGTACTAGACTTATTGGGGGGATCACTTCGTAGATTACGTAAATGTCTAACCACTATGCTGCACAACTGGAACTAAAATAATATTGAATGTCAACATTAATTGAAAAATATTTAAAAAAATAATTGCATTTGTCCCCCTCCCCCAAAGTCATATATATTGCTCAGGTGGTGTGGCTCAGTTGGTTGAGCATCGTCCCATGCACCAAGAAGTCACCGGTTTGATTTCCAGTCAGGGCACGTGCTCAGGTTGCAGGCTAGATCCCCAATAGAGGGTGCGCAGGAGGCAGCCAATCAATGATTCTCTTTCTCTCGCTCCTTTCCTCTCTCAAATCAATAAAAAATATATTTTAAAAAAGAGTCAGACATTGTGTGATTCAGAATAGGAAAATCTACAGAGACAAAAAGTAGATGAGTGTGTTGAATAGGGTTAGGGGAGTTCGGAGGAAATGGGGAGAAACTACTTGGAGGCATAGAAGTTCTTTCTGGGGTGATGCATATGTTCGAAAATTGATCTTGGTAATGGTTGTACGACTCTGAATATACTAAAAACCATTTAAATTGTACACTTTAAATGGGTGAATTGCATGGCATGAATGATACCTCAATAAAGTCGTTATTAAAAAATAACAGCCGAAACCGGTTTGGCTCAGTGGATAGAGCGTCGGCCTGCGTACTGAAAGGTCCCAGGTTCGATTCCGGTCAAGGGCATGTACCTTGGTTGCAGACACATCCTCAGTGGGGGGTGTGCAGGAGGCAGCTGATCGGTGTTTCTCTCTCATCGATGTTTCTAACTGTCTATCCCTCTCCCTTCCTCTCTGTAAAAAACCAATAAAATATATTTAAAATAAAATAAAATAAAACAGTGAATTCTTATCTACTTAGTGTCGCTCCGAATGTATTACAGAATTTTCTTTCGTGGGCATAGGCTGGTGCGATGCATCAGTGTCAAACACTCACCCACAGCCACCTCTGTATACCCTCCCGACAGACCCTGCTGACGGGCCCAGAGAATGAGCGGGGAAGGGGGGCGGGTGAGTGATGGCCGGCAGGTACTCGGCCTGCAGAACAGACGGCCAGTGTTGGCTGGTTGTCATGGTTCGGAAATAGAGGAACACTGGCTGGGTTGTGCTCTTTCCGAGAAAGCCGGGCCCTTCCCGAGCCGGATGGCAGCGTCTATATGTTGCTTGGACTCCAGTCCAGCATTTAGCTCATTAATCAGGGAAGCATTCCACGGTGGGTTGTTGAACTGAGGTTTTATCTGGCAGCGGGGCCAGATGTTGACATTCAGACTTCTCCAGGACTAAGCGTCTCCAGTGAGAGAGGTCTCTGCCATCCGAGCCTTTCTTCTGTTTGTTTAGGTTGGGCCCAAATCTTTCCTGCAGCAACCCAGGCCGTGTTGAAGGAGCCTAAGTTTTCTAACAGCTGTGGCTACTCTCTTTATTCTCTTTTTGTAATTAAAAGAGATAGGTGGACTTGATTTTATTTATTTATTTATTTATTTATTTATTTATTTATTTATTTATTAATTAAATACTAGCGGCCCGGTGCACGAATTCGTGCACAGGTGGGATCCCTCTGGGTGGCCTGCAGGGATCGGGCCAAAACCCGCAGTCCAATGCTGCCTGCAGCTCCTACCTGCTGCTCCCGCTCATCCTGGCCCCACTGTGCCTGCCGGGGCTTGCGCCCATTCATTCCCAATCGGGAGAGGCTCGTGCTGCTACAGCAGAGCTCGCCAGCCATGAGCCCTGTGTCTGGCACCTTCCCAAGGGGAGTAGTCTGTGGGATTGGGCTGAAACTGCCTCTCCGACATCCCCTGAGGGGTCCCGATTGCAAGAGTGGGCAGGCCAGCTGAGGGACCCCCCCACCCCCGTGGTCAGTACATGTCATAATGAGCGGTTGAGTAGCCTTAGCATATCATTAGCATATTACACTTTGATTGGTTATTCAGGTGTTCTGCTGTTCGATCTATTTGCATATTACCCTTTTATTATATAGGATATTTTATTGATTTTTTTACTGAGAGGAAGGGAGAGGAATAGAGAGAAACATTGATGAGAGAGAAACATCGATCAGCTGCCTCCTGCACACCTCCTACTGTAGATGTGCCCACAACCAAGGTACATGCCCTTGACCAGAATTGAACCTGGGACCTTTCAGTCTGCAGGCCAATGCTCTATCCACTGAGCCAAACCGGTTAGGGCAGGTGGAATTGATTTTAATACTATAGTTTACTTAACCCAATGTGTCAAAAATATTACCGTTTCTCCCTGGCCGGGCAGCTCAGATGGTTAGAACATCATCTCCATATGCTAAGGTTTCAGGTTTGATCCAAACAAAGCATTGTTCTTTTCCTCCCCACCTCTCTCTTGCAAAATCAATAAATAAAAAATTTAAAATATTTATTAAGAGTGTACTCTCATGTTCAGTGTCTTTATTTTCTACAATAAAATGATCTGATAGAGAAGTGGGGAAAAAAGAAACCAAGAGTCAAACTCTTTTCGTTTTTCCAGATGAAGCCATATTTGAAAGTCTGTTTCATGATGCGGAAATGCTCATGGAGTAAACAAAAAAGGCATTGCATTGGGAATAAAGGACCATGCCCATTTCCTGGAAAACTGTGTGTAGCGATGTGCAGAAGGAAAGACTAGACAACGCAGCAGAGCAGAACCAGTAGGTTTCCACTGGGCTGTGGATTAGGGAAGAACGTGTGATCCCCGAAGGCCAGAGCTCTGGCCACGTTCTTTGTCTCTGACCGGCTATTGGAGATTCTATGTGTGGACACACCTGTATGCACATAAATATAAATATTTCCTGTCCCAAAGACGTAACAGGCCTGGGAGCAAAGCATGATTGGATCTTACCCTCCCTCCCCCTTAAATCACATTGAGGGATCCCTTTTACCCTCTAAGCAAAGACTCAGTTCCCCACCACGATCTGCAAGCGGTTAGTTGTCTAGTGTCTGCGAAGGCAGCGCTGGGGCAGGTGGGGCGCCCCGTTGGGGAGCGGCTGCCTCTAAGATTGATTTGCGGGATGTTTGGACTTTCTCGCATACCGCCTGTAGGAAAATGCAAACGATGCCTTTGGATATACGTGCCTCCACATGTGTGCTCAGAGGCACGGACCTGGAATTCTTCGTCTTGACACAGCCGTGATTTAGTGCCCCGAGTAATTTGGTTCAACCGAGCGTATCCGGAACCAGATGGCTGTGCACATTCACACGGTCAGTGCTCACACACAAGCACCAGTTTGGGGCCAGGACCCCCAAAACAGGCACCCAGTGTCTCAGAACACCGGGAAGCCAGGGTTTCACCCCCAACCCTCGAAACAAATAAACAAAAAACTAAAGCGGAGAGAACACAGAAGAGAACAGCCTGGAAAGATCGCATGTTCAGTATGTTCATGATTGGAAACTCATGTCTTCCAAACGGAGGCCAACGCTGAGTTGTTTCCAAGGAAGTCCACGGCTCCCTGCGGGGGAGGCGAGGCCCGTGCTGCTTGGTTCCCAGCCGAGCGCCCGGCTCCCAACCACAGGGAGTCTCTGACCTGAAATGCAATCTGACGGGTGGCCCAGGAAGCCACCTCCAAGTTACTTCTCTTCCGGGACCACACGTTTCCAATTAGACATGTGCCTCCCAACTGCATGCCGGTCTGGCCAGAGCCCCTCCTGCAGCACGGAGAGACGGGCCTTCATGAAGCGTTTCCGGGTGCAGGGAGTGGGCGGTGACAGTGCCCACAGTGGGGAGGGCTCTGTTCTGAGCCCCACACAATATCGCACACGAGGAGGTTTTCGTAATCCTTGGGGGGGAGATGCCTTATTCAAGACAATCTGCACATCGACAGCGCGGAATGAAAGAGCGTTAAATTTGATTACCTGAACACTAGAGTGAAAGGGCGTGAGAACCACTATCTCAAACGAGGTTTAGTAATCAGCGGGTTGAAATAATCGCATCGCATACAATCGAAGGAATTTTTTAAAATATGTTTTTATTGATTTTAGAGAGGAAGGGAGAGGGAGAGATAGAAACATTCCATGTGCCCTGACCAGGGATTGAACTGTGACCTCCTGGTTCATAGGTCGATGCTTAGCCCCTGAGCCACGCTGGCCAGGCACATCTCCGTTTTGATCAAAGATCTTGCATTCATTCACTCCCACATGCTCTAGAAGAGCGCTATTCAATAAAAACAGAGTATAATGTGGCCCTGGCCAGGTAGCTGAGTTGGTTAGAGCTCATCCCTACACACCAAGGTTTCGGGATCAATCCCCGGTCAGGGCACATACAAGAATCAACCAATGAGTGCATAGATAAGTGGAACAACAAATTCTCTCTCTCCCCATCCCTTCCTCTCTCTCAAATCCATAAAAAGAGTATAATGTAACAGCCACAGCTGCCAGTCCCTTACCTAATTCTACATTCTCCAGTGACCACACATCCAATAATAGTACAGACATCTCTGTTTGTGGTAACTCCTGGAAATCAGTGCACATTCTGCCATGGCAGCGCATCCCCAGTGGCACCAGCCACATCCAGTGCTCAGCAGCCACGCGGGGCCCGTGGCCTGTGCGGGGACCTTTTTGAGTCCACATACGTTCACCCTTAGAGCCCAGGAGATCCCACCCTCTGCATCTGTCTCCATTTCCACAGCCCGGCTCCCGGGCCCCAGCCGGCTACAGTTTCCATGGCAACAGGCAAAGCCAGCCCGGGCGGATGGTGAGAAAGCTTTTGATGGCTGAACACAGCTAATCTAGGAGAACAGAACAACTGGACTGGGGGCTGGGCGGGCTGGGGAAGGGGCCAGTGGACAACCCCTCCCCCCTTAACACCTCACGCACAGCATTTCACCGGACAGCTTTGAAAAGGAAAGCGAAGCTGGCTGCTGCCTCGCTCCCTGTTGGAAACCACAAAGCTGCAGCAAGCTGCAGGGATCGGCGCTTTCCGTGCAGCCACTCACACGTTCGTGCATTTGTTCGTGTCGTAGACGTGGGCTGGGGGCCCTCCAGTTTGCCAGACTCAGTGCTTGGAGCTGGAATTGCAGATAGAAACCAGCAGGCAGAGGCAGGGCCCCAGAGAGTATGGGAGAGAGAGTGTTTCATTCAGTGTGTTCATTCATGATTTGGTGCCCACGTTTTCATGGAGCCTTGGGTTCTCTGAGGCCTGGGAGAGAGGTCTTGGCTCACCACCTGGAAGTGAAGTTCTAGCGGAGGTGGGTTGTCACCAGATACACAGGGTGGGGACTGGAGTGCTGGTCCTAAGGGGCAGGCTGCCTCGGGGTCATGGAAGAGAGAGTAAAGCCAGGGGTGATGGCTTAGGCCAGAGGTCAGGGAAGATCTCCCCCGGGTGGCAAACTGAGAGGCGAATGAAGCGAGGAAGCGGACCCGAGGGAAGGCTTCCCAGCACAGGGCACAGCCCGCGCAAAGGCCCTGGGGCAGGGGCTGGCGTAGACCACCTCGGGGAGCCTGCTGCAGTGAAGCGGAACAGTCTTCTGATTACACAGTGTCTCATCCCCACCCAACATGAGGGGTGAGTCCTGGCAGGGTAGCTCAGTGGGTTAGAGCATCATGCTGATACGCCAAAGTGGCAGGTTCGATCCCCAGTCAGGGCACATATAAGAAGCAACCAATGAATGCATAACTAAGTGGAACAACACATAGATGTTTCTCTCTCCCGCCTTCCTTTCTCTCTCTCAAATCAATCAATTTTTTTTAAAGAAAGAAGACTGGCAGGGGCTTAAAATAGGAAAATAACTAAAAACACTATTAGACAAAATCACGATGACAAGGGAGAGAAGCATGACAGCCAAAAATAGAAGGGAAGCGGCTGCAGGAGGCATTTTTTTTTCTTATAAGAAGTGGGACTCTTCCAGATAGGAAATTAAAAGCAGAAGGAAGATGGGGACTGACAACAAAAGGAAAACACAATTTGTGCATCAACCAAAGAACATGGCAGGCGGTGGGCTCCTTCATGCCGGCCAGACGAGAGCTGTGAGTTACGGTCAGGGCCGGTCAGGGCCGGTCAGGGCCGGTCAGGGCCGGAGGGCGCTTCTGCCGTGATGAGCTGATGAGCGTGCTTCCACCCAGCAATGTCGAAAAACTGGTTTCGGTCTTTCTCCCCCAGAAGTGTGAGCTCACGGACACGGACAGAGTCCCGGGGCAGGCAAGGACAGTACAGTCTGTGAGGAGCCCCAGGTCAGTCTTTTTGGAACGTGGACGGTTAAGCGCATCCCTGTTTTGTTTAAGGAGATTTCAACCAGAAGAGCGGTTCCAGCAGGCCGGGGCTCCGGCGTGAGGGAGGCGCACAGGGCCCAGCGGCGTCCTCTCACTCGCATCTTAGTCAAATGGAGACGCATTTGACTGGACTGGACAGGAAGGAAACTTACTCTTCAAATAACAATAAAAACATTGGTTTCAGACCAATATGTGTTGATTTATTTAAATTTAGACTTTTTATATATTTTTTATTGTTGATGGCATTACAGATCTCTCTCATTTCCCCCCCCTCCTAATTGATTTTTAATTTGTCTCTATTGTTGAAAGTATTACAGATGTCCCCTTTTTTGATTATACTCATCATGTGTGCTTAGCGGGGGTGGGGGCGAATGTCAACATGAGAAAACAAATGGGCCTTATTTAAACAAAACTGTATATAAAGATTGAATTAGCCCCGGCCAGAAGCTTAGTTGGTTGGAGCATCGTCCCCATGTGCCAAGGTTGGGGGTTCGATCCCCGCTCAGGGCACATACAAGAAGCAACCAATGTCCCAGCCAGTGTGGCTCAGTGGTTGAGCTTCGACCTATGAACCAGGAAGTCAAGGTTTGATTCCTAGTCAGGGAACATGCCCGGGTTGTGGGCTCAATCCCCATTGGGGGGTGTGCAGGAGGCAGCTGATCAGTGATTCTCTCTCATCATTGATGTTTCTATCCCTCTCTCTCTCCCTTCCTCTCTGAAATCAATGAAAAAAAATTTTTTAAAAGAAGCAACCAATGAATGCGTAAGTGGAACACCAGGTCGTTGTTTCTCTGTCTTCTGTCTCCCTTTCTCTCTCTCTCTAAAATCAAGAAATGAAAACTTAAAAAAATAAAAAAGGATTCATTGAAATAGTGGGGAAAATGTTGACAAGTGGAACACTCTTGGCCAGATGCTAAAATCCAGCCCCCACTGTCCGATTCCTCACCGAGTGACAGGACTGCCCAGACGTGGTCTCCTGGGGTTGGTTCCGATGAGAGGTTTCTCTGGGAGAACGGCTCTGCCTGTTGAAAACCGTCTTTGGGGAACGTTTTCTAAGAGCGGCGAACACGTTCTGAGTGACTGTCCCCCGCCAGGGAACCGCTTCTTGGTCAGCAGGTGACAGCCGCAGCTGTCCGAAAAGAGCAGCAGCTCTCCTCACAGACTCCTCAGCCTGCGGGGCTGCGGCGCGGGCCGCTCCTTCCCGCCACCGCGGCCGAGCGCGAGCTGCCTCTCCAGGGCTTTCTGCCTGCTTTGTCTCCACGTGTTATAACTGTTCTGCTTTTCCCTCTCGGGCTTCATCTCATTTTGTAAAAATTTTACATTGTAGTCAAGGGATTGAGCAGCACAGGTCGGCAGCTACAGAATAGTCACTGGGATGTAAAGCACAGCATAGGGAACACAGTCAGTGATAGCGAGATAGCTGTGTGTGGGGCCAGGTGGGTCCTGGAAGGCGGGGGTGGGTGGGGGACACTCTGTAAAGTACATGGTTTTCTCACCACTGTGCTGCACACCTGAAACCAACACAGGACAATATGGAATGTCAACTGTACTTGAAAATGAAAATGTGTAAATGAGCCCCGGCTGGGTACTCAGTTGGTTGGAGCATCATCCTGATAAGCCAAGGTTGTGGGTTCGATCCCCAGTCAGGGCACACACAGAATCAACCAATGGATGCACGAATCAGTGGAACAACAAGTCGATGTTTTTCTTCTCTCTCTTTCTCACCCCACCCCTCTCTCTCTAAAATCATTCAATAAAAACAAATATATAAATATAAATTAAAGTAAAAGAAAAACATTGTAAATCATGGTATAATACACATACCATACAATTTACCATCGTAACCTTTTGTTGTTGTTAATCCTAACCTGAGGATATTTTTTCATTTTTTTTTTTAAAGAGAAAGTGTAAGGGAGAGGGAGAGACACAGAGAGAGAGAAACATCGATGTGAGAGACACATTGATGGAACCCAGGACCCTTCAGTCTGCAGGCTGATGCTCTATCCATTGAGCCAAACTGGCGAGGACAATCTTTTCTTTTCCTTTTTTTTTTTTCTGCAAAAAGTTTTATTATTTCCATTTGGTCCAATGCATGGGAGAGGCTCCAGGGCGGTTCAAGGAATGGCTGGTGGTTTCGGGGAGAGGCTCGGGCAAAAGCCTGACACCAGGGGATGCAGAGGGGTCCTCAAAGGCTCCTCGTCCTGCTTGAGGGCGAGCCTTTCGAAGAGACACTGGCCCAGCTCAGCCTGGGGCGCAGCCTGCGGCGGTGAGTCAGGTGTGGCCCGTCTTCTTGCCGAGTTTCACCTGCTCACCCCGGAAGTGGCTCTCTGGGAAGCCACAGATGAGGCGCTGCGCACGTAGACCAGGCCCTGCGGCTCCGCGGGGGCCGGGGTCAGGCTCCCTCCAAGGCCAGGCGGCTTAGCCGTGCATTTAGTGTCCGGCCAGCAGTGTTAAGTACATTCACCGTATTGTGCAACCAACCTCCAAGTTTGTCGTCTTGCAAAACAGAAACTCTGACCTGTTAAACAACGACCCCCACCAGGTCAGCTACTGCCGTCCTGCTCTCTGTCTCCAGGAATTTGGCAAGTCCGGGCGCCTCCTAGCCATGCTTGTCCTCTGTTCAACCACCCGGAGCACAAGGGTGCGTTATCCTCCTCCTTCTCTCTGGAAAAAGAACAGAAACAAACAAACAACAAAACCCATCCTGCAAAATTATCTTCGTAAGAGACGGCAATGCACCCGACACCAAACCAAACCACACGGAGAGGAGGCCTGACAGGTGGGCCGGGGGCATTCATAAAACATTCGTTGTCTTTTTTTGACGTCGTGGAACTTGATGGCGTTTGGGCACTTGAGTGGTACTTCGAGTGAATTATTGTGACTTCTGGACACACTCATTCGGAAGCAAATGTCACTTTTGTACCAAGGTTTTGTACTTGTCACTTTGTCCATGGGGCCCAGCCTGGAGAGCGTCACTGGCCCTGGGCCGCGTCCGCGTCAGATGCTGGCTCACAAGAGCGGACGCCCACCTGTCCTGTGTCCCAGCCCAGACTCCGAACCGAAACGCCGCATGGTGTCCCCCTCCTGGGGCAGGCAGAGAGGAAGGAATGGCGTCCACCCAGGGGGACCAGAAGGTGACCAAAAGCCATCTTCACCCTGGCCGGTATGGGTCAGTGGTTAGAGAGAGCGTCGGCATGCGCACCAAAGGGTTTGATTCCCAGTCCAGGGCACGTGTCTGAGCTGTGGGTGTGTTCCCTGGCCAGTCCTGGTCCAGGGCAGGTGCAGAGGGCAGCTGAGCCATGTGTCTCTCTTCCACCCTCTCCCCCCTCGCTCGCTCGCGCGCGCTCTCTCTCTCTCTCTCTCTCTCTCTCTCTCTCTCTCTCTCCCCCCTCTCCCTCCTCCCTCCCTTCCACTCTCTCTCAAAAAATCCATGGAAAAATACCCTGGGTGAGGATGAGCAACAACAGAAAGAGCTGGATTTATCGCGTAATGAAAGGAAGTCACAAAGAAGACGCCTGCCCGCCAGCTGCCCGTCTCGGCTCCCGGGGCCCTGTCCCTCGGGCCCTTGTTGGGAACAATAGATCGATAGGTCGATGGGTGTCTTTCTCCGCCCATCCACCGCCCCTGGTCGTGGCTGCGTGGAGCAGCTCTGATGCAGTGAACACGGGGCAGGCAGGTGAGCACGCCTCCAGGGCAGCCCAGGGCCCCCCCTGGATGTCTGGCCCTCGGTGGAGAGTGTGTTCACTGGTGCCACTGAACTTCTTGCTCCCTCTCCCAAGAAGCTTAGAGACATGACAGCGATGTGCTGAGATTTTAAAGAAAACACACCTGAGCCCGGCTGGTGTGGCTCAGTGGTTGAGCATCAACCTACGAACCAGGAGGTCATGGTTCGATTCCTGGTCAGGGCAACTGCCTGGGTTTCGGGCTCCATCACCAGTGTGGGGCGTGCAGGAGGCAGCCAATCAGTGATTCTCTCTCACCATTGATGTTTTTCTCTGTCTCCCCCTCTCCCTTCCTCTCTGAAATCAGTACAAATATATTGTTAAAAAGCAAACAAGCCCTAACCCATTTGGCTCAGTGGATAGAGCGTCGGCCTGCGGATTCAAGGGACCCGGGTTGGATTCCGGCCAAGGGCATGTACCTTGGTTGTGGGCACATCCCCAGTAGGGGGTGTGCAGGAGGCAGCTGATCGATGTTTCTCTCTCATCGATGTTTCTAACTCTCTATCCCTCTCCCTTCCTCTCTGTAAAAAAAAATCAATAAAATATATTTAAAAAACAAAACAAAACAAGCAAAACACACACACACACACACACACACCAGTGCATGTTTACATCTCCACAGCCAGGAACATGGCAATCTCTGAAGCTCTCTACCAAGGCCACGGCTGCTTCCCCCTGCCCACGCCAGCCAACAGTTTCCATGGCAACAGATCAGCCCCTGTAGGTACTGAGCAGAACAAAGAAAATTGCCTGGGCAGGGAGGGGGGGGGTGGGGAGTGGAGGGGTGGGGATGGGGAGGACTTCCGGAGGACGGAGCCCCCCATCCCCCCAGCTGCTTCTCAGCTGCTGAAAATCCTAGGCCCCCAGAACAGCATGCTGGCGAACTCAATGAATGGAAGGTGGAGGAGGAGGAGGAGGGAGTGAAGGCGGGAGGGCGTTAGTGACGTGGGGCAACCATCAGCTGCTGCACAGTGGCTCCCTCAGGGGAGTGTCTTGAAGCAGCAGCATTGGCACCACCAGGGAACTTGCTAGAAATCCAGTTTTTCAGTCCCCACCACAGACTTTAAATGAAAACAAACAAACAACTTTATTGATTGATTTGAGAGAGAGAGAGAGAGAGAGAGGTGGATTTGTTGATTTACTTCTTTATGCATTCATGGGTTGATTCTTGTATGTGCCCTGACTTAGTCAATCAGAAAGTTAAGTCATGATTCTCTTTAGACCAGCAAGGTCCAAAGGTATACATAGGAGTTAAAAATTTCTAGTAGCCATGCCTTTAAAAGGGAGGGAAAAAAAACAGTTAAAATTAATTTTCGTAATGTATTTTATTTCACTTACCATGCCTGAGACCTCTCCCTCATCTGTCCTTGGAAACCATGAACATCAGTGCCGGCTTTCTCGAAAGCCCTTAGCTGGTGATCCCCAGTCTGGCTGATCCTGCCTCAGAAACAGGTTTCCCATCTGCCCGCCCTGTTTATGTCTCGCTCAAGTTACTGCAAAACAACCCGAACTGTTCTTCCTTCTCAAAGGAAAATCTGGCCAAACCTCCCCTTGTTGGCCCTTTCAATCGATTCCTATTGCTCTTTTTATTTTTATATCTATTTTTGTTGATCTCAGAGAGGGAGGAAGAGAGAGAGAAACACCAGTGATGAGAGAGGATCATTGACTGGCTGCCTCCTGCACACCCCACACTGGGGATTGAGCCCGCAACCTGGGCATGTGCCCCTGACTGAAATGGAACCGTGACTTCCTGCTTCATAGGTCAACACTCAACTGCTGAGCCACGCTGGCTGGGTGATTCCTATTGCTCTTAAGATAGTGCCATCCTCCTCAAGACGGCCTACAAGCCATGGTGACCCTCGATTTTCTCTTTAGAGGAATTCGGGGGTGCCAGCTATCGTTGGGAGGAGCTCTGTGGAATTTCCCTCCAATTTGGGAAATTCTGAACCATTAGACTCTATACTTGGGGTGGGCAAAGAGCCACCTAATAAATATTTTAGGCTTTGTGGGCCATACGGTCTCTGACTCAGCTACTCAACTTTTCCATGAAAGGAGCCATAGACCATATTTGATGAATGGATGTGGCTATGTTCCTTTATCTGGGACCGATTCTCCGTCTCCCTGGATGCCCCATCTCATCCACACTGCCATCATCTCTCTCCTGTGTCCTCCTTGTTCTCCTCCATCTCCATGAATTCATTTTCCTAGATTTAGCAAAGGGATACCTGGGCATGTCCCATCCTTTGAAACCCTCAGCAGATTCCATTGCTCTGTAGATATACACCCAGTTATTTTTTTTATTTAGTATTGATTTTAGAGAGAGAGGAAGGGAGGGAAAGAGAAAGAAGCATCCATGTGAGAGGGACACATCAGTTGGTTGCCTCTCGTATGCGCCCCAACCAACTGGGGATTGAACCCGAAACCTAGGTGTGTGCCCTGACTGGGAACCAAACCTTTGACCTCCCGGTGCAGGGGACAGTGCTCCAACCAATGGGGCCACCCGGCCAGGGCCACCCCCAATTCTTCTTGAGGATTTCCTCGTAGCAGGGGCTTGGGCGGGACAGTCTGGCTGGAGGTGGGCAGGCGACGGGACTTGTCTTGCAGAGGGGTTTGTACGCTGATGGTCACTGTCACAGAGGAGTGAAGAGTGAAAATGGACACACAGTTTGAGTTATTTCAATGTTTATGGAATTTAGTTCAACACGCAGACCTGGGAGTAGGTTGCCATTATGCACCCACCCTTGAAATCTCGTCCTTAAGGAAAACTGTGGGCCATGGGCTGTGATAGGCACTTGGCACAAACACCCAACTCACCTCAAAACGAGAACAGGAGCCCAGCCAGTGTGGCTCAGTGGTTGAGCATTGACCTATGAACTAGGAGGTTCAGTTCCCGGTCAGGGCACATGCCCAGGTTATGGACTCCATCCCCAGGGTGGGGCGTGCAGGAGGCAGCTGATCAGTGATTCTCTCTCATCATTGATGTTTCTCTCTCTCCTCTCTCTTCTCTCCTCTCCCTCTCCCTTCCTCTCTGAAATAAATAAAAATATATTTTAAACAAAAACTACAATGAGAACAGGAGATTTTCACCCCCAGAAAACCAGAGCGACCCCACCTGGGGAGCATGACCCCAGGGCTGGATCTATAACGGATGGCTGGCGTTCACTATTTTTATGGTTTAGAAATGGATGTTGCCAGAATACTGGCCATGCTGTGCCGTTCCTGGGAAAGCCGTTGGCTTCCTGAGCTGGATGTCAGGGTGTATAGAGCTTGGAGCCGCGCCGGGCGCTCGTAGGCCATTAATCAGGGAAGTTCCAGGGTGGGCGGCTGCCCTGCCTTTTATTTGGCAGCCGGGCCGCAGCTGACATGCTAGCGGCCAGCGCTCAGGGCCGGGCGTGCTTTCCCCAGAAACGGTCGCCGCCCGCGGGACCTGCCTTGGTGCCCAGGGTTAGTCCCATCTTGCTGTGGCACCCGCCTGCTGAGGGGACTGGCTGGGGTCGGAGGGGAGGATGGAAAAAGGTGTTTGGAGCACAGAGAGGGTTCCTGTGCTCACTTCAGCATAAGGAAGGAAGGGAGAGAGAGAGAGAGAGAGAGAGAGAGAGAGAGAGAGAGAGAGAGAGAATGAGAATGAATGAATATGAGCAATCATGGGGGTGTGTGTGTGTGGCGGGGGGGATGCCCCAGGAGCTAACCCAGGAGCCAGGGACATACAAGGAAACCTTAAGGGGTCTGTGTCCCCAATCTGAAAAATGAGGCTCATCACAAGACTTAATGGACCGCTGAGAGAAACTACCACCAAGTACAGACCAAAGCATCTGTTTAGGCATCGAGCACTCAGAGGGCCAAGGAATTAAAGAAGAGAAAAACCCTTAAAGCAGAAATGCAGGCCAAGGAGGCGGAGGGAGCGGAGAGGAGGAGGAGGAGGAAACTCAAATATTGAGAACCATGGAAACGTGCTATTTCCCTTGGGCACAGAAGAGGCAACAGGAGCGCCTGGCGGGCCGCCTCCGCTCAGTGGGAGGTCAGGGCGAAGGGGGCAAAGGGGGCGAAGGGGGCCTTGGAGACAGATTCCGGGCTCAGCCCAGCGGGGAGGAGCTGCCACTGCCCATTGCTCCCCTGGTGGCAGTCTCAGGGGTCCCTTCGCGGTCAGGGGGCCCAGTGGGTGGGAGGTGGGCGCTGAGAGTGGTGGGGCACACTCCTGGGAGGGGGGGAGAGCCTTCTTTTTTCTCTTCTTTAAAAAACATCTAAATACCCTGTTTGCAGGCCATCAGATTCTGTCAAACAACTTTGATTCCAATCTGGGCCTGCTCCCTCGGAGCCGCTGGCATGTCCTTATCTCACATGAGATGTGTCCTCGGGGAGAAGCCCGCAGAGGACGGCCCATCTGCACATCTTGACGAGCGAGCGGAGCCCAGATGCGGGCGGCCCCGTGGCGCCATCGCCAGCGCCCGGCCCTGCAAACCAGTTCCCAAATGCGGGCTTTGGCTGCGGGCGCATTCCTCGGATGGCTTCGCTCCCCGCCTCCCCCCTCCACCCGCTGCACCAGCAGAGCTGGTTCCTTCCAGCTCGGCCTCCCAGGTCCCTCAGGTCCCGGGTCCTCTCGGAAGGAGCTCCCGGGCAGCGGGGCCGGCCGAGTGGTCCCCCCTGAGGTTTCCGTTCTCTGGAGGGGCGTTCAGTTTAGCTCGGATTCCCGTGGGCGGCAGCTGTCTGGTTGTGTCCTGCGGGTTCTTATTTTTATTTCTCAGTAGATGGTCCTGGAAGGCTTTTGTTTTTTCTTGATTTTTATTGTTGAAATGATTACAGGTGTCCCCACCCCCTCCGCCCCCCTTGCCCACCTCCTCCCAGCCTCGCCCCCCTCCCCCCCCCATGGCTGTTCTGAGGGTTTTTATAGCTTAAAACGCAGCATTTCTGGGCTTTTCCAGAGGGCGTGTTCTGGGGGCTGCAGTGCCCAGGGCGTGATGAACCATGTTCCCGCCCGTTTTCATGCCTGTCTTTTGCCTTTTAAAACCTTCTTAACATGCAGGCGTGTCACCCGGCACGATTGCACACATGTTTTTGACATGTTTTAATCACCGGTCGGGGGGTCCGGGCCTCCAGGGAGAGTTAGACCCACAGCCGACGAGAGGCTGAGCCCACCTGCCCGCCGGCCCGCCCGCCCGGGGAAGCGAGAGCGCAGCCAACATGCGGCCTCTCCTCTCCACCGAATGAAACCCAAACACCCACCCACCGCGGGAGAAGCACTGCCCGGAGGGAGGTGGGTGACGCCGCCCCCACGGACCCACCATCCAGTTTTGCACCTTGTCCGCGTGGCCAGTCACTTTCCCAGCCTCTCCCCCACGGCCGCATCCCGCCACTGCTCCAGGTGTTGTCTGGCGGAGCCGGTGTGGCTCAGTGGGTAGAGCGTAGGCCTGTGGACCAAAGGGTCCCGGGTTTAATCCTGGTCAAGGGCATGTACCGCGGTTGCAGGCTTCTCCTGGGCCCCGGCCCTGGTCAGGGCTCCCGCAGGAGGCAACCCATCGACGTGTCTCTCACATGGATGTTTCTCTTTGTCTTTCCCTCTCTCTCCCACTCTCCCTAAAAGTCAATGGAAAAATATCCTCAGGTGAGGATTAACAACAACAACAAGCCCTAACCAGTGTGGCTCAGGATAGAGCGTCGGCCTGCGGACTGAAGGGTCCCGGGTTCGATTCCGGTCAAGGGCATATACCTTGGTTGTGGGCACGTCCTTAGTGGGGGGGTGCAGGAGGCAGCTGATCGATGTTTCTCTCTCATCGATGTTTCTGGCTCTCTATCCCTCTCCCTTCCTCTCTGTAAAGAATCAATAAAATATATATATATTTTTAAAAAGAGACAACAACAAGAAAGATGTGGGACAGCGTCTCTCTCCAGCACCAACTGCGCGTCCCCCTCTACCAGGCCCTTCCCTCAGCGTGCAGGCGGCGGCGGCGTCTCCCGTGATGAAAAGCAGGGGTTTCGCAGGGCCCCTGTGGCTCAGCGGTTGAGTGCGACTTAATGAACCAGGAGGTCGGGGTTGGATTCCTGGTCAGGACACAGGCCTGGGTTGCAGGCTCCATCCCCAGTGTGGGGTGTGCAGGAGGCAGCCCATCAATGAATTTTATTTTGTAAAAGCAGTGGTTTCTACACCCTGAGTCCCTCCTAGCTGCTGCCCCCACCCGGGCCAAAGGCAACTCATATGAAGAAGCCCTTGGGTTAGATTCCGCTCAGGGCACAGGCCCGGGTGGGGGGCTCCATCCCCAGTGGGGGGCGTGCAGGAGGCAGCCGATCCATGATTCTCATCATAGATGCTTCTATCTCTCTCTCCCTCCCCCGCTTTCCTCTCTGAAATCAATAAAAATATATATTTTTAAAAATCACACACACAAAAGAAAAGCAAATACTGATTTATATCATTTTAAGAAAAGGAAAGACAATGAGTGCAAAGCTGTCAGATCCCGAATGTCAGCGAGGAAAACCGCCTGAGAACAGGGCCAGGGACATAAGCGCAGAACAGATGGCGTGTTGTCATCTGCTGACTGACAGGAAGGACAGCTCCCAAATGCTGGCCACATGGCCAGGGGCCCCAGGAACCCCGCGCCCGGCCGAATTGCATGGCAATGTATATATTTCTTGGAACCGGCCCTGGCTGTGCAGCCAGAGGAAATTCCCAGGGCAGCTCCATGAGCCGAATCTGCCTCTGGACACCGGGCCATGTGTTAAGACTCAAACGGCTCTGTCTCACTGCGCGCCAGCGTTCCCACCCGCCCAGGCTCGGCGAGCGCAGACCCATCTTCCTCTGCTCCGCCGCGATGTGAGAGGGAGGCCCATACGTCTTGTTATCTTCAAAGCTGCGTTCCTGTCACGGCGAGATAGGGAGCGAGGCGCGCAAAGACAGCGGGAGATGAAAGGGAGGCCTGATGGAAACCACCTGCTCCCTCGTGCCTTGCGGAATGAGCAAACGGGGCTCACTTTCCAGCACCTCAACTCCAGTGGACAGGCATAATCGTCATCCGCCTAGCATGTGTCTATTTACTTATTTATTTATAATAGATTTTTAGAGAGAGAAGTGATAGATTTGTTCCACTTATTGATGCATCCATTGGTTCATGTATGTGCCATCAACCTTGACATATCAAGACACTGCTCTAACCAACCAAGGTGCTCAGCCAGGGCTTATATCATCATCATCATCATTTCCTCCTCCTCCTCCTCCTCCTCCTCCTCCTCCTCTTCCTCCTCCTTTTCCTCCTCCTTCTCCTCCTCCCCCTTCTTCTCCTTTTCCTCTCCTCCTCCTTCTTTTCCTTCTTCTTCTCCTCTTCCTCCTCCTTCTTTCCTTCTTCTTCTCTTCTTCCTCCTTCTCCTCCCGCTCCTCCCCCTCCTCCTCCCTTTTAATATTTATTGAATTTATTGCATTCACATTGATGAATAAAATTACATGGTTTCAGGTGGACATTCTATAATACATTCTCTGTGTATTGTATTGTGTGTTCACCACCCCAAGTCAAGTCTCCTTCCATCACCATTTATTCCTCCTTTACCCTCTTCTACCTCCCCTTTACCTCTGGCAATCACCATACTGTTGTCTGTATCTATGAGTTTGTTTTTTGTCTTAATCCCTTCACCTTTTTCACCCAGCCCCCCAACCCGCTCCCCTTCCTCCCTCCCTCTCTCTACTCAGGGTCAAACCTACATCAGGTTCAAAGGCTCTCCCAGCTTCCCCAAGCTTCCTCCTCAGGTTAGCCCCACAAGTGTTTCCCCTTAGAAATCTCTTGTGTATCTAACACTTTTGGTGTCTACTTGTTGAAGAACCTAAAACTAACAGAGGACAATCACCAAGGTACAGCGTTACGCTTAAAAGTGAACCTGCAAGATGGTGTCTACCATGTGCCCATGATTGTGTGTGTGTGTGTGGGGGGGGGGGGGGGCGAGTATAAGCATGTAGAAAGAGCCCTAACCAGTTTGGCTCAGTGGATAGAACGTCGGCCTGCGGACTCAAGGGTCCCAGGTTTGATTCCGGTCAAGGGCATGTACCTTGGTTGTGGGCACATCCCCAGTAGGAGGTGTGCAGGAGGCAGCTGATCGATGTTACTCTCTCATCGATGTTTCTAACTCTCTATCCCTCTCCCTTCCTCTGTAAAAAAATCAATAAAATATATTTTAAAAAATAAGCATGTAGAGATATATAAGCTGGCACATGCTCAGAACATCTCTAAAAAGGTAAACTGATATGGTCAATTCATGCTATGCGTTGCAGTTATGGTCTATAAAACTGCGGTGAGCGCTGCATTAGCCAGTACTGAACCACAACATCTCCACCCACGGACCCACACAGAAACTAGTGTTCTGTGTGTTTTTACTTGCAGGCACCTTATTTAATACACAAGGTCGATTCGTTAATAATGAAGCATGCCCAACAGCACTGTCACTCACACCTGAATAAGTTATACTTACAGGAACATAGAGAAATGCTATTTAAAACACTTAAAATGTTACAAAGCATTTAGCTAAAATATTAAACAAGTATAGAAATGTCATCTAAAACATTTCCTCTGGAAGGCACGTCACGGCCTCCTTGCACTTGGGAATGCTAGACAGTGCTTCAGCCCTGTGCTTGGGGGACATTTAAAACAGGCAAATCACCAACAAAAATAACGAAAATGCAAAAGAAACGTGGCACGAAATAGATTGCAGAAAGGACCCGTGTTTGTAGCATGAGAGCTGAAACCAGGAGGCAGAGCGCCGTCACCTTACTCAACCTCGGCTGGGGACGTTCACATGCACACGTCCCTGAAACTCACAAGTATTAATTTGGGGGTTAAATACATAGCTTGGTGAGGAGGCCGAGTCACAAATGTAGAATCTGAATAATGAAGAGGAACTGGAACTGTTAACAGTCATTGCCTCTGGGGAGAACTAGGGATGAGAAAAATTGACTAATGGATATTCTCTTACTTCTTTGATTTTTTTTTTAAATTCTCACTCAAGGATATTTTTTCCATTGATTTCTAGAGAGAGAGTGGGAGGGAGGGAGGGAGGGAAAGAGAGAGAGAAAAACCTGAAAGTGAGAGACACGTTGATTGGTTGCTTCCCATACCTTCTCCTACCAAGGCTGGGGAACCTGCAACTGAGGTACATGCTTTTGACTGGGAATCAAACCCTCAACCCTTCCACCTGCAAGCCCATACTCTAACCACTGAGAAAAACTAGCCAGGGCTTCTTTGATCTTTTTAAAAAATGTTATTGATTTTTAAAGAGAGAGAGAGAGAGAGAGAGGGAGAGAGAGAGAAACCCATCAGTTGCCTCTCATACAGGATTGAACCTGCAGCCTGGGTATGTGGCCTGACCTGGCATTGAATTGGCAACCTTTCAGTGCACAGGATGATGTTCAACCAACTGAGCCACACTGGCTGGGGTTACTTCTTTGATCTTTATATCCAATACTAGTAGCCCGTCGTGCAATATCGCACCCAGTAGACTGCCTGCCACTTCTGCGGGAGCTGGCCGGGAGCCACGCTGCTTCCTCAGGGGGCGGGCCTGCACTCGGGTGTGGAGGCTGTGGGCCGGCCCCCCTGTCCCTATCAGTGTCTGCTCCGGCTCTGGGGGGGCTGGCCCGGGCGTGGCGGCTCGCCGGTCCCCCGTCTCTGTCTCCGTCTCCGCTCTGGGCCTCACCTGCGTGCGCAACCTCCTTCTGTCCAGTCGTGACCCATTACGGCATCCCAGCCTAATTTGTATATTTCCTCTTTATATACGTTTGCTACATGTTCAAAATTTTAAAAAAACGAACAGTTCTAAGAACTTGCAACAGTAAGAAGCATTAGTTAACTCCTGCAAGATTTCATTCTGCCCTTTGTGAAGGATGATAATGTCTATATGAGTTGGTGGCGGTGATAGGGGTCAAGAAGACTAGTTAGAAAAAGGGTCAGGGTGGTGTCTGGCCCCTAACAGGCACTTGGTAAGGAAGAGAGGTATTTACTTAATTCCCTCTCTTTCAAACCTTGACTCCTAAAGTGAAAAGGTCTAGAGACCCTCTCAGTTTCTGTGAACCATACCCAGTTCTTTCCCACGTTCTCTTCCCACTCCACTCTGGTTACCTATTCGATATCCATTCTACTCTTTAAAAAACACACCCACAACTCTGATTTTTTTTTTTTTTTTTTTTTTTTAGCACAGCAATGTGCTCAGTTAAAAATAGCACCTCCTCAGAAACCCCTTGAAGGTCCATGAATGGGGCAGGTGAGCCAGCTCTGTCCATGGAAACATGGCAAAAATAGTCTTGGCACTCATTCCTGAATAAAGAGCAAAAGCTTCATGAAGACAACATATATGGCCTTTCCCACTTTTTTCTGCCTGGGATGTGGATGTGATGCCTGGAAGTGCAGCAGCCATCTTGTGACCATGAGGAAGATGGCCTTACACTACAAAAGGTGAGGAAGACAAAGAAAAGGAACCTGGGTCTTTAATGAAGTCACTCAGCCTTAACAGTCCATCCTCAGTTATGGAAGAAAAAGAAATCCTTATTCATTGAGGTCATTGTTAGGGTCGCTGAAGGAGGAATGCATGAGGCCAAAAGGGGTAAAGAATTATGAATTTGTTAGTTCATCTGGAAAACCGGATGGGCCGAGCCCCAAAATGGCACCAGCACCCAAGGACGGGGAGTCAGAGGTCTTAAAGGACTCTAGGAGGGGTGTTTTCTGGGCAGAGAATTCTCTGGGCAGGTCCTGAGGGGAAAGGTAATGGTCTTAGCAAGTAGAATGTGGTCTTAGCAAGTAGAATGAAGTCTAAGTCAGTGGTCGGCAAACTGCGGCTCGCGAGCCACAGGCGGCTCTTTGGCCCCTTGAGTGTGGCTCTTCCACAAAATACCACGGCCTGGGCAAGTCTATCTTGAAGAAGTGGCGTTAGAAGTTTAAGTTTAAAAAATTTGGCTCTCAAAAGAAATTTCAATTGTACTGTTGATATTTGGCTCTGTTGACTAATGAGTTTGCCGACCACTGGTCTAAATGGAAGGGAATGTTGGCTGTGATGTGGTCTAAAGGTCAGTTCCCAGGGAAAGGGGTGTTCATTCAATTATTTGATCAGACCTCACCGTCATGGTGGTAGGTGTTTCTCGGGTGCACAGTTGGGATCAGCCTGAACTGACTGATACTCCTAGGAACAGAACCAGGTGTTCCATAAAGGGTGTGGAGGGTCCTTTCCTCACTAGCCTTCCTTCTGATATAACTCAGCAAAGGCAACAGCTCAGTCACCACAGTGGGTACCAACAGCAGCCCAGATCTCTCTCCTCGACCCCAGCCCCGAAATACGTCTGACTGTGGGGTCTCAGATCTCTCACACCCAGGTTACTGCTTCCATCCTTCCATCCCCCCGATCGACTTCTCTTCGATCCCTCTTTTGGGTCATGGTTATCATTTTCTCTGCAAAACAAAGCGAATGTCACACCCAACCTTGATCTCTCCTTAACAGCTCGGTGCCTCAAATCCATCTATAAACTGAAATGATTAGACGACTAGTTTCACACGGGGTGGGGTGAGGGTTACAAAACATCGTTGGGCTTTTAGCTGATTAACTGGGAAGAGAATGTGCTGACCAAGTGATGCATAGATCCAAAGGGGCTTAGCAGTAAGTCATGTCCTTGGACACAGCTGCCGAGATACATGTGTATGCATGATCTTGGCAGACTTCAGTTGTTCTGCATTTCAAACCGACAGCAGGGGCTGTGGGCTTTGTTTTAGCAAGAGGGAGCTGGGGTTTAGATTTATTCAAAATACTATCTGAATGTCTACCATGTGCCAGGTACTCTTCTAAGTATTTGGGATAAAACAAGAGAATAAGCAAGCAGTTAACACCCATAACTTGTGCTGCTGGTGCATGAGTGGTTGGGGGAAATAGAAACGAACAAAGAAATTGATACACAGTATCAGGTTGTGAGACGTGGAATGAAAGAAAGGAAGCTGGTGAAGGTCCTAGAGAAGGGGCAATGGTCTGCTGTGAGGATTGACTCCGTGAAGAACTCTCTGGGGAGATGACACGTGAGCCGAGACTTCAAAAGAACTGAGAGAAGGCTAGAACTGCCAGATGCAGCAAATGAAAACATGGGACACCTCATTAAATTTGCATTTCAGATAAACAACAAACACATATACTTACGGGGACATACTTATACTAAAAATCATTCAGTATGTCGCCACGCAAACTAACTCAGGGTCCTGTGAACCATCCAGAAGGATGTAAACATACACACACACCACATGAGCCAGCCATTCCACTCCCAGATAACTGCCCAAAAGAAAACAAAACTTAGTCCATACAAAGACTTCTACATGAACGTTCACAGAAGCTTTATTCTTAAGTAGCTGGCAACTGGCAACAATTCAAATGCCTACCAATAGATGAACGGGTAAAGAAATAGTGGTGTATCCACAGTGGAATACAGCAATGGGAAAGAACAAACGATCGACACCCGCAGCAACATACAATTACCTAAAAAGAACTGAACAAAGTGAAAGAACCCAGGCAAGAAGATACATATGAGGTGCTTCCATGTGTATAAAACTCTGAACAATCCAAATTAAACATAGTGGACTGGTAGTTTCTCATGGAGGAGGGGTGGGGAAGCACATGGGGAGTCTGGAAAGGGGCAAAAAAGGAACTTTTGAGGGCAGTAGATGAGTTCACTATCTCAATTGTGGTGAAGGTTTCGTGGATATATTTGCCTCCACAAAAAATACATGTGCATATACTAGTGAGTGTTTGACTACTTTGGAGATCGCATATAAATGGAATCCTACAGAATTCATCTTTTTGTGACTAGTTTACTTAGCACAACTCCTCAAGATTCATCCACATTTTAGCACATGTCAAACTCTTCTTCCTTTTTAAGGTTGAATAATATTCCATTGTATGGATGAACCATACATACAATGTTATCAACTCATCCACTGATGGACATGAGTTGCTTCCACCCTTTGGCTATTGTGAATACTGCTGCTATGGACGTGGGTGTACCAACGTCTCTTTGAGTCCCTGTTTGTCATTCCTTTGGGTCTGTACCCAGAAGTGGAATTTCTGGATCAAATGGTAATTTCATGTTTATGAGGAACCTCCATATTGCTTCTTCCTCAACTCTAAACCTGGTTGCCCAAGCACTCAACAAACTCCAGACCAACACCCACTCTCCCTCCCTTCACCCCAGCCCAGAGCAGCCTCTGCAGTGTTTCTGTCACCATCAACCTGAATCATGGGATATCCAGGTCCCTTCCGGTCCCTTCCTCGCCCTTACCCAGTGGGCAGCCAAATCCCCTTCCTTTTGTCTTGAACTATCACTTCTCTCCCTTTCATCTCATCCTCTTCAGAGCTGTCCTTACTCACAGTGTGAAATCTCTCAGATCTAGACATGTCTCCCCATCCCCACTGCTCCCAGTTTAGGGTAAACCACATGCCCCTGGCTCTTGGGTAACTATAGCAGCCAATGGCCTTCCGAAACCCTTCCTGAACCTCCAGTTACGATTACCAACCCATTCTCTCTGCTGCCCATCTGCACAGCACCTGTCATATAACGAGCCTTCAAAACACGGGTGTATAAAACAGGAATATTCATAAGATACTTAAGTTAGGCTGATGATTACAATAATTTCTGAAAGGTATTTTTTGAAGAATTTTTAAATTAAAAAATATATGCAATCTTTGAAAAACTTCAAACTATACGGAAATGTAGCAAGCAAAATAGTGAAAATCTTCCCCAAGGCCTATCACTGTTAATGTCTTGTTTATTTTCCTTCTAGAAGTTTTTGTATATTCAGAGGTGCACACGTGTACACACACACACAGTTTTATTTTCATAGGGATGAATTCATATTCTAAACATTGTTCAGCAACTCGCTTTTTTTGTTTGTTGAATCAACAGGCTGTCCTGGACAATTTTCATCCCATAGTGCTAACCACTATTAGCATTTCATTTTTCCTGCTAGAAAAATTTTTTTTGTGTACAAAAACTAAGTAAATATAGATAAACATACACATACATGTACTTTTTAATAGGATCAAGTTCAGACTCTACATGTGGTTCACCAACCTGATTTTTTCTCTTTTTGACACAACAGTTCATCCCAGGAAACTCTATATCCAAATGCACAACTCTGCACCCAACTTTCGGACAGCCACTTACGATTCCACAGTAAGGATGCAGCATCATTTGTTCTTCCCATCCTCTATTGATGGAAGGACAGAATAGCTTCAATATTTTGCAATTTTCAAATAAAGTGTGCGCTTCTGTGAGTACTTCTGTAGGATTAACGGAAATATGTTTTCTGTGTCAAAGGTTACGCATATTCAAAATGGTGTTAAATCCTACAAAATCACCCTCCAAGAGGTCATGCCCGGAACCCTGGCTTACTGTGGATGCTGTGCTCATCAGCCCTGGCCTTTACCAATATTTTAATTTCTTGATTGGTCTTAAAGTTGATTCTGGCATCCTGTTACTTTGATTTCACATTCGATAATCACCCAAGAAGTTGAGCCTCCTCCCCTCACTTTCCTGGCCTTTTTCTCTTCTGTTGTTTATCTATTTATCATTGTCCTCCTGTGTCTTCATCTTGTTGTTGTTGTTGTTAATCCTCACCGGAGAATATTTTTTCCATTGATTTTTAGAGAGAGTGAAAGGGAGGGCAGGCTGACGCTGTAACCACTGAGCCACTCCGGCCAGGGCTCTTCTTCATTTTAAAACATTTAGGTACCCGTCCCTCTTGTGTCTAAATTTCCCGCCAGTCTTCTCCCATTTCCCACTACAGGCGAACCCACTTGTCACGAATTACAATTTAAACATCAAGACGTAGGAAGGGCCGTGTGACCGAAAGGGCCGTGTTGCGAGAGTCAGAGTGGAAATGGGGCCCCCGGGCAGGATCTCCGGAGAGAAATGTGCCAAACAGCCGCGAAGCCGGGGATTAAAGTCTTTCTCTCCATCTGGAGCCTGGCGTCTACCAAACACTGGCCACATTGTGCGTCTTCCCAGAAAGAGCACCGCGTTGCCTGGCCACGAGGCAATGTATATATATGACTTGGCAGCTCCGAGGAGCATTCCAGGGTGGGATGCAAGCTGAGGTGCCAGGGACAAGCGGGATGAAAGGCTTAACCCCTTCTTCTTCTCAAGGGTCTTGGCTGAGGGCCTTTCCGGGCTCAGATGATCCCGACCTGGTAATCCCACATCCGCCGTCTTTGGTTTCCTTCCTTGCAAAATGGCGCTTCCCGGGATCCAACATGGCGGCGGGCAAGGCTGCATCCGGGAGGCTCAACCCATCCGGCACTTCCTGTGCCCCACTTCCGGCTTCCGGGACATGGTATCCCAAACCGGCGTTCGGAATTCAACATCCGAAACCCGACGTCCGAAAGAGGGTCTTGCTCTTTCAGACGCAGCCTGGCTCAGACCCTCGCTGGGGCTGTGGCTTTGGGGTGCTGGTTTCCTGTCGTAAACCGAGGACAATTATACTTACCTTGGTTGGGGTTGTGCGGGACGGGGGGCTTCTAGGAACTGCCTGGACCGAGGCGGGAGATGAAGTAGCCACGTCCTGCTTCTCTTCCCGCCTTCACTGCTCTTTAGCACACTTACAATGAGGCGCCTCTCGGGTAACCCTCACAGCTTCAGCGACACCCGACCCTGCGGATTCTGCTTAGGACTTCCCCGTGCTTCCCGTACTGGTTAATATTCCAGGAGGGGTTGGCCGGCCCACAAGGCCCTGCCCCCCAGCTCCCTATGGCTGACCACTACGCTTTGGCCTCACTAGTCTTCATTTTGTTCCTTGATGTACCAAGGTTAATTCCCACCTTATACCCACTGCACCCATCCGAAGCATACCTTCAAGATCAAGTTCAGGCTCCACGAGGCTCACTGTGATCGCCTCTGCAGCCATACTCCACCGTACCCCAGCACGACCACCTCCACACACAAGTTAAAACAAACTACTTCTGGTTCCTTCAACTTTCCCATCCTTAAACTTTTGCACATGCCCAATCTGAATTCTCATTTCTCCCATTTCCTTTTCAACAAATTCCTGCTCAGCTTTGAGGCCTCATTGCATAGGTTACTTCCTCCAAGAAAGGGGGTCTGGAGGCTCCACAAAAGGGATTTGAATGGTTTGCTCTATATAACACTCCTCCTTGTTTTTTGGGGGGACAATAACCCTACCCCTTCTTTTGGGAGCTGCTTATTCTCTACCCCTATTCCCACCGAAGGTGGTCTATTGTATTATTCTGTGTGCCCAGGCCACGGGGTTAGAGTGTGGCCCATGCCAGGCCAGTTAACCTTCTTCTTGGGACAAAGGAAGCAAGACTATGCCTTGCAGATGGATAACCTAGGAATAGCACTGTTCTGACCTCATGGGGAGGTCTTGCATGGCAGCACACAGCCAACACGTAGACTCCAGTGGTAGAGAGACAGCTGTTGGCTGCATCCCATCACCCTGAGCACAGCTACACTCCTTCCCTCTCTGGGATTTGGTTACTGGAGCCAAGACATTCCCCCTCTTTGCCTAAACTAGTTTGAGTTGTCATTTTGACCCTCTATGACCAGCTGCACCCCCGCCATTCTGCAGAGGTTGGCCAATTGAAAACGCTCATGTGTGGGGGAAGCTTAATGTGAACTAAATTGGGCTTCTTACCCTTATAACCAGGAGACTACCCAGCGGGAACCACTGCCACAGTGATGCTCCCTCATTCATGCAAATCAATCTTTAAAATAATTTTTTAAAATTAATGATAGAGGGATTTGTTGTTCCATTTATTTATGAATTCATTGGTTGATTCTTGTATGTGCCCTGGCCAGTGATTGAACTCACAACCTTGGCGTATTGGGACGATAATATACCCTAACTGAGCTACCTGGCCAGGACCAAATCCATCCTTCTTTAGGGAACTACCTATAAAGGGACATGTTTGCTTTCTGATGCCCTGCTGGATGAGAATTCTGTTTAAAATGAACAGAATCCTAGAGACACAGCATAACATATGGCAATTGAGGATAGAATCTGGATTTATTCTGTCTGGACCTCAATTCTGGCTCCACAAATTGTTCACTGTGTGCCTGTAAACAAGTTACCAAACTTCTCTGTACCTCAGTTTCTTCTGTAAAGCAGAGGTGACAATTAAAACAAAAGTATGACCTCATGGGATTGTAAAGAGGATAAAGTAAGAAAATCTATGCAAAACACTCAAACCCATGCCTCACGTTTAGTCAACCCCAAATAAGTACAAACTTTGACTTAGCCCCCACATGCTGAATGCCGAATAGAAGGAACTGGGCAGAAATATTTGCTACTCCATGAGAAACGTGAGTAAAGAGAGAAAACATGAATGTGGATCTGAATTAAGCTGACCTGTGTGCTTCAGTATCTGAACCCAGCTGCACTCCTTGGCTTTCTTGTAACAGCTACCGTGTATCCAACCGCATATGCTGTCTTTACCCGAAAAGCCTCACTACATCTCTTCTGAGATGACCCCGTCTCTCACGTTCATTTCATGTTGCAGGTGGGGTTAATTCCCCCCACCCCTGGGTGACTCCGGGAGTGGGCAGAGGACCCAGGTCTGGCCAAGGAGAGCCATATATCCTCTTGGCCCTGTGATTGTTTCAAGGATGGGCCTGAAACAATCCAAGCAAGGCCACCAGGGAGTGAAATACCAGGAGGTGAGGATTATTGGGGGCCATCTTGGACACTGGCTACTACAGTGAGAAAGGAAGAAAGTCAGGGGAGAGCATCATCCTGGAGGTCTGGTGATACCAATCCCCATTGCATCCTGGTTCTATTAAGAAGGAAGGGATGGGCCCTGGCCAGGTAGCTCAGTTGGTTAGAGCATTGTCCTGATATGTCAAGGTTGAGGGTTCAATTCCTGGTCAGGGCACATACAAGAATCAACCAATGAATGCATGAATAAATAGAACAACAAACTCACTCTCTCTCTCTCTCTCTCTCTCTCTCTCTCTCTCTCTCTCTCCTCTCTCCCTCTCTTTCTCTCTTCCTCCCTCCCTCCCCCTTCTTCTCTCTCTAAAATTAATAAGTAAATAAAAAGAAGAGGGCGGAGGAGTACTTGATAAACTATCAAGTACTTTTAAGTGCTGAAACTCAACCATTGTATTTGTCACTGTGGCGTTATTGGTGATGCAGGAGAGGGGGAAGAATGCTAGAATGATGCCCTTGAACAGAGAGGAGAATGGGATCCAAGTGGAGAGGGTGGCCTTAGGAGCATGGCAGCTCACACGTGGCAACAGGAGAAAGAGGACTCTCAGGGTTGTGATGCTGGTGTGAAGGTAGTGTTGGAAGAATGTGACTGTTCTCTTTGGATTCCAATAGTATCTGAGAAGGTTCTGGCACCAAGTGGAGCACCAAGTTGCCACACCTCGAATCCTGGGCTTCAACTAACGCAACTCTTCAGGGATGAGGCAATACAATGCTGTAGTTTAAGAACCAGGACTAGCATTCCCAAACCAGCTGGGTTCAAATCTGGGCTGTGCTGTGTATCCACCAAAGGGTTATCGTCAGAACCCACTGTGAGAATGCTTAGCTCACCTACTTATCTTTTTTTAATATAGTGTTTTTAAACAATATATTTTATTGATTTTTTACAGAGAGGAAGGGAGAAGAATAGAGAGTTAGAAACATCCATGAGAGAGAAATATCGATCAGCTGCCTCCTGCACACCCCCTATTGGGGATGTGCCCGCAACCAAGGTACATACATGCCCTTGACTGGAATCGAACCTGGGACCCTTCAGTCTGCAGGCCAACGCGCTATCCACTGAGCCAAACCAGGTAGGGCTCACCTACTTATCTTTGATGAATGGTCCTTACTGTGAGAATGAGACAGTATTCAGTGACATTCAAGAAGAAAGGTATCAGGAATGTGTAGGGCTTGCAAAAACATATGTCCCTCACTTACTGTATATTCTTATTATGTTATAAATAACATATAACTAAATATATAATATATACTAACATATAAATAAATGGCTTTTTGAACCATTTTCTAGGTATTTATATATTTTTATTCCACACTGTTTATATCTGTACAGTGAAACTAAATTTTAATGACTGGATGTCACTAGTTTATTACAAAAGAGAAGAAATTATTTACATGATGAAAAATTTTAGAATTTCAATGGAATGGGCAGCTTCACGTGATACCATTTTCTTTTTCAGATTTAATTTTATTTCTCCGTCACCATTTATCCCCTGTATGCCCTCTTCCACTTCCACCCCCACTCCCACCCCCGTGATGCCATTTTCCACTGTGATTTATTTCAGTCTACATACTTTCCAAAAAGGTCACCATCACTAAATAAGAAAGAATCCTTGTCGTCCAGCCCTAGCTGGTTTAGCTCAGTGGATGGAGCATCGGCCTGCGGACTGGAGGGTCTCGGGTTCAATTCTGGTCAGGGGCACATGCCTGGGTTGCTGGCTTGATCCCCAATGGGGGGTGTGCAGGAGGCAGCCGATCAATGATTCTCTTTCATCACTGATGTTTCCATCTCTCTCTCCCTCTCCCTTCCACTCTGAAATCAATAAAAATATATATATTAAAAAAAAAATCCTTGTCGTCCCAAACTTATGGGTGCCTCCGTATTCTGGAAGAAGATCTCCAACTTTCACGCTAACTGGAAAGCTCTCCTCCCTTCCCCGTGGAGCAGGATCCAACAGCTACATCCTACTGTGGCTTGCAATGTTTTTCCTTGAGACTTTTCTGGAAGCATAATGCCTCCTTTGGCTACCGTTTCCGAAGCACGCCTTTCAACGAACACTCAAAGTGGGGAAGAAACGCTCTAAACGCCCGTCTTGCCACATCCAGGCCACCACAGCTCAGAACTCTGCTCTCGAACCCCGGCTGCAAGGAGAGATTTTGCAGTCCCGCCCTCTGGACACGTGGACTTCTAGATGTGCTAATCTTTTTCTAAAATGTATTTTTATTGTTGAGGGTATCGCAGATGTCCCCATTCCACCCCCTCTTTGTCCCCCCTCCGGCCAGCTCCCATCCCACCCCATGCCTTCATCGAACTATTGTATACACACTAATCTTATACACAATTATATGTAAATGATGTTCTACATAATAATAAATACTAACACCATATGGTAATCTTGCTGTAGAATCCACACATGGTCGCCGTGTCGGTTGGCCCTGTGAAATACTGTTTGGGAGGGGTACACCAGCAGAGAAACGACTAACAGCGAATTGAATATTGACTGAATATTGAAGAGGGAGCTACAGCACTCGATTATCTTAAGTCTTTCACCGAAAGCTAGCGAAAGCCTTTCTCCTGCATAAATGCCCTGGAAAACAGAAGACCCTGCACGATCGCCAACGTGTTCCTTTTATTGGACGAGTTAACCTTCCTGGGCCAGAAGCAAATCCTGGCATTTTCACTCCCTCCTAATTGTCTGGTTTGGGGATCCCGAGGATTTAAAAAAAGAAAAACTTTTTTTTTTTTTATGTCCCCTGACAATGCGCCTCCCTAAGATTAGGGGGTAGGCGAGCCGTATGCTATTCATTTGCAAAGTGGCTGAAGGGCCACAGCCAAAGGGGAACCAGAGGGCCCCTCGCTGGGAAATTGCTTCTCATAAACAAGCCTCCTTTCTTCCGCCCTCGGAGGGCATGCACGCCTGCCTCCGGGGTTACAAGCAACCTAATTTGAAGGCCACCGCTCTAATGACCTCCAGGTCTCAGATTGATTTGGGAGCCTCCAGCCCTCTGGCCCACTCCGTCTCTCCTGGGACGCTCCCAGGCAGCCACCCCAGACTGAGGGACGCCAGGAGCCTCCTTGCCTTAATCCCTCCAGCTGGGGCGAGAGGCCCTCGCGAGGGCTTGGAAGGAAGCCGGCCGGTTCCCCTGACCCCTCCACCCTCGGTCTTCCACCTCGGCGGAGCGGGGCCGCCTGAGCTCCCTGCACCACCTGCAGAAGGGACTTGTGCACCAGTGAGGTAGGGAACACGATCTTGCTAGGAAGGCAAAGCAAGGATGACTGTGTCCACATCCAAAAATGGGGGAGGCCTCGGCCCGAGGAATGTCTCCATATTCGGGAAGGGAGTGAGCCCCTAGCAAATGTCTCCATATCCAGGAAGGGGGTAGAGACCTTGCCTCTCCTTACACCCCCCCCCCCCCCCCCCCCCCCCCGCCCCCTTTCTGGAGCAGGCAACCCAATAAAAAGCTGTCTCCAGCTGCAGCGAGAAAGCTTCAAGAAGGGTTCAGGCCAGAACCGGAACTTCCCACCGCCCCCCTTCCAGCCTCATCCAGCCCCAGCCTCCCCTAAGCCCCCAGAGGCCTCAGGTTTCTGCATACCAAAGGAGGGGTGCGGGGAGGGAGGGGCGGAGGGGCTTCACCTCATTAACCCTGCAATCAAAGAGCGGGAAGGCTCCCACGCTCCCGCCCGGTGCGGAGCCCTCCGGGGCACCTGGAGCTACTTTCTGTTTCTTAGATGCCATATTGCAATACAGGGGCTGGCGGGGCTCCCCGGAAGCTCCCTGTCTCCCTTCAGGGTGTCGACCAGAGGAACTGAGACCCCCCCCCCCCCCCACCTCCCCGTCTCGGGAAAGTTAGGTGTAAACTATGAGTAAAATTCTATGGGACACCAAACAATGGATCATTCACTCATTCAACAAGTATTTTTGCACGCCTACGTCCCAGGACTCAATTCTGGGGAGGCATGAGAGCTCCTGCAGATATACGTTCCTTTTCCTCTAGGGGGGTGGAGCAGGGAGTGGGGAATCTGACTAAGGAAGTCAAGGTAATTTTTAAAGATAATTGGAGATAACCAATGATTTCTTGGATATGACACCAGAAACACAGGCAACAAAGGCAAAAGTAGACAAGTGGGACCTCTAACAACGTTTGTGCATCAAAGGAAACCATCAGCCTGTGGAATGGGGAAAAATATATTTGCAGCCCTGGCCGGGTAGCTCAGTTGGTTAGAGCATCATCCCTAAACGCCAAGGTTGCAGGTTGGATCCCGGGCAGGCACACAAGAATCAACCAATGCTGCCCTAACCGGTTTGGCTCAGTGGATAGAGCGTTGGCCTGCGGACTCAAGGGTCCCAGGTTCGATTCCGGCAAGGGCATGTACCTACCTTGGTCAGGAGGGGGTGTGCAGGAGGCAGCTGATTGATGTTTCAAACTATCTGTCTGCCTTCCTCTGTAGGAAAATCAATAAAGTATGTTTTTTTAAAAAAGAATTAACCAATGAATACATACATAAGTGGAACAACCAATTGATCTCTCTCTCTCCCCCTATCTCTTTTCCTCTGCCTTTCTCTCTCTAAAATCAATAAGTAAAAATTTAAAAAGAAAATATTTGCAAATGATATATCTGACAAGGAGTTAATATTCAAAACATATAAAGAACTCCTAAACTCAACACAAATAAGTAAACCCGATCGAAAAATGGGCAAAGGACTTCAATAGGCATTTCTCCAAAGATGATATACAAATGGCCAACAGTACATTATGCTCAACACCATTAATTATCAGAGAATGCAAATAAAAACCACGATGAGATATCTCATCACATCCATTAGGATGGCTATTATTAGGGAGGAAGGAAGGAAGGAAGGAAGGAAGGAAGGAAGGAAGGAAGGAAGGAAAGGAAAGAAAGAAGAAAGAAAGAGAAAGAATTGTTGCCAAGGATGTGGAGAAATTGAAACCTTGTGCACAGTTGGTGGGATGATAAAATGGTACGACTGCTATGGAGAACAGTACAGAGAGTCCTCATATGGAGAACTGCCGTATGACCCAGCAACTCTACTTTTGGGTATCTATCCCAAAAAATTAAAGGCAGGGTCTCAAATCCACGTTCACAGCAGCCTTATTCACAACAGCCAAGCGATGGAAGCAACTCAAGTGTCCATCAATAGATGAATGGAAAAACAACATGTGGTCCATCCATACAACAGAATTTCGTCCAGTCTTACAAAAGGAAGGAAATCCTGACACGTGATACAACATGGATGAACCTGGAGGAGATTATGCTAAGTGGCTTAAGCCAGACACAAAAGGACAAATATTTAATGAATCCACTTATGTGATGTATTCAAATTCACAGAGACAGAAAGTGGATACTGGGAAAGGGGGAACAAGAATTAGTGTTTAATGGGTTTATAAATAGAGAATGCATCCATTATCCACAGCAAAGAATGGGTGTTAATTATGGAGATGGAGGGAGTCAGGAGCATTCTCAGAAAAGACCCCACTAACGAGGTAACATTTACGCTGAAACATGAATGAGAATTCGGGTGAAGCTTGGGGGAAGAACATACAGCAGATGTGGAGATGATGGAGAGAACAAGGTTGGAAGGATGGAGAGAAATCTAGGATGGACGGGGCTCAGCATGTAAAGTGGAAGGTCAGAGGAGAGGAGACTAGGGTAAGGGTATTGGCAATATTGCAATCCATCATAACATCTAGAATCATTATTTCTATCATAATTATCATCGATTTCCAGAGAGACAGACTGAAGTGATGGCGTCCATCAGCACAATGAATCCACTAACCAGACAATGTCCCCTAGCAGGGGGTGGGGTGAAGCAGGTCCCTTCTACACTACACGCCGCTCCCCTCCTCCCCCCACTCACCAGCTGCACCCCTGGCCCCCGCCTTGGTCAAGTTTACTGTCTAACATGGATGAGTGATGTCACAACAGCCTATGAATGACCTACAGGGTAGGGTACTTGAGTAGCACAGAAGGGGAAACCACCCAATGGGTAGCTGTGGCTGGGCAGAGAGCACCTCCAGAGAGGGCCACCCACATGTTTCCCCATTTGCTGACCCTCCAAAGTGTCCTTGGATCAAATGACAGCCGTGGGGGTGGAGAGGGCTCCAGGCAGGAAGAATCAGGAAGAACGAAGGTAACCGAGTCCATCCCTAATCCACCGCAGTTGTCCTGGCTTTGAAAGGAATAGGTTGTCGAGGCTGGCCTGTCCCCCACCAGTTCTCCCTTTTAGATAAGATTGTTTTATTCTCTCACGCTACTCAAGGAAAATGTGCCCATTGTGGCTACTTTAGAAATTACAGAAAAATATAGGAAGGGGGGAAAAATATGAAAGCCACCAGCAAGCGGACCCACCGGGGGTAGTCTGGAAATAGTAGTTTCACCCATTCGTTTCAATGCAAACATAGTCATGAAAACCACTTTTAAAAAATATATTTTATTGATTTTTTACATAGAGGAAGGGAGAGGGAGAGAGTTAGAAACATCGATGAGAGAGAAACATCCATCAGCTGCCTCCTGCACACCCCCTACTGGGAATGTGCCCGCAACCAAGGAACATGCCCTTGACCGGAATCGAACCTGGGACCCCTGAGTCCGCAGGCTGATGCTCTAACCACTGAGCCAAACCAGTTAGGGCATGAAAACCACTTTTAATGAAATTGAGAGCATACCATTCATTCATTCATTCATTCAACATTTTTTTAAGTGAGTGCTTCCTATGTGCAAAGCATTGTTTTAGGTGCCAGGTCTACAGCAGTGAACAAAGCTAAGTTCCCAGCCGTTACAGAGCTGGCATTCTGCATGATGTGCATGTCAAGTTTTTCACTTAACACGATCTCATCAGCACTTACATCTTTTAAAAAATAAATTTTAGAGAGAGAGGAAGGGAGAGCGAGCAAGAGAGAGAGAGAGAGAGAGAAACATGGATTTGTTGTTCCACTTATTCATGCATTCATTGGTTGGTTCTTGTATGTGCCCCGATTGAACCTGAAACCTTGGCATATGGGGACGGCACTCTAACCAACTGAGCTACCCAGCCAGGGCTAACCATTCTTTAGAGACATAACTTGTACTGACAGTTTAAATTTTCATCTTTGGGATACACCAAAATGTATTTGCCATTCAGAAATGATTGGACTTTCAGCTTCTTTCTAAATTTATTTTCATAAATTTAAAAAAGAGCAGGAATGGCAGTTCTTGTTCATTCATTGTTGGGGCCTTCCTTGTTGTTTCTTTCCTAATGAAGACTCCACAGGAGCACAATTATTTGGTCAATGGGAAGAAATAGTTGCAGATTCTTGATATAATTAAACACCAGAGGGTTAACTGCTCTTAAGGTTTAGGGGTACTTAGTCCACCCTTTTTTCCTTCTATATTAAAATTTTTAGCCCTAGCTGGTTTGGCTCAGTGGACAGAGTGTTGGCCAGCGGACTGAGTGGTCCCGGGTTCAATTCCGGCCAAGGGCACAGGCCTGGGTTGTGGGCTCGATCCCCAGTGTGTGGTGTGCAGGAGGCAGCCAATCGATGATTCTCTCTCATCATTGATGTTTCTATCTCTCCCTTTCCCTTCTTCTCTGAAATCAATTTAAAAAATTTATATTAGTCATAACAAAAGATAGAGTATTTCCTTGTTAGAGTGCTGCTACATTTTAAAGTTGTGTTTATTAGTTAATAACATTAATTCTGATGCTATAGTAGATCTTATTGTCTTATTCAGTTTATAAACATGAACTGAATTCGTGGCATGTGTCAGGTATGGGTTAAGTTAAGTTTTTTTATGTTTGCTAGTTTTTGTTCTTAAACAGTTTTTTTGGGAAGGTAACAGACAGCTAAAAAAAAAAAAAAAAAGTCCAAAGTTCTGAATGTTTTCTCAGACTATAACCACATTTTAAAAACTTTAAAAAAAATAAAATGAAACACAGCTTTTAAAATACTTAAGGTTGAAAATATGAAATATTTTCTAAAGGAAAACAAAACTGATTTTTTTCAGTCCGTTTAACATAAGTAACTGAAAGAGTGTTCATTCATGCAACTAATTTGATTGTCGACTTCCTTTTCTTATTTATTCAGAGATTAGAAATGAAAGGCGAACTTTCTTGCCTTTTAAATTGCCAAGCAACTGATTAGTTTAGAATGTCTTATTTTTTTTCTATGCGTATCCATCCATCCATCCATCCACCTGTCTACTTGTCTATCTATCTATCTAGACTTTGTCACAGGGGAGGGTGGGTGGGAAGAGATCAACCAATGAACTTGTATGCATATATGCATAACCCAGGGACACAGACAATGGGGTGGTGAGAGCCTGCAGTGGGGGATGGAACAGGCTGGGAAAGGTTAATGGGGGGAAAAGGAGGACCTATATGATACTTTCAACAATAAAGATTAAAAAAAAAAAAAAAGAAAGAAACTGCATTGTGTCTGCAATCTTGATACTATATAGTTTTTTTTTTCTTCTCATCACTAGCCCCTGTCCCTCCAGGTCTCCCCTTCCCCCACCCACCCACACAATTCACACACAAAATTCTGTGATCTTACTGGCACACTCAGCCTATGACATCTGAGTTTACGTCCCTCCTTGTCTAATTCAGATCCCATGGTCCAGTCTGACAACAGCTCTGTATTAGGGTTCTATTTATGTGTGGCAAATTACCACAGACTTAGTGGCTTAAAACAATGCCCTTTATCATCTCACATTCTATAGGTCAGAAGTCCAGGCACATTTGATTGGGCTCTTGGCTTTAGGGTCTCACGCGGCGAGGCTGAAATCAAGGGATGGGCTGGGTTGAGCTTTTATCTGGCGGCTTTGGGGAAGGATCTACTTCTGAGAATCCACGTTCACACCCCTCCTTCACCATTTCTGATTGTAATAACCAGCCTCCAAGATGGCGCTCGGCCATCTTCACCTCCTTGTAAAGTGCTCTCCCACCCTGAGCAGGGATGTGTCACCAATAGCAGAAATGACAGGTGGGACTGCCCGGGCTAAGCCGGAAAAGACACTGAGGCTTCTGCCTCGTGCTTTCTTGGATCAGACACTCTGGAGGGAGCCAGCTGCCATGTTGCAAGGACACTCAAGCAGCTCAGTGGCGATGCCCTGTGTGGGAGAACTGAGGCTTCCTGGCTGCAGCTGGCATCCATGAGCCATCCTAGAGGTGGATCTCCTTTCCCTCGTCATGCCTTCTGATGACTGGAACCTTGACCTACATCTTTTTTAAAAAAAATAATATATTTTTATTGATTTCAGAGAGGAAGGGAGAGAGTTAGAAACATTATGATGAGAGAGAATCATTGATTGGCTGCCTCCTGCATGCCCCACATTGGGAACTCTCCTCGCAACCCGGGCCTGGGCCCTCACCGGGAATCAGACCGAGACCTCCTGGTTCATTCAGTGATGCTCAACCACTGAACCACACCGGCCAGCCTTGTCCTATATCTTTTCTCTTGTCATTTTTGTTATTGTGGCAAGATACATGTAACGTCAAATTTGCTATCTTAACCATTTTTTAAAAATATTTTTTTATTGATTTCAGAGAGAAAGGGAGAGGGAGAGAGAGATAGAAACATCCATGTTGAGAATCATTGATTGGCTGCCTCCTGCTCGCCCCACACTGGGGTTGGAGCCTGCAACCCTGGCATGTGCCCTAACTGGGAATCAAACTGTGATCTCCTAGCTCATGGGCCAGTGCTCAACCACTGACAACACTGGCTGGGCACCACCGTCACCATTTTTAAATGTACAGTTCAGTGGTATGAAATACATTCATAATGTTGTGCAGCCATCACCACCACCGTCTCCAGAACTCCTTTCATCTTGTAAAACTGAAACTTTGTCTCCATTAAACAGTCACTCCCCTTTGTCTCCTCCCCAACCCCTCCTGGCACCACTCACCCACCATTCTACTCTCTGTCTCTGTGTAGCTAAACAGAAAGAGTTCCTCCGCCCAGCACACAGCAGAGCCAAACACTGAACATTGACAATCGCAGTGGAGGAATTAGGGTTGCTCTATTGTGGGAGCCACACAAGGAAAATGGGAAGCTTTTGCTTAAAACCCAGACCCCCCGCACCAATGGCTTACAATGTGTCGGGGGGGTGTTGTTTAGAAAGGCAAAAAAAATCATGAATAATCATGAGTAAAGGGTTCAGGGTCATGGCTGTGTCGATTGGTTCGTTTTTGTGCAAGCTTCAGCAATTTCATCTGATTTATTTAGTGCTTAGTGGCATGTTGTCCAGGGTCTCGTGACTATGGCCAGGTGGTCTTTCGTGCTTACAGAGGTTCTGCAAGATATCTTGAGGATTATAAGTCAGTGATGTTATCTTAAGGGCAGAAAAAAACCAGAGCTATACATCCTGTGTTTAAAAGACTACATTCTTCCGTTATCTTAAGCGAAGTATATTTTTTATGCTTATCCCTGAAACTTGCTTATCCCTCAGGGCCCCATGACATGACTACATTCCAGTGCGGTTACAACCCTTAAGGGAACCAATTTAATAATTTTCGCTAAAAGCTAAGTTCTAGTTTTCCTAGTCTGTTCTTCTTTGCTATCAGTTTCAACTGTAAGTACCTCATATAAATGGAATCATACAGTATTTGTCTTTTTGAGATTGGCCTTACAAGGATTCCAATTTCTCCACATCTTTGTGAACATTTTGTTACTGGTTTTGTTGTTTTGTTTTGATTTGATAGTAGCTATCTCTGTGGTGTGAGGGGTTGGGGCAATACTTTGCTGTGGAAATGTGTGTGTGTGTGTGTGTGTGTGTGTGTGTGTGTGTGTGTGGTATTTATTTTTTGATTTTTTGTTAATCCTCGCCCAAGGATGTTTTTCCATTGATTTTCAGGGAGAGTGAAGAGAGAAGGAAAGACAGAAACATCGATGTGAAAGAGAAACACATCGACTGGTTGCCTCCTGCACAAGCCCTGACCAGGGCCCAGGCTGGGGAAGAGCCTGCAACCAAAGTATGTGCCCTTGACCAGAATCAAACACAGGACCCTTTCGTCTGTAGGCCAGCACTCTATCCACTGAGCCAAAGCAGCTAGGGCTGTGTGTGTTTTTAATCCTCACCGGAGGATATGTTTACTGATTTTAAAGAGAGAGAGTGAAACATAGATGTGGGAGAGAAACATCCATCAGTTGCCTCCTGTACAAGTCCTGACAGGGATTGAACCTGAAACCTAGGTATGTGCTCTGACCAGGCATTGAACCTGCAACCTTTTTGGTGCATGGGACAGCATTCCAACATGGCTGGAGCTGCTATGGAAGGGTTTTGTTTTTTGTTTGTTTGTTTTTTTAATCCTCACCTGAGGATACTTTTCCATTGATTTCTAGAGTGGAAGGGAGAGGGAGAAACAGAGAGAGAGAAACATCAATGTGAGAGAGACACATTGATTGGTTGCCTCCAGCATGTGCCCAGACTGGGGACAGGGATCAAGCCTGCAACCGAGGTATGTGTCCTTGACTGGAATTGAACCTGAGAACCTTCAGTCTGTGCGCTGACACTCTATCCACTGAGCCAAACTGTCTAGGGCTGTGAAAGGGTTTTAAGATGGAGAGACACGCATGTGTTTTCACATTCATCCAAAAGCTGATTGGAGAATGGCTGTGAGGGGTCCGGGAGGATGCTGGGAGGCACCTAACATAGGGGTCACCGGAGAGAAGATGGCAGTTGCCTCCACAGTGGAAGGATGGGGATGGAGAGCAGTGAAGAGGTTTGAGGGTGATCTTGATGGCAGGGATAGAAAGAAAAAAGACTGCAGTTGGGAGAGAAATTTATGTCTGGAAATCTCACTAGAACATGAACACAAGGCCCAGTGTCCAGATGAAAATTTTAGGTCAACATCCTCCCATGGAATTTCCCCCTGATTCATGAGCTGACTGCCGGCTGGAGTCCAAGCTACGTATACATCAATGTCTAATAATTAATGAAGGGACCTGTGTTCTTGGACAGGCACAATGTGCCCAGTATTCCAGAAAATGCCCATTTACAGAACGTAAGAAGGTGTGAAGACCAATCCTCTGCTATGCAACTGTGTCCGTGGTTCCTCGTTTTAATATGTTTTCCCCCAATAGTCAGGGTACTGACCATCTTACACCAGCATTTTCTAATGCAATGAGTGTGTTTCAGTTCACTTAGCACAAAGTAGGTCTATAAAGGATGTTTCTCAAGCTCAATAAAAAGACAAATTTAATTATAAACCAACGAAAATAATTTCACTTTTATTGCTTTGTCATCTCATTCTGTGACTATGACTCTCAAAAAAGGGGCGATTTGGGCCCCCGGGGGACAGTTGGCAATGTCTGCAGGTAATTTTGGTGGGACAACTGAGTCGTGCTGTTGGGTGGACGCCAGGGATGCTGCTCAATATTCTATCCCTCAGAACAGCCCCCACAGCAAAGAGTGGTCCCAAATGTTAGTAGTACTGAGTTTGACAAACCCAGCTCCGTGGCTACCTAAACACACACACACACACACACACACACACACGCAGCAATATTCATAGCCATGGTCTGTTTTGCAATGAATTATATGGCATCATAGTTAGAAAAAACTGTACAAACATGGCTTCAAGGAAAACTCTACAACTCCCAAAGCTTGTAAGCCTAATGGACTTTAGTGAAGGAGCTTGGTTTTTTTGGTAAGGGGACGTGCTGGTTGCTTTGACATAGAGTGGTAAAATCTTATTTTCGTGGGGAATTCATTGTGGGGTGGGCAAGAATGGGAGCAGAATACCATCAGGAGACCAGTGGAGGACCCAGGAGAAAGATGGGGAGGGGAGGGGTAGACTGGAAATCCTGCAAAGGAGAGGAAGAGAGCTGGTCTGAAGGTGGTATTTTGGGGAATACAATAGACAGGACTTGTGGCTTGTGGGATAGGGAGACTGTGGACAGGGTTTGCGCTGACATCCATGCTTTTCCCTTCCCCCAGGAGACGTGTAAGTAGGTCTTGGATTCCCAGAGACTTTGGAAGTTAATGAGCAGCCAAGGTTTTACTCCCCGAGAACAAGAAAGCCATTCCTTACAGAGTAGGAAGACCAGGTCAAACAGGATAAGTCTGGAAGCAGCTCAGGCCATTTTTACTGCTCTCCTTCTCCTACGCTCCCCTCCCCAGGAGGCAGATTTGGGGAGAAGATTGGAAATGGCCAAGAACAAATTTCTCCTGGAAATGTGAGCCAAGGCTCGGCCCCAGAGGCGCCAGGGTTCCCGCTGTCACCCTACCGAGCTTGAAGTACCCGGGGGCCTGTTTTGCATTCATTGTGATTTCTAAAAGCCTTGGTTGAAATATTCTTTCTCTTGACCACTGAGTTCTTTGGTGCCTCCTTAAGCTTTGGGAGACCTGGCTCACCCCAGCCTAGACGCTAATGCTGTGAGAAGTACAGCGCACGCTGATTCTTTTCAACTGGGAGGGCAGGATACGTGGACAGAACTGACCCAACTCTTTAGGGCACTGTAACACTGAGGCAAAGGCTGGCTAGAGCACCGTGTATCTATCCAGGGCCTCACGATTCTCCATTCCACCTCTGCGCAAGGAACATTAGGTTCCCCACGTTGACACTGTCCCTGGTGGGAGGGGCAGGCCAGCAATGAGTGGGCAATCCAGAACGTAGAGAATTGATAAGAAATTTGGTTCATATGGAGAACTCCTAGCATGTATCCAAAATCCAGAGATAATAAGGACTTTGCATCCCCCATTGGAGGAAAGAAACACATTCCCAGGAAAGCACAGAGAGCTTAGAAATGCAGAAATAATCTGAGCCATATATGTAGTTGTGCATTTACTTTGTCAAGATACAAAAAAGCCCTAACAGATTTGGCTCAGTGGATAGAGAGTCGGCCTGCGGACTGAAGGGTCCCAGGTTCGATTCCGGCCAAGGGCATGTATCTTGGTTGCAGGCACATCCCCAGTGGGAGGTGTGCAGGAGGCAGCTGATCAATGTTTCTCTCATTGATGTTTCTAACTCTCTATCCCTCTCCCTTCTTCTCTTAAAAAATCAATAAAATATATTTAAAAAATAAAATACCAAAAAAAAAAAAATACAAAGAGACTACTACTCTGCTATAGGCTGAATTGTATCTCCCCTCTCCCCCAAATTCATATATTGAAGTCCTAACCCCTAGGACCTCAGAGTGTAACTGTATTTGCAGTTAAGGTAAAATAAGTCACCACAGTGGATTCTAACACAATGACTGGTGTTCTGATAGAAAGAGGAAATCTACACACATACAGGTTCACAGAGGGAAGAAGTCCCTCACATGATCTACCCTCTGTGAGGACACAGGGGGAAGACAGCCATCCACAAGCCAAGGGTAGAGGCCTCAGGAGAAACCAACCCTGCTGACACCTTGATCTTGGAATTCTAGAACTGTGAGAAAATAAATTTCTGTTGTTTAATCTGCCCAGTCAATGGTAATTTATTATGGCAGCCCAAGAAGACTGAGAAGAAAAAAAAAAGACAGTGCTGAATTTTTAAAAAATGTACACACACACACACACACACACACACACACACACACACACTGGAGGCCTGATGCACGAAATTCGTGCAAGGGGTTCAGCTCTTGCAGCCCCGGCTTCGTCCTGAAGGTCATCCAGACAGTTGTTCTGCTGTTTGGTCTAATTAGCATATTAGCTCTTTACTATATAGGATTATATAGGAGATATATATATATATATATATATATATATATATATGATTTAAGAGAGGAAAGGAGAGAGAGAGAGAGATAGAAACATCAATGATGAGCTCTAGCCAGTTTGGCTCAGTGGCTAGAGCGTCGGCCTGCGGACTGAAGCGTCCCAGGTTCGATTCCCGTCAAGGGCATGTACCTTGGTTGCGGGCACATCCCCCGTAGGAGGTGTGCAGGAGGCAGCTGATCGATGTTTCTCTCTCGTTGATGTTTCTAACTCTCTATCCCTCTCCCTTCCTCTCTGTAAAAAAATAAATAAAATATATATTTTTAAAAAAACACACCAATGATGAGAGAGGATCATTGATCAGCTGCCTCCTGCACCCCTAACACTGGGGATCAAGCCTGCAATGTGGCCGCGAGCCCCAACGGGGAATCAAACTGTGACCTCCTGGTTCATAGGTTGACCCTCAACCACTGAGCCACGCCAGCTGGGCACAGTGCTGAATTTTATTTATTTATTATTTTAATCCTGACCGGATGATATGTTTTTTATTGATTTTAGAGAGAGGAAAGGGCGGGGGGGTGAGGAGAGAGAAACATTGATCAGTTGTCTGCTGTAAGTGCCTGGACAGGGGATCAAACCCAAAACCCAGGTATGTGCCCTGACTGCAGCCTTTTTGGTGTATGAGATGACGTTCCAACCAACTGAGCCACCGGACCAGGGCCTGGATTTTATTTTTTATCATAGCATGGGAGATCTGTGCTAGTCGGGCAGTATCTCTGTGTGGATGGACCCATTTCACAGAGGGTTTGGAGGTCAGAGGTTGAAAGGCCTTCAGACACGTAAATGGGTTGACGTCATCTCTGGAACTATTGGTCTCCCCAGGGAGGCCCTTGTTGATCGGTTGGTGCCAGGGAGACCCTTGTTGATCGGCTGGTGCCAGGGAGGCCCTTGTTGATCGGTTGGTGCCAGGGAGGCCCTTGTTGATCGGCTGGTGCCAGGGAGGCCCTTGTTGATCGGTTGGTGCCAGGGAGGCCCTTGTTGATCGGTTGGTGCCAGGGAGGCCCTTGTTGATCGGTTGGTGCCAGGGAGGCCCTTGTTGATCGGTTGGTGCCAGGGAGGCCCTTGTTGATCGGTTGGTGCCAGGGAGGCCCTTGTTGATCGGTTGGTGCCAGGGAGGCCCTTGTTGATCGGTTGGTGCCAGGGAGACCCTTGTTGATCGGCTGGTGCCAGGGAGACCCTTGTTGATTGGTTGGCGCTCAGGGGCTGGGTATCCTCACTGTTGGGCTGGCAAACCCGCATCCCCCAGGCGAGCCCTCATTGATCAGCTGAGCGGGTTTTAGTCGGATCCCGATGGCTGTTTGTTCCCCTGGCTGCAGGCCACTCCGTCTTCTAAACTTGTGGGAACTTCCTTAAATCTCAACTAGTTTGACAATCGACACCCCACGGGACTGTCAGCTCCAGGAAGATAGAGACGTGATCTCCGTTGCCCGGCTACATGTATCCCGGTAATGCCCGGCAGGCGTGGCTCAGTGGTTGAGCTTCGACCTATGAACCCGGAAGGTCACGGTTTGCTTCCGGGTCAGGGCCATGGTCGAAAGCTCCATCTCCAGAGTGGGGTGTGGCGCATGCAGGGCGGGAGAGGGCGGCTGGTCGATGGTTCTCTCATCATTGATGTTTCTGTCTCTCCCTTTCTTTTCCTCTCTGAAATCAATAAAATAAAAATAAGTAAATTAAAAAAAAAAAATGTGTCCCGGTAACTCGAACATGACCGGCATAGAGTAGCCACTGAAACACAGGGAAATAGTATTATTTTTGTTCGGTGCAATTATTATTCCCTCAGAGTAGACATCTAGGTTCCTCAAATGGGAATGGGCAGGCCTAAGGACGTGCACATCTTCAGTTTCAATACCTAAAAGTAGGAGTGGGCAGGAGACAGAGAGAGAGGGGGGAGAGAGAGAGAGAGGAGGAGAGAAGGAAAGGTTGATCTGTTGTTCTGTTTCTTTATGCATTCATTGGGTTGATGCTTGCGTGTGCCCTGACTGGGGATCGAACCCGCAACCTTGGCGTATGGGGATAAAGCTCTAACCGACTAAACTGCCCAGCCAGGGTCTTGGAGTATTTTAGGTTGAGGAATGACGGAGTCAGCTTTTCAGTCTTAAAAGGCCATGGAAAGCCCGGCCAGCATGGCTCGGTGGTTGAGCATCAACCTATGAACCAGGAGGTCAAGGTTCCATTCCCAGTCAGGGCACATGCCAGGGTTTTGGGCTTGATCCTCAGTGGGGGGTGTGCAGGAGGCAGCCAATCAATGATTCTCTGTCGTCATTGATGTGTCTAACCCTCTCTCCCTCTCCATTCTCTGAAATAAGAATATATATATATATATATATATATATATATATATATATTTATTTTTATTTTTTTAAAGGCCATGGAAAATGGACTACAAACACAAGGAGATAGGATGTGATTGGAGGGATCCAAACTGAGATAGTGGTGGCCTTTGCAGTATTGGACACAGTGATACCGGGTTTGAGTAAAGAGCTATTTCAGGAGGCAGAATTGCCAGGGCTGGTGATTGATGGGCTATGTCAGGTGGGGAGGAGATTGACAAGGGCAGCGAGTCTGTACCCTGGGCCCCCGAGAAGAGGCACAGTTAAATATGTGTGTACGGCGGGCGAGTCCTCGGCAAGACCAGGATCACGTTACCACGTCCATAACTGGTCCGAGGAGTTCGTGCAGAAGGTAGAGCCAAGTGTGTTCCCCTCCGGGTAGAAAGAGATTATCTCCTGCAAGCAGGACTGGCTACATGGTTTACATAACTCAGTGCAGAATGGAAACTTCAAAAAACATCAAAAGATTTGCATGGAAGATACTAAGATGTAATGCTTTTTCCTTGCGTCTGTGGTCTCTCTCATGACCGGTCCTGGTATTTGTCCTTTGGCTAATTAATGCCCGACTCCCTGGGGTGCGGGGATAGTTGTGGGGGGAGAGCGGGACCCTCCCAGGCAATTGGGGTCCTCTCTATGACTCAGACACATGTGCCTAGCCCACCAGCAGCTAGGTCCCTCTCCCATTGCGGGCAGAGTGAAGCAGCACGCCCCGGACAGGGCAAGGGCGCACACCAGGCAGTTCTTCCCAGCCCAACACGAGGCGGGTGAGCAATTCTCAGAGGTCTGAACCAGGGGTGGGTGAGTCCTCAACGAACTGCCCCCTGCCTCCACTTCCACACCACCTCCTCGTCTGTGTGTCCAATCGCCCTCTGCCTCACTCTCGTAAGGATACTTTTCATTGGGTTTAATCAGGGAATCCGGGACGGCTGAGCAGGCCTTGGTCAGATACCAACTAGTTTCTCATAGAAAAGAGGGTTTCGGTGGCAAGAAGCAGGAAAAAGGAGTGTGGAGCAGAACAACGATAGAGGTCTGCCGTCATATAGAGCACGTTTATAAATACTGATGCAACTGACTATGCCTTTGCCATTTTCAATGAATTAGGCCAGTGGTCGGCAAACTCATAAGTCAACAGAGCCAATTATCAACAATACAACAATTGAAATTTCTTTGGAGAGCCAAATTTTTTAAACTTAAACTTCTTCTAATGCCACTTCTTCAAAATAGACTCATCCAGGCCATGGTATTTTGTGGAAGAGCCACACTCAAGGGGCCAAAGAGCCGCATGTGGCTCGAGAGCCGCAGTTTGCCGAGCACAGAACTAGGCCAATACATTCTCCTTATTTAAGCCCATTTGAGTTGAATATCCTGTTTGCTGTCACGGAAAGAACACTACCCGATTCATTCACACATTTTTCCTTTCTTTCCATCAGAATGTAAGCGCCATGAGAATGGCTATCAAGTCCCTTTGCTTTATCGGTGTCGTCCCTTTGCCTAAAACAGTGCCTGGCGCCCTAGTAGGGCTCAGTAAATGTTTGCTGCGTTTGTGATTATCCTGTTTAACATCTAACGTCAATCTCACCAGGTCATTTCCAATATATTGTTCTATTTTTTAAACTCATCTCTGTATCCCACGCCCCCACCCCCCCCCGCCCCAAGACTCTAATATAGGTCTCACACATAATGGGCTCTCAGAATATGCTGAGGAATAAACAAAAAAATAAATGTATCCCTGCTGGATTTTAAGAAACAGGAAGGTAGAGAGGTTAAAGGGTTCAGAACACCAAGGGGCACTTGGACACGTGGACGATTTTAAGCTGAAGGCAGCAATCCAGATTCTGCACACTCCGGGGAAATTTCTGCTCTTCCTTTAACTACCTACAAGAATTTCAATTGCAGGTCTTTCCCATAATAAGCATGATCACCAGAAATAACCTTTTGTGACCTATCTATAGGGCAGGGCAAACTTCTTATGATGGAACATCTGCTGTTCTTATCATCCTTCAAATGACCTCCTCCCCTTCGGAAGGTCCAGGGCACCTTACCTCATTCCTTAGCCCAGAATGCCATACTTTAAAATATTTTATTATTTCATTATTTTTATTTTACAAAGGAGGAAAGAAGCTCCGAGATAGGAGGTTGCTTGTTTAAGTTTCCACATTTCCATTCAGTCACCCCAAAAAATATTTATTGAGAACTGTGTGCGGGCCTTTTTCCTTTCTGTCCTGGAACCTCTTATGTATGTGGGGTTCCCATATGTATGTGTGTAATCAAGCCTAGTTAATTTCCTTTGTTAATATGTCTCATGTCTATTTAATAATTAGAACAGCTGGAAGAATCTAGAAGGGTATATCTAAAACTTTTTAAATTTTGTTGATTTGAGAGAGAGAGAGAGGAAGGTAGAGAGGGAGAAACATCAATTTGTTGTTCCACTTAGTTATGCATTCATTGGTTGATTCTTGTATGTGCCCTGACCAGGATTGAACCCACAACCTTGGCGTATCAGGACAACAGTCTAATCAACTGTTGAATCAACTGAGCTACCTGGCCAAGGCTAGATGAAAACTTCTTCCTTCTCCATAGGCCATGAATATTTTGATAGCAATTATATCTTCAGGGTCTTTCTAGCATTGTCTAAAACATGGAAGGCCACCTTCCCTTCAATTATTGGTTGAATGATAGATTAATGAATTAATAAATGGTAAGGATGCATAATGTGTCACTGGTGTTTGCAGCAGCTTCTGAACTGAAAACCTATGACTTTATGGAGTCTGCCAGGACTCACGTAGGCAAATTTTTGTTCTGTAGAGATCCCATCAGATTTTCACACTTGCATAAAACGCTGATGGAGAAGGGTTTAGGGCTTCAGGCAGTTCCCCCCATCCCCCAGGCAGGCTAAGGTCAACGCTAATGGTTCTGGCTTGTTCCTCTTCAAGTGCTCTTAACTCTTGTTAGCTATAGAAAGCAGGTAGCTCTGTTACCACGGAAACTGCAGCTGCAGTGGGGAAGGGGAGGGAAGCTGAGGAATGGGCAGAGATTGGAATTTTCCAGCTCTGGAGGCCGACTGTGTGTGAAATCAATAGACCAGATCAGCACACAGTTCTCCATAAATATTTTTGGGGTGACTGAATGAAAATGTGGAAACTTGAACAAGTGACCTCCTATCTCTGAGCCTCTTCCCTCATTTGTAAAAATGAAATAATAAAATATTTTTTTAAATGGTCCTATTGCATAGGATGTTTCCATTGAGATCATGTAAATACAATCCTTGGTACAGGGCCAGGTATTTTATAAATCAAAATTTCTCAAGTGTGGTCTTCAGGCCTGCTTCAGAATTGTTTGGAGGTACTTATTTGTAAAATCCAGATACCATCCCCCCCCACACACACACACATTCTCTAGTTCTCTTTCTAAGAGGTATGAAATCATCTTTCTTTCCTACCTCAACACTATGGTGCCAGATAAAATATAGGAAACCCAGTATGCCCTAATGCTAAAAAATTATTTGTTCACCCAGCCAGTGTGGCTCAGTGGTTGAACATTGACCTATGAACCAAAAGATCATGGTTCGATTCCCGGTCCGGGCACATGTCCAGGTTGCAGGCTAGATCCCCTGTAGTGGGGGTGCAGGAGGTGGCAGATCGATGATTCCCTCTAATTATTGATGTCTCTATCTCTCTCTCCCTCTCCTTTCCTCTCTGAAATCAATAAAAAATATTTTTTAAAAAGTATTTGTTGATCATGGTTGGGTAGCTCAGTTAGAGTTTCATTCTGATATGCCATAGTTGTAGGTTCCATCCCCAGTTAGGGTACATACAAGAATCAACTAATGTAGGCATAAATAAGTGGAACAACAAATCCACGTTTTTCTCTCTCTCTCTCTCTCAAATCAATCAGTAAATAAATATTTGTTAATCTGAATTCAAATTTAACTGGGTTATCCTGTATTTTTATTTGATGACCACACTAGGGTGGTTTGTGACAAATGAAAAGTTGATTTTATCAGCTAATCTAGCAGATGATTCAACTTGAATGGTAATTCTAACTCCGGACACAATCCCCTTTTAAAGACTTAAGTCATTCACTTGAAAAATATTCACAGACCACACATTCCGTGCCAGGCACCTTTAAAGGTGGGGTGGATGTTTGCAGTTGAAGTGCCTGCCCTCTCAGCACTTGTTTTCTTGCTTGTCATAGAATCATATCTTTCCCCCAAAACATAATGAAACCTAGTCAAAATATGACCTAATAAAATTCTGAAACGAAAACATTTTTTTTAAAACGTGGGGAAATGAAATCCAATAATTTTATTTTAATGAGATGTATTTCCTAAATTTAAAACATTTCTCGTTTTCATAGTTTTGAAAACAAAATGCGGCACATTCCCATTTCCCCATCTCCCAGAGGAACTATAAAGATGATCTCTACAAGGGTAAATGTAAAGCCTGAAGCTCAATCAATTGATGTTGAAAACTCTCAAAGGGAGTAAAGGCTTAATTTGAATGGTAGAACATTTACTGTAATTTAATAGCAGAGATGGTCATCTTAATATTTAATGATTTAAAAAGAACTTCCCAGTCTATGGGAAATGTACAGTCCAAGAATAAATCAAATTTCTGAATGCATTTTATGCTACATATGTGTACTTTGCAATCCTCACGTTTGTGGTGAATATCCTCTCAACAAGTCCAGACGTGAAATTTATTTTTAAAGAATTAGCTCTTGTCCTGCCTGATGTTGCCCAGCGGTTAGAGCGTGGGCCCACACACCAAAAGGTCACAGTTAGATTTCCAGTCAAGGGCATCCAGTCAAAGGCACCCACCTGGGTTACAGGTTCGAACCTGCCCTGTCAGGGCAGTGGGAGACAACCAATCAAACATCGATGGTTCTCTCTCTGCCCCACCCCTTCCCTTTCACTCTCTCTAAAAAAAAAAAAAAAAAAAAAAAAAAGAAAAAGAAAATCATCAATGGAAAAAAAAATATCCTTGTGTGAGGATTAACAAAACAAAAAAAATAAGATTTAGCTCTTCCAGCGTTCCCAACTTGCCCCAACGCTGTAAAAAGAAGAGGGGGGGGGGGCGGCGAGGAATAGAATTAGCTCATTGCCTAGATCCGTGGTCGGCAAACTGCAGCTCGCGAGCCACATGCGGCTCTTTGGCCCCTTGAGTGTGGCTCTTCCACAAAATACCCCGGCCTGGGCGAGTCTACTTTGAAGAAGTGGCGTTAGAAGAAGTTTACGTTTAAAAAATGTGGCTCTCCAAAGAAATTTCAGTCGGTGTCCTGTTGACATTTGGCTCTGTGGACTAAGGAGTTTGCCGACCCCTGGGCTAGATCATAATTCCAAAGTAATGGGTCCACGTACACTGTGCACCCAGCTCTGTGACAGACAGCTGGGGACAGACAACGGGCGCAGATACGTTAAGTTTCCAAATCGGCTGAGCGCTCCCAGAGGAAGGATTTGTCTCCCTTTACTGATTGTTTCCCAGGAGCCCTTGCGCAGGGGCCCGCAGAGCGCGGGTGAGGACTGCAAAGGCAGGTGGCTCGCGGACCAGGAAATGCCTGTTCCTGGGTCCCACCCCGGTCCTCTTCCGTGGGTGCGGCCGGGCTTGGAGACCTGCGCCTCTGACACTGGCCCGAGTGGAGGCCGTGGTCCTACTGAGGACTCTCCACGGAGAGACCGGGCGACGGGTTCCCAGCTCTGGGGAAATCCGGGACCTCGACGCCCGGCCGCGGGCCTGAACCGGAAGGCCGGGCCTAAGCCGGAAGGCCGGGCCTGGCGCATGCGCAGCCGGCCTCAGGGCCCCCGCACCGCCATCTTGGGACAGTGCAGGAGGCGACCCGGCCGTCACGGTGCCTGAGAGGCAGCGAGGCATCGTCTCGGTGCCAGTGAGGTGGATGGACTCGCGTCGCGGGGCCTCCTCGGGACACCGGACATGGGCTTCCTTGCTCCTCCGGCGACCTCCAGACTGCGGTCCCGGCAGGGCCCCCCCACCCGGCCGGCCTCAGGCCTCAGGCCTCGCGCTGGGCAGGGCCCGTCAGACGTCAGGGGTTCGCTGATGACCTCACAGTCTGGCTCTGCGCACCGTCAACGGTCTGCGGGGCCTCCAGCCTCACCGCTGGGGTGTTTGAAAAAGTGGAGAGAGACAGTTGAAGGGGGGGTTGTGGGTGAGAAGAATCAAACTCCCGGGAGCCCGTGGTGAGGCCGGGGCCCGCCCCTGCGCACGGCCCCGCCGACACGCGTTTGCGGGGAGCGAGGAGCGGCTGTGGGCGTCGATGTCCACGGGCGGAGCCGGGCGAGCGCCGCGTCCGGGAAGTGCCAGCCGGCGATCGGACAGCCAGCCTCCTGTGACGTGTCATTGTACGTGGAGCTAAAACGTGTCCGTTGCGAATGCGCACCTGGGCGGCTTTTTAGCCCTTTGTGTGTGTGTGTGTGTGTGCAGCCTTCACCCCAATCCCATTTGGGGGCGTTGCCATCATCCCTCCACAATCCCCTCAAGCCCTTTGCAGTCGTGGTGGCTCCCGACCCCAAGCAGCCACGACTCTGTTCGGTGTTCCCTTTAGCCTCTCCATTGAGAAACTCGCGCGTTTTCATACATTTTTGAAAAACCGAATGCGGCCCGTTCCCATTTCCCAGAGGAGTTTCCCTTTTCCTGGACGCCTCAGGAAGATGGACTAGTCCCGTGGTCGGCAAACTGCGGCTCGCGAGCCACGTGCGGCTCTTTGGCCCCTTGAGGGTGGCTCTTCCACAACATACCACGGCCTGGGCGAGTCTGTTTTGAAGAAGTGGCGTTAGAAGAAGTTTAAGTTTAAAAACATGTGGCTCTCCAAAGAAATTTCAATCGTTGTGCCGTTGATATTTGGCTCTGTTGGCGAATGAGTTTGCCGACCACTGGGCTATTTAGTAAAATACGGGATCCGTGGATGCCGGGGTCTTCAAGTTAGCGTCAGGCGTTTGAGGTTCGTGGATGTTGTGGCATTTTTGCCAGGAGTTGGGTCCCGCCTCCCCCGAAGGGTTGCTCGTTGGGGTCCAGAGCTGCTCTGCTGGGGGCTTGGGTGAATTGTGACGGCCGTGGACGCTTCCGGAGGAATGCTTGGCTCGGTTTTGCCCGTTTCTGTTCCCTGGGCCCAGCGTGTTGCGGTAGGATTTTCAGCTGGATCACCGTAGAAACGCGGGGAGCCCGTGAAGGACGCGACTTTGTTTACCGCTTTAGGCTCTGCGTCCAGGTTCTCTCACCTGCTGGCTGTGAGGCCTTGGGCCACCCCTCAGCTTCCCTGTGTCTGTTTCCTGCGGCTGATGGTTGCTAGGTGAGGTGAGTGCCTGCTTGGAAAGTCTTAGAATAGTGCCTGGCACGTAGTGCCGCTGAAATGTTAGCTGTCTTACCTCACAGGGATTCTTTTCATGGTGGGGAGAGAGGGTGATGGGTTAAGAGACACATGCTGTTCTAATCCACTGGGCCCCAACCCTGTATAGAATTTGTTGAGAAGCCTGTGGTTTTTTTTTTATGACTCTGATCAATTTGTGGGACATAATAATTTGCTCCCTGAGAGTTGGTAGGATGTTGATAAGCCACCCTTTCCCCCATATTATTTTGATACTTGGTTTTGGTACTTTATATTTTCTCAGGAAATTAGGCATTTCCTTCATATTTGCAGATTCATTGGGTTAAAATGAAATGGTGTGTTGTTAAGAATTTAGTCTCTGCAGGCAGAAACAAGGGTTAGTGGCCTGAGCTCTTACCAACTTTGGTGCCATGGGAAATGTGCTTATCCTCCCGAGGCCCCAATTCCACCCACAGAATTGGGTGCCGATTTCCTCTCCTGATCGTCAAGAGGATCCAATGAAAACCTTTTCCTTAGCACAGCACCTGGCAGCACAGGGAACAGTTCCATCGCTGTCAGCTGTTACTTTCATTACGTGGAGTTCTCGCCAGTTAAAACAGCTTAGGGATTGTAAACCTCTGCGAACCAGGGAGAGGAACTGGGAAGCCCTCCACTGTTTTCTAGGCCTTGGAACACAGGATGGGACAGAGAAATTATCTGTTCCTTGAAAGTTGGAAGTAAGTTTCCATCCTTATTCCAGTCACCCTTTAAAGCAGTGGTTCTCAACCTTCCTGACCCACAGGTTGAGAACCGCTGTCAGGGTCGCCTAAGACCATCGGAAAACACAGATATTTACATTACGATTCACAACAGTAGCAAAATGACAGTTATGAAGTAGCAACGAAAATAATTTCATGGTTGGGGGTCACCACAACATGAGGAGCTGTATTAAAGGGTCACGGCATTAGGAGGGTTGAGAACCACTGCTTTAAAGCCATGCCTTTTCTTCCTTTTTTTTTTTGGGGGGGGGGGTTACTTTTTATATACTCTCCCTCCATGCCACTAAGAGTTTTAAATTTAACTCTAAAAAACAGGAGTCAGTAACCTTTTCTGTGAAGGGCCAAAGAGTAAATATTTCAGGTTTTGTGGGATATATGGTGCCTGTCGAAATTCCTCAGCTGTGGTAACGTGAAAGCAGCATAGATCGTGTGTAAACGTTGGTGTGGCTTGTCCAGTGAAACTTTATGGACATTGAAATTTGGATCTCATGTAATTTTTATGACATGAAAAGATTATTCTTTTGTTTTTTTTCCAACCACTTAGTCATGTTTAATTCAACTGTTTGGTATGCGCACTGTACGAAAACAGACAGCAGAGTGGATTTGGCCTGCGGGCTGTAGTTTCCTGACTCCTATCAGAGAATTTCATGACACACAGACTAGCCGTGTGATGTGGTCAGAAAACCTGGTTCTGATATGTATTAATTGGGTATATTTGGGCAATTTACTCAGCACTCAGCCTCATGTTCTTCATCTTGCAAACAGGCATTATACTAACATACCTACCCCTCAGCTTGTCGGGCTGAGATCATGTGAAAGGTCTTGCACACTGTTGGGAGTCTAGTGAACTATATACTGGCCATCTCAATGATTTTTTGAGAGTTAGTCAAATAGAATAAGTGCTAAAGGGTGGAGATAGATGACTGGATTTAAATCCTAGCCACTTATTAGCCATGTGACTTTGCTCACATGGTCACCCAACTTCTCTTTGCCTCTCTTTCCCCATCCCTAAGATAGAGATTATAATAGTACCTCCTTCAGACAGTTCAGAAGATAAATGCCCGGTCCTGGGCATTCAGTCTTCAAGATTAAATAAGCTAACACTTTGTAAAGTGCTTAGAAAAACCCCTGGCACAGATACATTATGAATATTAGCTGTTGTTATTTCACAATAAGATATATTTGGGTTGTTTTTTTTTTTTTTTTTTTTTAAAAAAGGTATATTTGGGGTTGAAAACCACTGTGCCATGTTGTTAAAATGAAAGACTTCTGTTTCTTTGCTGAAGTAGTGTAATTTAGAAAGCTTAGGAATTATTTGTTCCTTGGAAGTGTGAAGAAAATTGCCCATAAATGGCAAGGGCTTAGAGCACTTCTTGAAGAAAACACTCCCTTGACATTCGCCAAGTTTTTATTATCTGCCTTCCTTTCAAGAATGATCGATTTCATTATGGCTTTCAGATGGAATAGCCGACAAATGCACCCATTGGTGGTGGAGAGCTCAGGCGTCTGACAGATTTGGTTTGATTCCTGATTTACCGCCTACTGGCATGTAGCCTGGGATGATGCACCAGCCTCTCAAGGCTCGCCTCTGATCTATAAAACGCGGATAACCATAGTATCTACCTCATAAGAGTTGTTACGAGTATCAAACACGATGCACATAAAGTGCTTGGTGCCAGGCCTGGCCGGCTGTAAAAGTTTAATAAATGAAAGCTATTTTATTAGCCTCCGGGGCACTCTTAAAGTAAGACCCATTTGAGATTGAAAACCATTTGCTAGGTTCTTTCGTGCGCAGCCTTCCCTCTTATTCTAGCTTTGGAATGCTTAATAGTATTGTCGGAATTAGTGGTCTTTAGGAGATTGCCTTCATGAGCCATTAGCCGTAAGTTTATGTTTTCTTAAAAAAGGGAGCCCTTTCTTAAAGATATTCATTGTATTTGTATAGGATTGTGTTAGGAAGTGCAGGGTAAGCAGTGTAGACAGAAAGACCTAGCTTTGAACCCTGGCTTTCTCAACCAGTTAGATTATGACCTTGAGTAGATGACATCCTCTCTAAGCTCATCTATAAAATAAGTATATTAGTTGCAGTTTCACTAAGATTACTGGGAGAACTCATATATACATATGTAAAATAGCTTTATTCAGGTATAATTCATATATGATACAGTTCCCCCATTTATACTGTACAGGTGTTAAGTATATTTACAGAGTTCTACAACCATCACCACAATCAATTTTGAACATTTTATTTATCCTAAAAAGAAACCCTCACTCTCCATTTCCCTCTCCCCATGGCCCAAGACAACCATCAATCTACTTCCTATTTCTACAAGTTTGGCCTACTCAAAACATTTCATGTAAATGGAATTACACAACATGTGGGCTTTTATGCCTGGCTTCTTTCACTTAGCATTGCTGTAGCATGTGTCAGTGCTTCATTTTTATTGCCAGATATTCTGCTGTATGCATAGACCACATTTCATGTAGCCAGTTATCAGCTGATGGGCATTTGGGTTGTCCCACTCTTTGTGACGATAATGCTGCTGTGCACATTCATATACACGTTTGTATGTGGGCATGTGTTAATTTCACCTAGAAATGGGATTTCTGGGTCCTGTGGTAACTCTGTTTAGCCTTTTAAGGAACTTCGGGCTGTTTTCCAAGTGCCATCCAGACTGTGTTTAAAGCACTTAACCCAGTGCCCGACTTAGAGCAAGTGCCTCACGCAAGACAGCTGTTTTGGTAACACATATTCATTGTAAGAAATATGTTCTTGAGAGCCACTCTTCTAATTTAGTTCAATGAATTGGCAAGCCTTCTGTCTTTTTTAATGCCTTGGAACAATTTGTGCAGACTAAGAATAATTCCTCCCCCGCCTTGGGCATTTGAAAGACACTTCCAGTCCAACTGAAATTTCACGTCATTTCTGCTTCCCTAGAAAAGGTTTTCTGATTTGTTAGCTTAGAGTTATGTAGCATAGTTGAAGGGTCTGACCGCTGGAGTCATTTGCTAGGTAGGCAAGTAAGTTTGAGGGAGATTCCATGAATTCAGTTTCCTTATGTGTAAACCAGGTGATGAGGGCCACCTGTCTCAGGTATTGTAAGGATATTGTGCTCAATGAATACGAGTTTTTAAGCTTGTGTGGTTGAAAATTCCTGTGCTAGGTTGTTAAAATGCACTGGAGAGTCTTAACACAGGAATTCTCCATAAGAAGATTTTTTTTTTCCTATTCCTTTAGTAATCAGTTTTGTCATTTTCATTTTCCTTGAAAATGTTCCTTTTCATTAAAATTTTCATATGTATTGGTCTGAAGTCTGACCTAACATTAACACGTTTGCTTTAATTTGTAATAGATAATATGTTTGTGTGGTTCAAAACTTAAAAAAAGGAGAAATGGAAACACATTTCATCTCCAGCCACCAGTTTTCCTCCCTGTTGATAACCGGTGTCACTATTTTTTAAAAATATGTTTTTATTGGTATTTTCAGAGGGAGAGGGATAGAGAGCTAGAAACATCAATGAGAGAGAAACATCATTGATCGGCTGCCTCCTGCACACCCCCCACTGGGGATTGAGCCTGCAACTAGGGCATGTGCCCTGACTGAGAATCGAACCAGTGACCTCTCAGTTCTTGGGTGGATGCTCAACTGCTGAACCCCACCACCGAGTGGGCCAGTGTCACTACTTTTGTGAGTAGTCTATTCCAGGGGTCCTCAAACTTTTTAAACAGGGGGCCAGTTCACTGTCCCTCAGACCGTTGGAGGGCCGGACTATAGTTTAAAAAAAAGAACTATGAACAAATTCCTATGCACACTGCACATATCTTATTTTGAAGTAAAAAAACAAAACGGCAAAAACACCCGCATGTGGCCCGCGGGCCGTAGTTTGAGGACGCCTGGTCTATTCAAAGTTGTCCCATGCCTAGTGAAGCAAATATGCATATGTGCATGTTTCTCTTTTTACTTAACAAATAAAACATACATTTAGCACCTCTTTAGATTTGGCTCCTCAGTGGGACTTTGACAAAACCAGCTACATAAGAAGTGTGTTTTCTCCTGCCTTGATGAGCTGCCTGTGAAAGCCAAATCACCTCTCCTTATATTTCTAGTCACATCCTGAGCCGTTGACATGGTAAGTATGGAAATCACGCCATTTTTTAGAGACTTCAGTGAGAGTTGAGTGCAGAATTCTGTAGCTAGAGGTTGTTTGTCAAGAATCCGCAGTCCTTAAATGACCTACGGGCCCTGCAAGGTCTGGCCTCTGTCTCCGGTGTTCGTCTTATGCTAGCTTGTATCCTCACTCCCTGGCTCTCCATATTCCTCTGTACACGCTTGTCAGTTAGGCAGGGAATGGCCCAGGTCAGACCCTCTTTTTGGACATGCATACAGCACAGCCTGTCTTCATCACATTTACTGCTACTCACTCTTATTATTTGTATGGTTATTTGATTGATTGGCCTCATCCATGGACTTTTCAACCCTTTGAAGATAGAGACGGAGTCTCCTTGTTTATCAGTATGTCCCTAGTGTCTGGATGGAGTTAATAAACTTAATACCTATTTGTTGAATGATTGAATAAACGAGTGTCTACCATTTTGCCAGTTCAGGATTAGAGTTTTGTGGCTGGTAAACCAATGTGAGGGGGGAAAAAAAGTATGTGAATAGCCCTACATTTGCTAAGTATTTTGATTAGCATGTGATAGCTGACTTCTGAATTTCTTTTAGTATTTTGCATTTTAAAAATATGTACATTATTTCAGAGAGAGAGAGAGAGAGAGAAAGAGAGAGATCAGTGATGAGAGAGAATCATTGATTGGCTGCCTCCTGCGCATCCCATCGGGGATCAAGCCTTCAACCCAGGCTTGAGCCCTGACTGGGAATCGAACTGTGACCTCCTGGTTCATAGGTGGATGCTCAACCACTGAGCCATGCTGACCAGGCCTGACTTCTGAATGTTTTGCTTCCTGTGAGACAGGGTGCCTAGTGCCCTCTAGGACAGGGTCATGTGAGCAAACATTGGGTATATGAGCCTTCTAGAATACAGAAACTCCTGTCGTTCTGAACCTTACCTCTCTGCCAAATGGTTGACATAGTTCCCTTTTATAACACCTGGTTTGTGACAGAGCTGTCATTTGCTTATCTTTAATCTTACAATGTAATTAATTGCTTTTTGGTCCTATTCTTTTAATATTTGAATTTAGGAGCAGTTTTGGTGAAAGAGTTGGTTGTCTTTAATAGGAATGATTGGTTTTTTGTTATTCTACAATCCCTTGTGAAGATTAACAAATAAAAGTAAGTTCACCCTAAGGAAAATTGGTTAGGTTTGAATTACTGAGGAACTACATACACATTTGTATACTAAGATATTTACCTGTTCAGCACTGAATGTATACATAAGAGTCCTGAAGAACTGATCTCTTTACTTTGGAAAGTAGCATTTATTTTAAACTGACTGTTCATGTAACACACCAGCTCTGTGCAGAGGACCCCAGAGTCAGAACTCTAGCAGAAGCCTCTCCAGAACCCTGACTCAACATCTCCACTTGCATGTTTATAAGCTTTTCAAATGTAACAGATCCCAACGAGAGCTCTTCATTTTATTCTCTTCCTCTGCCCAAATTTGTTACTCACAGACTCACCAAATAACTCTTCCATCTATCTACTATGTTGCCCAAATCAGAAGTAGAAATCATTTCTTACACCTTTTTCTTTGCCACATGTACACAAATTATCAGCAAGATTTGTCCGTTTTGGCTCCAAAGTATATCTTGTATTTGTTCACTGCTTCCTGTGTCCACTGCCACCATCCTACCTCAGAGCACTGTCATCCTTTGTCCAGGCACTGCCGCCTCACTGGCCTGCCTGCCTCCTCTTACCTATCTCCAGCCCCCCAGTTCTCCCCACAGCAACATGAATCATCTCACAGTGGATGCTGTCAGATCTTCTGGAAAGTCTTTAATGGCTCCCCATCACATTCAGTTCATTGTGAACGAAACTGAAATGAGCATTCTCTTGGCCTCTGGTTTCGAAAGAGCTGCATACCTGAACAATCTCATTTTATGCCCTTCAACCCCATTCCTGCTACCCTCCAGCCATTCTGGCGTCTTTTCTCTGTTTTTCTTTTATCATCTTCGTACATTGGTATTTTATCTTTCTAGCATGTTCTTTTCTTTGATCTTCCCCAAGATGGCTCTTTTGCACAATTTAGTCTCAAGCTTTTGCAGTATCTTCACTGACTACTCTATGGAACCACCATACTAGCACAGCCCTCCTCATTTCAACAGAGCCCTCGCCACAATTTTTAAAAGTTCATTTTTTCAACTTATTAAATCTGTCTTCTCAGCTAGACTGAAGCTTGAAGCTGTTATCTATCAAATTAATTAGTGTGGGGGCCATTTCAGTCTCATTCGGAATGAACTATGCCTAGCATTGGCCTTATATGTAGTAAGCATGCAAATATTTGTTGAAAGAATGGATAAATAAACATTTATTGAGAGACTTCTATGCATTAAGCTCTGAGCTAATCCATGGGCTCATAATACCGAGATAGCCTGATTTATCACAAGAGAAGTTTTAACAAACATCAAATAATAATAACAAGCCATATCATTTGGCAAGATGCAATTAAATGAGAAATCTATAATCCAAAGCATTTTTCAGAGCACTTGGAAATCTAAACACATTCCTAATATCGCTAAGAGGAAATTTAATGGAATATATGGAATGTGGTTCAAGTAACACATGGAGGGAAAGCCATAGCCTTAAATATATCTGTTAACATTTAAGAAACATTAAAAGTAAATGAGTTAAATACACAATTCAAGATGCTAGGAAAAGAAACCCAAATAAGTAGAAGGAAGCAAATAATAAAAAATTAATTAAATGGAAAAGGAGAAAGAATATGGTAAAAAAAAAAAAAAAAAAAAGCAAAAGCCACTTTAAAAGACATAAGATTGTCAAATCTTCAGCAACAGTGATGAAGAAAACAGATGAAGAATAGATTAAATGACATTAATAGATAAGAGGACATAATTACCAGTGAAGAATAAATTAAAAATCAAAAGAATACTCTGACTAATTACATGCTAATAAATTTAAGTGACATGGACAATTTTATTTTAAAATATAAATGACCAAAATTGACTCAAGGAAAGCAGAAATGTAAGTCCAAAATATTCCATGCAAAAAGACATCAGATTTAAATAATTTCATAGTGAGTTATACTAAATTTTTAAAAAGTAGGGCTTCTCAGTGTTTTTGTATGCTGTTGTGGAAAGCATAAGCAGCAAGGTAACAATCCAGATCATTTTCTGAGACTAGTATAACCTTGATACTGGAACCATACAAGGAAAGCATAACAAAGTAAGACCTTAGGTGCAAAAAATAAAAATAAGATGTAACCCAGTAGTATTCCACTGCATGTGTGTTTAAATCAGACCCTCATCATCTCAGCCAAGTAGGGTTTAGGAATTCAAGCATGTTTCGCCATCAGAAAGTCCACCTTGATTCTCTACATCAACAGTTTATGTAAAATAATACAGTACAGTTTTCCCAATAGATGTAGAAAAGATACTTAGAAAGGTAATTTTTATGATAAAATTTTTAGGAAACTATAACTTAAAGGGATTTCCTTAACCTCCAATAGAGAGGCTCTACAAGAAAGCTTGTTGTGAACCTTTTTACTTGATGGTAAAGAGTAAGACCCCCTTTCAAGTCTAGAACAAGATGTACTCCATATCACCCCAGAGGTCCTAGCCAACGTGCTATGATAATCTGAAATGAGGTATGACGGCCAAATCAAGTAAAAATTGTCAGTAAAAAATCCAGGGAAATCTATAGACAAACTATTAGAATTAACACGAGAGGCCAGCAAGTTCATTGTGTGCAAAACCAACATACAAAAAGCGATAGCAGATCATTTTTCTCAAAAACTCCTAACCCAAGATATTATCATGAGAAAATATTAGACAAACTCAAATTGAGAGACATTCTACAAAATGCCTGACTAGTACTTCTCAAAGCTGCTAACGTCATGAAAAACAAGAAAATACTGAGAACATGTTACGGCCCCAAGTTGTGGGATGGAGGAAAGGCATTTATGGGAAAATGGGTGAAATCCAAATAAAGTCTGTCATTTAATCAATAGCTTTATACCAATGTTAACTTCTTTATTTTGACAATGTACCAAGGTTATGCAATGATGTTAAGTAAGGAATCTTCATAAAATCTTCACAACTTTTCTGTAAATCTGAAGTTATTCTCTCCCCCCCCCCCCCAAAAAAAAATGCCAGACCGCTGTTGTAACCCGAAAATAACCAATTGGATAAGCAATCAGTAAAAAGACCTCCTAAAGGCAAATAGGATCTTTGTAGGGTAGTGGTCGGCAAACTGAGGCTCACGAGCCACATGCGGCTCTTTGGCCCCTTCAATTTGGCTCTTCCACAAAACACCACGGCCTGGGCGAGTCTATGTTGAAGAAGTGGCATTAGAAGAAGTTTAAGTTTAAAAAATGTGGCTCTCAAAAGAAACTTCAGTCGTTCGTACTGTTGATATTTGGCTCCATTGACTAAGGAGTTTGCCGACCACTGTTGTAGGGAATAAAGCTGCGATCTGTTGATGGCCATAGAAGACATGCGTTCATGGGGAGTGGGGGGTGGCATAGACCATCGTCAGAGGTGGGGGGCTTTGGCATAATACTTGCGGGTTTCTCTAAATTGCTTTATGAATTTCATGTCAGTTGAAATCCCAATAGGATAGTTGATCAGGCTGGACAAGCTAATTCTAAAAGGAGTTTCAAGAGAGAGGGCTCAGAAGAGTTCAAGACACTTTTGAAAAGGTAGCGCGGTTGCCCTTTCAAATATCCAGATAATGTAAACCTGTAACAATGGGTGTGCGAGGCTAGTGCACAGATGGGTGGGAGCCGGTGGGACAGGCGAGGGAGTGCAGGAACAGGCCTGCTCCTCGACGGAAACATGTCAGGAGGAAAAATAGATCCAGAGGACACCTTCAGAAGTAAACACAGAAAACCAAAACACGAGGCTCTCAGCCCGTCTTTACAGGTTCCGTGCGGGGAGAGATGCAGGCGTCCTCAAACTACGGCCCGCAGGCCACGTGTGGGTGTTTTTGCCGTTTTGTTTTTTTACTTCAAAATAAGATATGTGCTGTGTGCATAGGAATTTGTTCATAGTTTTTTTTAAACTATAGTCCGGCCCTCCAATGGTCTGAGGGACAGTGAACTGGCCCCCTGTTTAAAAAGTTTGAGGACCCCTGGTATGGTATGAAGAGGTGAAAGGTTACAGCACCAATGCTTAACCCCCCCTCCCCGTCCACGACAATGCTGATGGCTTTTCTCCTAACCTTGTTTATGGTATGGGTTTTGGACATGTATCGAAGTGTGACTGGGGTAGGGGGCAGGAGGTAATTCAAGTCGGAGCATGACCTTTTATTCGCCTTTAAAGAAGATCACCCTGGATGCTGTGTAGAGAGGACTGGAGGGAAGGGTTTGGAGTGGGGGCCGCCGGTCAGGGGGTAGGTGGTTAGGCCGGTCCTGCCGCGGGAAAACCCGGGGCAGGTCTCGGATGTGGCTGCGATGGAGAGTCAGCAGCACTTGCTGATGGATCGGATATGGGTGGCAAGGAAAAGGGGAATTGGGAACAATTGTGAGATTTGGGGCTACCGCCACTGGTGCTATTTATAGAAATGGGGGAAAGGGAGAGTCTAGTTTGTCTTAAGTGCTTTGCGTTGCCTATGAGGCCGTTGAGCAGACAGTGTGGATGTGTGAGACTGGCCTTGGTGGAGAGTCCACGGCAGGAGATTTAAGTTTGAGAGCTAGAGGTGTGTGGTGGTGTCTGAACCCTGCGACCAGGTGGGACTGCGACTGGAGCTTGATGGAGGCGTCTGGTGACCGCGTTCTGAGCGTTCCATCGGAGGTTGGACAGCCTAGAAGCCAGCGAAGATGACAGGGAAGAGGCCCTGAGCACGGGGGCATACCAGGGCAGTGTGGCGTCACAGAAAGTGAGATAGCGTGGGCTTGCGTTATCGCTGTTCTCAGGAGGCTGTGGAAAGATCAAGGCGAGGTGAAGAGCAGGTCCCTCGGCCTCGCAGAGAATTGCTGAAGTTTCCGAGTGTGGCCGGGATGGAAGCGCACATGACACAGCAGGGAGAGAATGTGCGGGAGCCTGTGGAGTCAGTGACGGGAGATTTCCAAGAGGCTTTCCATTGCGGGGGGAGCACTGCTGAGCCAAGACGGGGGCAGCTGGAGGAGCTCTGAGAACGTGTGGCATCTGATGGGAAGGATCCAAAGAGAAGCGGGTATGGCAGGGAGCCGCCTTTGAAAAGGAGAGGGCTCGGGGGTCTAGAGAACGTGTTAAAATCACCCCCAAAACCATAACCAGACCTTCGTATCTCTTGGGGAGCTCAGACAAACACATCTGAGGGACCCTGGGCATGTACAGGGATTCGCAGCTCCCCAGATTACCCTGATGTGTAGCCAGATTTGAACACCTCTGCCCTAAGGGGTAGTGCCACATTCCCTTTTAGGGGTGCCTCTAACCTTGCTGGGGCACTGCTGGGTGAGAAGAGACTATTGAAGACTTGGATGTAGATCACCGCCCCCACCCCAAGCCAGGAGCTTCTTAATGTAGCAAGCAACTACTGACTTACATGTACACTTACTAAGTGGAAATCCTACTCTGTATTTACCTACAACTTACCAAATATACATTGTAACCTGGGGTCTCACATTCTGTGTGCTCTTAGGTAACCTGCCTTTTGTAATTAACCGCATCTTATGAAAAAAGTTCCCCTTTAAAATTCGTACTGGCCACACAAAATTGCCGTGTGTGATTTACGAGGACACAATTGGATTCTTCTGCCGAGCACATTTTCCTAATAAACATGCTCCGTGAATAGGCTTGCATATAATCCTTTGCACATCTCCGCCTTTTCCCTCTGCTTTCGTTCCTTGAAAGCGAATAATTGGACTCCGAGGCTACATTAATGAGCTTTTTATAATTCATTGATGTTACTACTAGAAAAGAAATACACATTTCTGGCAGGAACATTCAAACAGGATGGGTTGGAGAAGGGAAACCCGTCCTTCGTCCCCCCCGCCCCCCCATCCCCTCTCCCTAGAGGTAACCGGTTAGCGATTCCTGGTCGGCTTTTCCAGAAGTCTGACCTGCAGAGGTGGGTGTGCATGCGTCACAAACAAGCGGAAGCACTTACCAGCTCATGCCCACCTGTGTGTGTGTCACTACCCCTGCCCTAGCCCCGCCGCTGAGCCAGCCCTGCCGCGCCGTCCTGCGCGAGCGAGGGCTCCTCGCCACCTGTCAGCCCCGCGCCGTCCTGCCGGCCGGGCCGCTGCGGGAAGGGCGCCGCGGACCGCACTTGCGGGTTTCGCTTTAGCGTTTCTCTGAGTCGAGTCGGGATTTTTGTCCCTGTGAGGTCTGCCAGCCATGGGCATTTTCCTGCGAATTGCGTTTCCTCCCCTTTCCCCCCCATTTTTCCTGGCTTGGTTGGGTCTTTATGTCCCTGGTTTCCAAGATCTCTTCACGTATGAACACGTGAGCCCCCGTGCCTTTCGTGTGTCTCAGGCGGAGCAGGCTTGTCTCCCGCTTTCTTGTCTTTAGAATCCAACATACATGTTTTTCGGATTTACATTTTTAGACAAATATACGTGGTCCCCACCACCTCCGCCGCCGCCGCCTTTTTCCTTCCTCGGCAGTGGTGCACTCGGGGGCCATTAGTGGCGGTTTCTCTGCACCCCCGTTTCTTTGTGTCGGGGGCGCACAGCCCCCCACCCCTTTCTCCAGACCCCTCTCTGGGGCCCCTCGCGTGGGCTCAGTTGACGTCAACCTCCGGCCCTGGCGCCAAGCGGTAGCTACGGCAACCGTGTTCTGATTGGCAGCGCCCGGGGGCACTGTGGGGGGTGCCCCGGGTGGCGCGCTGCCGCTGATTGGCGCGCGCCGGAGCCCCGCCTCTGCGGAGAGCCTCACAAGTAGGCGCGGGCAGCGCTGCCCCGCAGACGCCCGGAGTCGGAGGTTCAGGTCGGAGCGGAGGAGCGGAGGCGCGGACATGTCCACCTGGAGCTGGTGGCGCCGCCGGGCGCCCGGGTCGGTGCGGGTGCGCTAGCCGGTGCGCGGGCTGCACCTCGCTGGCCGTGCGGCCGGCAGCTGTGCCTGCGGTGCGGTGCGGTGCGGTGAGGTGAGTCCGGCCGCCTGCCTGCGCCTCCGTGCCAGGCGGGCGCGTCGGTATCACGCCGCAGGTGCGGTACCCTCGGCGGGCGGGGGTCCGCAGCGGACGGCAAGCAGGGGGTGCGCGCTTGCCGCAGCGGCACCAGCTTGTGCGGCCGGCTGCCCAGTGGAAGCGGCCGCGGAGTCGGGGGGTGCCGCGCTATGTTGCGGCGATATAGGTGGGGACAGGCGGGAGTGTGGGGGTGATTGCCGCGATATAGGTGGGGACAGGCGGGAGTGTGGGGGTGATTGCCGCGATATAGGTGGGGACAGGCGGGAGTGTGGGGGGGGGGGATTGCCGCGATATAGGTGGGGACAGGCGGGAGTGGGGGGATTGCCTCGATATAGGTGGGGACAGGCGGGAGTGTGGGGTGATTGCCGCGATATAGGTGGGGACAGGCGGGAGTGGGGGGTAGGGGGATTGCCTCGATATAGGTGGGGACAGGCGGGAGTGGGGGGGGATTGCCTCGATATAGGTGGGGACAGGCGGGGTGTGGGGGGGGGGATTGCCTCGATATAGGTGGGGACAGGCGGGAGTGGGGGGTAGGGGGGTTGCCGCGATATAGGTGGGGACAGGCGGGAGTGTGGGGTAGGGGGATTGCCGCGATATAGGTGGGGACAGGCGGGAGTGGGGGGGATTGCCTCGATATAGGTGGGGACAGGCGGGAGTGGGGGGTAGGGGGGTTGCCGCGATATAGGTGGGGACAGGCGGGAGTTGGGGGGGGGGGTGCCGCGCTATGTTGCCGCGATGTAGGTGGGGGACAGGCGCGCGATGGCTGCAGTGGTGACGGGCTCCTGTCACTGCCAGCCTGCCAGGGTGGGCGTCCAGGCGGCGGCCGGTCCCTGCCGAGCGTGGGTGGCGAGGTCTCTGGGTCTGCCCGCTTTCCCCCGGGCTGGGGCTGCAGAGCTGGACCCTCATCCCAGGAGGTCCCTGGTCCTTGGGCCGCCTCGCATCCTTGCCGCGTTTGGGGGCGGTGCTTGTTTTGCCGCAGTGGCCGTGGGAGGAGCTAAGGGCTGAAAGGGGCTGGTCCAAACGGTGTGACGCCAATGGGTTCTTCTCTTGTGACAGCGACGGGCTGGGGAGCCCCGCCTGCCATGGCAACCTGATCGCTATAGGCGAGTTGCTGGGCAGGCGCTGTCCTGATTGGTTAATTGCAGGTTTGGGCGGGGCCAAGGGCTGTCATCACCAGGCACTGTGGACGCTGACGGTCTTGGGGCCCCGCCTACCTCGGCGCCATCTTTGATGGGGGCAGCTGAGGTCTGCCGCGCAGGCGCAGTTTTGCTGGCTGGCCGCGGGGGGCGGGGCCACGGGCTGTGGCGGCTGCAGTGATGAAAGGCTGCGCGGGTCCTGCCTGTCTCGTACCTTTCTGGCTGTGACGGTTCCAGCCTGACTAGGATGGGGTCTGAACTCTGACTCGGATTGAGCCACGAATAGCATCCGATTTGTCGGCGGGGCCCATGTGGCATCTGGTGACCAGGCACAGTGCCTGCAGTTTGCCATGGCTGTTGCCGCTGTGGAACTGTCTGTCTGGAGCGACAGGGATACAGGCCGTCAGTATGCCGGTGTGTGGGGGGGCGAGCTTCAGAGGCCCACCGCGTCCCTGATAGTCTTTTCAACACTGTTTTTACCCTGGGGTGTGTCTGGCTGCATTTTTTGGCTGGGGGGCGGTGCTAGCGGCAACATGGATCGTACAGGTGGCTCGGTGGTCATTCGGGACCGATGCCCTGCAGCTATGTAAGTGGGCTGATAGATAGGTGGAAGCCACGGCTTGTTGCTCAGGTGCCGTCATGAATGACAGCAGGGGCGGGCCCGAGGGCGGGGCCCCTTAGCCCCACCTACTCTAGCGCTATGCTGGCCCACAGGTAGCCGGGAGATTTATTGCGCAGGCGCCATCTTGAGTGACAGCATGGCTGGCTGCAGGGGCTGACCCAAGGCAGGGCTGCGTGTCTTGAGTGACTGATGGGGCTGCAGTCCTGCGTACTCCTGCGCTCTGTGGGCCGACAGGTGGCCGTTGAGGATTACTGCGCAGGCGCCATCTTGAATGACGGCGGGGCTGCAGAGGGCGGGGCTGAGAGGATGACGTATTATGAGTGACGGATGGTGGGAGGTGCAGACCCAACCCATCTTGCGGTGCCTGTTGGCCAGTAAGTGGCGAGGCTTACTGCGCATGCGCCATCTTGTGGCCCTGCCGGGGTGGACCCAAGGGTGGGCTGTCCTGTCCTGCGTGCCTGGCACTATACCGGCCCGGTGATGAGTAAAGGACGGTGATGCTGCAGGGGCGGGCCCTGGGAGGGCCTGGGAGCCCCGCCCATCCGGCACCACGTCGGCCAGGCCTTCTGCGTAAGCGCCATCTTGAGTGACGGTGGGGCGGGGCCAGGGGCGGGGCCACCCTGTCCTGAGTGACGGATGGCGCTGAAGACCCCGACCCGTCCCGGCGCTGTTGTTGGAGGCCACAGAGGCTTCCAGTGCAGGCCCTCTGCTGAGTGGTGGGGGCTGCAGGGGGCAGCCGGAGGTCGCAGCCAAGGCTTACTGCCCAAGGCGCCTTTCTGAGGGACAGCAGGGCTGAGGGGACCGGCTGAGGGGCTGCAGGCTCCGAGCCGCCCCCGCGGTCTCCGCTGCGCAGGCGCAGAGCGGCCTGCAGTGCGCTCGCCGCAGTGGCGCCATCTTACGTGGCCGCGCGACGTGGCGGCAAGAGCCTTGCTTCCTCAGAGGGGCGCCTAAGCCGCGGCAGAAGGGGGGCACCGGGTTCAACTGCCCAGTTCTGGGGTCACTTAGGAGAGAACTGCGGTTCAGAATTGAGGCAGGTTAAGCCATGTGGGGAAAGGCAGGGTCTTCAGTGGAGGAACGGAGGCGGCGGGCTGTGGGGGAGAGGTGTGGGGGTTCGGGGGCCAGGGCAGGCCTCGCGGGAAGGGGTGGTCCTGCATCCTGTGGGGCAGGAATGTGGGGCGAGGATGGCCACCAGGGGGCGCGGCGCGGAGTGAGGGGAGGAGGCGGCTCTCTGCTGGGGGCGGGCCTGGGGGCGGGGCCTCTCGGCATGGGGCGGGGTTTCCTGCTGCGGCGGGCGGGCGGGCGGGCGGGCGGGCAGGGGCCACGCATGCGCACAGCCACGTGCGGGTCAGCGGCAGGACCAGTCCCCCGGGCTGTTTTTTTGAAGCATTCCGCCAGGGACAGCGTTAGCAGAGCCCCCGGGAGCTCGCCGAGAACCGATGCAAGGTTCTGTAAGATTCGGTGATGATGGCACCGCCCCACAACAGTGGTGACCATAGCAACAAGGGCCTGTGGCCGCTGGCTCTTCCTGTCACGTACGCGCAGTCAGTGGAGCTCAGTTTCTGGCCCTGCATCTCCAGCTGTTAAACGGCAGGACTGGAGCCTCACCTCCCTTCCCTAAGGGCACCCGTGTCATCATCCCACGTGGTGTCCATGGGAAACAGAAGTCGATGTACTGTTTTTTCTTGTTTTTCCAAAGGCTGATCTGTAATAGTTTGCCACGGGCTCTGCGATTGAGTCCTCAGAGCCCCTGCTTTTCTATGAAACGAGAGCGCGTGGTGAGGATCAACAAGAGACAATAAAAGTGAGGTGCCCCGCGCTGTCCCTGGCCTGTCATTAGCAGTGAATAATAGTGCCTTCTCACCCACTTGCCCCTCCTGCCCCACGGCCCTTGCCTGTAGCGAGTGGCCAGTGCCACCTAGCCAATAGGTGGGCTTCTTAAGTTGCCATAAGCCCGCGCCCTGTGTCTTCCTCAGTTTGCTCTGCTTGTTAGAGACGTCCTGACACATCCCGCAGGTTGCCTTGCGCGCCCACTGACATAGCCGCGTTGAGAAAGGCGCTGACTACAGCCCAGGGGACAGCCTGGGCCTCGGCGAGCACGTGGCCTTGCCATCGGGAGGGCTGTTCTTCCTGGTCTCCTCTGAGCCCTGTGAGTGCCCGAGAGCAAGGTGCTGCTGCTGCTGCGGTGTCATCGCCCGCGGGAGGAACCCGGTCACGGCAAAGCAAATGTGATGTCTTATGTTTTCCTTTCCTTCCCCAGCATTGCCTTCTCCAACTTCTACCCTCTTCGCAGACGGCTGACTAGATCCCAGTGCCAGGTGACCGAGTCCAGGTGAGCCGAACTTGACTTCTCGCCGCACAGCGCCACACCCTTCCTTGGAGTGGGCGCGTCCTTCCTCCTCCTGGCACCCGTGGCCCACCTACACGGCCACGGCACCCTTTGTGCTCTCGGAACCCGCACACACACTCCTGGTGGATCCCGTGTTCGCCAGGACACTCTCCTTGGCCTCGCGCCATCCTTCTCGGTATCCTCACTCTTCCCAGCACTCAGCTACCACTTCAGGCCTCCTCAGGCCTCCTCTTTCTCTCTTATTGGGCGATTAAAGAAGCACGAGAGTCATTAGTCACCAATAAACATGGCCCCCGTGGGAAAGGAAGTGCGTCCCTGGAGCTCATAACGTGTTAAGTAATGAAAGACATTGAACACGTGATTGTGAGACTCAGGCATTTGCTGCAGGCAGTTACCTTAATCTGGAAGAGGGCCATACAGGGCCTCCCTGAGGAAACCAGGGACATGAAAATTGAGCCCTGAAGGGCAGTGGATGGTAGTGTGGGAACAGGAGTGTTGGGAGAGGAAACATGGATGTTCCTAAGGTAACGAGAGAGGAGCCAACAGTCCAGGACTCCCGGAGCAAAGGAAGGACTCGGTCAGCATTGGATGGACGTGGGGGGCAGGTAAGCACGTGGCTTGGTCTGCAGCACATGGGAAGCCACTGCAACCTTGAACCGTGGAAGTAACATGATGATCAGATTTTTGTTTTTAACATGTCATCTGGTTGCAGGGTTCAGAAGGGGAAGGTTGAAACAGTGGGTGCCAGGAGGCCACCCTCAGGTCTGAGGGAAAGATGGTGGCTTGGATTTAGGGTCACGGCAGTGGGTAAGTGCACTCCTACAGTGAATAATAGTGCCAGCTGTGCTCACGGCTGCCGAGCGCAGCGGCAGTGGCAGGAGCCTCTCCTGCCTCCGTGGCAGTGCTGATGTCTGACAGCTCACAGGTAGCAGGCCTAAGCTGTCAGTAGGACATCCCTCAAGGGCTCCTGGACTGCAAGAGGGCACAGGCTGGGCTGAGGCCCCCCCCCCCCAATGCATGAATTTCATGCACCGGGCTTCTCGTCTATATGTATATAAAAGGCTAAGTAACCATGATGTGCACTGACCACCAGGGGGCAGACGCTCAGACCGGTATCTATCTATCTATAAGGCTAAGCGATCATGATGCACACTGACCACCAGGGGGCAGACGCTCAGACCGGTATCTATCTATATATATATAAAAGGCTAAGCAACCATGATGTGCACTGACCACCAGAGGGCAGACGCTCAGACTGGTATCTATATATATATATATATATAAAAGGCTAAGCGATCATGATGCGCACTGACCACCAGGGGGCAGATGCTCAGACCGGTAGCTATGGCACGCAGTGACCACCAGGGGGCAGACACTCAATGCAGGAGCTGCCAAGCTGCTGTTACTTGTCAGCTGTGGTTCTTGAGTGACACACCCGGAACCAGAGAGGAGGAAGCCTGATTCTAGGGTGCATCACCCGAGAACCGCCCTCTCACAATCTGGGACCCCTCGGGGGATGTCCAAGAGCCGGTTTCGGCCTGATCCCTGCAGGCCAGCCAAGGGACCCTACCAGTGCACAAATCTGTGCACCGGCCCTCTAGTATATTAATGTTGATCAATGTCACCCCAATTATTAAGATGAAAATTTAAAAATAAATAAAAAATTTTAAATGTTCATTCTAAAAAAAGCTCACCTTTTTCTGCTCCTAGATGATAAAAATTTTATTTCATTTTTATTTTAGATTTAGCATTTTTATATATGGTATGATCTCCTCCCTCAAATTAATGATTGGCTAGTTTTCCTATTCCTACTTACTGAAATAATCTACATATCCCTTACTACCTTCCAATGCCATTTTCATAGACTACTACATACTTAACTATGTATAGTAAACTCATTATGATTCTTAAGTGAATCAGTCTGTCATAAATTGCAAGTGGTTTTCTTTTGTTATTTTCTTTTTTTGGCTTTGATGGTGTAGACAAGACCATCACTTCTTATTTTCATGTCATCTTTCTGTCTTTAGGCATCATACTGTAAAATAACTTTCTTACCCCAAGATTATATCAAACTATTTCTTGGTGATAGAAAAAATAAAATAAAAGGATTCCATGGTCAAATACACTTGTAAAACACTGAACTTTTATGCCCCTCTCTTGAAGAGTCACAATAAGATGTGTTACTGCTCACTGTGCTTACAGTGATTTACGACATACACCTGCTCTAGAAGAGTGTCAAGAAAAAAAATATATATATTTCTTAAATTTTGTGTTTGGCTTGTTGGCCTTTTGACATACGAATTCTCAAAATATTGATCTAAATGGAATTCTTCTATGTTAACTTAGAGCCACTGTCCAGTTCCCATTAGTATTCTTGGAAATTCCATTAGATAATATACATTAATTTGGGGGAGGATTTAGAACTTGAGTGTACTGGATCCATACATCTCCCAGGACTATCCTGTGTTTCTAGCTTATTGCAGTATAGTTTGTAGCTTCATTTATGTAGGTGCTATTTTTTTTATATTGGAGCTCTTCCCACTTAAAATATTGTTGATACATATTTAAGGAGTCTGTTCTAAATTGTTTCCTTATTAAATTATAACATCTCCCTATTGATTCATAAGAGAATGATAGTTTTACACCTTTCTTTATGCCTCAGATTTGTTTTTCTTGTCTTGTAATTAGCTAGAACTCTAGAACGATGTTCAGTAATGACAGTGTTCAGACTTTTATGCCTCTTTCATTAAGTGAGTGATCAGCGTTTGTTAGTGCTAATTTTCGCCTTGGGTTTTGAGTTCTGGTTTCATAGAAAAAATCTGAAGGTTTTCTGTTTCTTTCTCCTGGTTGGTGTATATGACACTGTAATTGGTCTTTTCTTGGAGGTGATCGAAAAGGTCTCACCCCTAATGATCCCTGAGTCTACAGCCATTTGGAGGATGGGTCTCGGACACTTTTTTTACGTTTCTTCTGTGTTCATTCGTCATGTGTTTCTTCCTGTGAAACGTCTGCAGGTCCCTGGCATTTTGACTCTGTTCCTGTGCGTAGTGGCTTGTTCGGAAGTTCCAGAAAGGATCTGTTCCAACAGGTGATTTGCGTACCTGAGCGTGTCCTGCTGTCTCTGAGAGACTGGACTGGATCTTGTCGGGGACCCAAGCTTTGTCTCCGGCAGGCACGGGCTCTGTGCTCTCCCTCCCTCCCCCCTCCCGTAGGGGCGTGTTGGCTTCTGAGGCCTCTGCCCTTGCCGGAGGCCGCCCCTCTGAGCCAGGTCCTGGGTGAGATTGTGCTGTCGTCCGAAAGATCACTCCGGTGCTCAGAGCCAGGACACTTGCCTGTCCCCTGCTTTGGAAGCTTCCGCTCAGCAGGTGGCATCTAGTGCCTTCTCCGCTGTCACACCTGCTCCTGAGGAGGGCAGGGCCGCCAGGGAGGGGCAGGGCACCATGCTGGTGCCGCAGCTCCAGGGGGACAATGGAGGACAGTTTTCAGGGAGCAGAGTGCAGCCCATCACAGCAAGAGAGCGTGGGACCGCGCTTACCGCCTTTACTCCCGAACGATAAGTCTACTGTGAAACTCTAAATAATTGGAACACTTTTTTTCCCTTTAGACGAATTAAAACAAAGTAATTTTTTAAAAAAATACGTTGTTTAATTGACTTCAGAGAGGGAGAGAGATAGAATCATCGATGATGAGTCAGAATCATTGATCGGCTGCCTCCTGCACATCCCACACTGGGGATCAAGCCAGAAACCTGGGCATGTGCCCTGACCAAAAATCGAACCCTTACCTCCTGGTTCATAGGGCAACATTCAACCACTGAGCCACACCAGCTTAATTTTAAACATGTAGCTTTCCTTTTAAAACAAAAGAATTTGTGCTGTGTGTGGTTTTCTTCTTTAGAAGGAAAGCCCATAAGTTCACACAGCCCCCAAACCGAGATTTTCTCATATGTTGCCCACTTCACCCCAGTGTGGCCAATGGTAATAAAAGGCTACATAATAAAACCTGGATGCAGGGGAAAGGGTGTAACGTAAAGGGAGAGGTGTGGCCTTCCTTGGCTGCGTGAGGAGAAAGAAAGGGAAAAGAAACGGAAAGGAAAGAGACCCAGGGGAGTGGTGTAGGTGGGGTTTGGGGACAGACAGGCACTCTCTCACGGGAGGGGTGTTGGGCACACCTGCCGCCTTGGACCCTGTGCAGCTGCTGAGCCCAGCAGAACTTCCCGTGACCAGGGGGCGTGACGTCCCGTCCAGGACGGAGCCCCTGGCACTGGAGGTGTGGCGGGTGTGACCAAGGGCTGGACTTGCCCTTCGACTGCACTGCCCTGGAGCCATCGGGTCACAGCGGCTCGGTGCAGAGAGGTCACGGCGGAGGCACCGGCGCCTGCACTCCCCGGGGCCGAGCACCGATGCGCCATGCGACCTCATTGCGTTTCGGGGAGAAATGCTCAGAAATGGCAGGATTGGCCCCGCCCCTAGTGCCCTGTGTCCATGTTTGCTAAGGAAGAAAGTTGCCACCCAGGTTTAGTGATGGCTGGCATCTTGGGCATGTGCCCTGGGCTGGGCATTGGGTAGTGAGGACTTTTTGTAAATTTAATTTCAGAGAGAAGGGAGAGGGAGAGAGAGAGAGAACCATCCATGATGAGAGAGAATCATGGATCGGCTGCCTTCTGTACGCCCCTTACTGGGGATCAAGCTCACAACCCGGGCATGTGCCCTTGGCCGGAATCGAACCCAGGACCCTTCAGTCCGCAGGCCGACGCTCTATCCACTGAGCCACCCCGGCCAGGGCGGGTGGTGAGCCTTTCAGCCATATTGGCTTGTGGAAGCGTCATGGTCCTCAAAGGGGGGTTGGTCTGTTGTTCCTTATTTGCAGATACGGGGACAGACGCCAGGACGTAGAGTAAGTTGCCCAGGATCATAAAACCAGTCGGTAGTGCCTGACTGGTGTGGCTCAGTGGTTGGACATCCACCTGTGAACCAGGAGGTCATGAATCGATTCCTGGTTTGGGCACATGCCTGGGTTTCGGGCTTGATCCCCAGTAGCGGGCGTGCAGGAGGCAGCCGATCAATGATTCTCATCATTGATGTTTCTCTCTCTCTCCCTCTCCCTTCCTCTCTGAAATCAATGGAAATATATATATATGTGTGTATGTGTGTGTGTGTGTGTGTGTGTATATACATATATATATATGTTTAAAACAAAACAAAAGCCGGTCAGCAGTGACCTGACTCCTTCAGTGCATGTGGTGCCCAGAGGCATGCCTGTGCCTTGCGGTCCTGTGTCTGTGTCTGTGTCTGTGTCTGTGTTGGGGGGATAATGCACCGCTTGCCCCCTCGGCCTGTTCGCAGAAGCGTTGCTGATGCCCTCGCAGGCTGCCGGGCCTCACCCCCCGGGACGTGTGTCTCCTTGCGCTCTGCAGGTCCCCACTGGCTGGCACGGCTGCTGCGTCCTTCCCGTGACCCATTTCGGTTGCTCCATTGACCACTTTCCCTAGAAAGATGCTGTCGCCACGGCGCTTTTACTACGGGAAAATCCAGAAGCCCTGGGCCCCAGGCCCGTATGAGCTAGACAGAGACTTGGCTCAGGACCCGGATGCCATCGTAGGAGGAAGTCCGACTGACTCTGAATTTTCTCATCAGAGGTTTCGGAATTTCCTCTACGTGGAATTTGTCGGGCCTCGGAAGACTCTGCTCAAACTCCGAAACCTCTGCCTTGACTGGTTGCAGCCGGAGATTCACACCAAGGAGGAGATCATCGAGCTCTTGGTCCTCGAGCAGTACCTGAGCATCCTCCCCGAGAGGATCAAGCCCTGGGTGCAGGCCCGGAGGCCGCAGACCTGCGAGAAGCTGGTGGCCCTGCTGGAGATGTACAAGGAGATGTACGGGCCTGAAGGTGAGGCGGGGCGGCCGGGCCACGCCCTCTACCCCGGGACAGCCGACGTGGGATGGGGCCCGGGTGCCCGGGGAGCAGAAGCACAGGGTTACAAACCAGCCACCCGCCCTGAGGTGGGAGGGAAGGTGACGCTCGGGGCAAGGGGCCATGAGGAGCCTCATGTGTCTCGCTGTGGCCCCGGCTCCTTTTTTTTTTTTTAATCTTCGAGGATATTTTTTCCTTAGATTTCTAGAGTGGAAGTGGGGGGAGAGAGAGAGACATGGACATGAGAGAGAGACATCTATTGGTTGCCTCACTCACAAGTCCCTACCGGGCTGGGGAACCTGCAATGGAGGTGTATGTGCCCTTGACCAGGAATCCAACCCACGACTATCCTGTCCTTGGGTCGATGCTCTAACCACTGAGCCACAGACCAGGGCCCGGTTCCCTTTTGGAGTGGTCGCAGCTGAGGCGTCCCGTGGAGGTGGATGTGCGGTGGGGCGCGGGGAGAAAAGAGAGTGGGCAGGAGACAGCCAGCACTAAGTGGGCGCCTGGTGTCCTCTTAGACGACAGTGACACCCAGAGCGAAGACAACATGAGCCGGAGTGGAGCAGACTCTCCCCTGCTGCGCCCCGCCTATTTCTACAGTGAGTACCGATCGGGTCAGACTTCAGCCACGGCTGCCCATGGCCTGAAGGTGCACAGTGGGCATCGGGGCCTCTGAGGGCGCCCCCCCCCCCCACCTCCTGTCCCCAGGGCAGCCGCTGCTGCTCCGAGACCTGAGGCGGGGTGCTCAGGTTCATTGATAATAGATGAGGCATTTTTATACCCAAGCCGGCGCTAATGTAGAGTGAAATACAGGACGTGTATTTTCAGGGGCGGCAGCATTTGCTATTGGAAGGTGGCAGTGGGCTGTTCAGGCTGCACCCACAGCCTTCCCAGGCAGGGCGAGGCTCCAACGCTGTCTCACTGTTAAACAGTTCTTCAGTGAACTTGAACAATTCTTTAAACATCAGTTCTCGTTTTTAATATATTTTTATTGGTTTCAGAAAGAAAGGGAGGAGATAGAAACATCAATGATGAGAGAGAATCATTGATCGGCTGCCTCCATGCCCCATACCAGGGATTGAACCCGTAACCGGGGGGAGGGGGCATATGGCCCGATCAAGAATCGGATTGTGACCTCCTAGTTCACAGATCAACCCTCAGCCACTGAGTCACCCCAGCCAGGCTGCTCAGTAAACTCTTAAAAGGAGCGCTGCTTTGGGGGAGGGCGTATGTTTTGTAAGTAGAGTAGTGTGCACATTGAGAGAGGCTTGGGTAGCTGGGTGGCAGAGGGGCTGATGTCCACCTTCTTGGAGGTGGACTTGACCGTGTACGACCTGGGGAACCAGCGGACGTGTCTGGAGGGGGACGGAGCTTCTGAATAAGCATCAGAACTTGCTTTAGCGCAACCTCCAGGTAGTCGAAGCCTCCAGAAACCGTTCCAGGCCAAGGGCGATGGCAAGAGTCCAGGTTGCCCTTGGGCGTGTGGAGACCTGGATGTGGGATCTGATTCCTGAAGGCAGGAGCAAGGACCATGCTATTGTGGAGGGGGCTATGCACGTGGGGGGACACATGTGTCAGCACTGTGCTCACCCCAAATGTCTGGCTTTCGCAGGAGAACGGGACCGGGATTGGGACCAGGACTGGGATCGAGACCGAGCCTGGGACCGGGATCGAGACGGGCCTGGGACCGGGCCTGGGACCGGGCCTGGGACAGGGCCTGGGACCGAGCCTGGGACCGGGGCCGGGCTTGGGAGCGAGCCCGGATGCGGGAGCGGGAGCGGAGGGCCAGAAGCAGGGACCTGGCCTTGCGGGAGCGCTGGCCGTACGGCAGGATTGCCAGAAGCAGTAAGTCCTGCGTTCTGACCTCCCAATGCGCCTGTGAGGCTGGCCAGGCCTCTCCGTGAATTCACGGGCCTTTCTCTCCCCAGGGTTTCCTCACCGGGACCTCTCCCTTCCCGCTGCGATGGAGAGAACCATAGCAATGGAGAGAGGGCGCCGACGCCGGAGCTTCATGATGCAGTGTGAGCTGCAGTCCCAGGTATGTTTCGGTTCCCTCTCTTCATTTCATGGCAGAGGTGCCTTTTTCCCCAAGAGTGTGTGTGTGTGCATCTGCCCCCTAAAATCCCACCTGGGCAGGAAGCCCCCGTTACTCCTGAACGGATCCCAGGTCTGTCCCCAGAGGGGGCAGGTGGCCAGAGTGACCGCTACCATTTTCCTGACTCCTCCCGTGGTCAGAGGACCTCCTGCCTGCTCAGGAAGCGCTCCTCTCTGAGCCTGATGAGCCAGTCGCTTAGTGCCCTGTATGCTGGCCATGTGGACGTGCAGTGGTGCCGGCCCCGCTCTCCAGCAGCACCCGTTCCTGCGGGACTGGAGTGTAGCTTGTGCAGTTGTGGGTACCACTGGTGGTTACAGATGCAAAGGGAACCGCTGCTGTAGGGCTACCCATGGGTGCTAGGTGAACAATTTCACACCAAAGCAGCATCTTCCTTTCATAGGAAATTGCCGTTCAGAATTTAATGTACATTTATTATCCTCCGATTGGGCAAATGGAGACAGATATGGAAAATGCCCCTTCCCTTTTGCCATGGCCCTCGGGGCCTGTTAACAACAGAAACAGCGGTGGTGACCCTTCTGCTCCCTCAGTCTACCACGTGCTTGGCCCGTCTGTTCTCTGCCAGTCCCAGGCGAGGAGCTGGTCTCCCTGCTGCCTCACAGGTGCCTCTTCGCTGCGACAGGGAGGCAGGCCTGAGCCCAACTGTCCCGCCCAGTGAAGCAGCTCTGCCATGCAGGGTGGTGACTGCCATTCTGCGGCGCCTCCTGAGCTTTCACAGCTCGTTGGTGCCCTCACAGTCCTCGGCCCTCACCTGGTTTCATTTTGAAGCTCCACTTCGTTTTGGTGGTTTTTGGTGCTTCATCCCGGGGCACGGACACTTGCTCTCCTCTGAAACCCCAGTGCCTGTGCTCCTGTATCTCTCCCAACAGAGACGCACCTCGTTGTGCAACTACCATTTTTGCTGCATTTTCTTCTCTCTCTGGAGGCCCGTGGGACAGACTCCGGTGAGAGCCCTGTGTTTGCCATTTTAGGGTACAGTGTCAAACCAGGACGTGTGGAAGCTCGCTGAGGGCAGGAAGGTTCAGAGCTCAGTTAATGTCCATGCCACTTCCCAGCAGTGGAACTATCTAATACATTACCCAAGTATCTTTCTAGAAGAGTTTAGAGTAGTATATGTTTCCTTCACATACTTTTTCCTGTTTAAACCACACATCACATTGAAGAACAGCCTCCCCCACAATACGGCAAGGCAGGCTGATGCCCTTCCCCCCATTTTACAGACGAACCTGAGGCTCCAAGTTTTCTGTTCCCAAGGCTGCTCGGCTCAAAAATGGCGCAGTCGTCCCTTCACCCTACTTTTCCATGGCTCTGAAACGGGTGGGCTCCCCACAGTCCCGTCTCCCTCCTTCAGCGTGCCTCAGCCTTGGTGCTGTGCTCCCCGGGACCTCCGCCCTCTGAAAGCAGTCATGTTTTAGTGCAGCACTGAGAAAAGGTTCTGGAAGATTCTGTATGGAAGACTCTGAGTAATACAGGGAATTTAAAAAAAATTTTAGGAAAGGACCCATTAGAACACAGCAGAGCGCTGTGAAAGGAAGGCACTTAGTGCTTAGAATCCCCCTGGGTTATTTGGAACTTCTGCACGCCCAGAGGAGCCCACAGTGTAGCCGTGTTGTGCAAAGCATGTGTGCGCAAGACACGGTGTGTGTGTGTGTGTGTGTGTGTGTGCAGGGGTGGGAGGCTTCAGCCACACTTCCTGACCAGATGTCTGCTAACACACATGTTCTTTCTGCTCCCCACGTATGCCACGCATAGTTGAGAGTTAGCCTGGTGAAGCTTTCCCACCAGCCCCTCTCTCTCTGTCAAAATATTGCCCACCCCTGAGTGCCCCACCCAAGGCTCTCTACAAAACCTTTGCTCACTAGTCCAGCCCACCCTGAACTGTCCCTCTGCTAAGCCCATTAGCACTGATTATCTGTACCCCACTTTATTGCTTATTGTTCTCTAATTGTTTCACGAGTCTTTTCTCTCCAACCAAATTATAAGCTGCATGAGGGCAAGGAATGTGTGTCATACGTCTTTTGGATCTTCCTCAGACTATAGCGCCAAGGTAGGTACAAAGTAGGTCCCTAGTTAAACTTGACCTGGACCACTCAGAACCCCAAACGCTGTGAGCACTTCCTACATACCTTTGTATGTTGTAGCTCCCGTGTCGCCAGCGTTCTTCTCTCTCTGCGTGCCCCTCGGACGGACCCCACTGAGCGGTCTGTGTTTGCTGTTTCAGGACACGATGTCATACCAGGACATGGTGAAGCTCACCGAGGACAGGAAGGCTCAGAACTCCATCAAGGACAACATGGAGAACTACAGGAAGCTGCTTTTCCTGGGTAAGCTGCTGCTCCTGCAGGCACTGGAGCATCCACCACCTTCCTCTTTCCACCTGCAGGGCGGTAGCGTCCACGTTGGTCTATCTGGACGTCAAGGGAAATCAGAAAGCTTTGAAAGCTCTCAAAGCAGAGACATAAATGAAGAGATTTCTGTTGTTCAGAAATCCTTCTGGCTCTGGGTGAAGAGCATATTGGGGGGGACACGGAGATGGCACCTGCCACAGAGTTGATACTCTCACAGGTGGTGACAGCAGAGACTTAAATACACACTCAGAATGGGACGCTGACGCCCGTGTGCCCGCCTAGAGTCCCCTAGCTCGGTCAGAGCAGGCCACTGGCCGTTCAGGTCTGCGCGGTGGAGAGAGCTGTGCCGAGAGTTCTGCGTAAGGCAGTGGAGCCTTGAGGAGCTCCAGTGTTTGCAGAAGAGGCAGGGAAGAAGGCTTCAAGAGGTTCCAGGAGGACACCCCTGAGGCCAGTGAAACAGGACATGGAGATGGAGGAGGTGGTGAGGAAAAGGTGGAGCCTAAAAGGATGCAGTGAGTGTAGGGAGACGAAGGCCTCTCTGTACAAATGTGTAGGTGGCGTCAGGAAGATTGACCACCTTCAGATTAGCACGAGCTAAGGAATGGTTGTAAGGAAGTGGAACTGCAAGCACAAGACGTCCAAAGGATTGGATTTGGGCTGCTTCCTATTTAGTGGCTCAGTGAAAGGCAGACCTCAATTTATAGTGCTGAGTCTTGGTCCCCAACTTGAGTATGAGCTGTCGTATTATTGTGAACAGGGCTTCAGCTTGCCGAAGATGATGGCCACTCCCACATGACACAAGGCCATTCAAGGTCAAAGAGAAGTGCCTACCCAAGCACCAGTCGAGGTAAGCACTAGGTAGACCATGCATAGTGGCCACTTTAATCGGTGAGATGGGCACGAATATATACATACATACAGTGAGTCCTCACTTAACGTCCATAGGTTCTGGACTGAGTTACGTGAAATGAGTTTTTACTATAGGCCAATGGATGTCAACAGAGTTAAATTCCTACGGCATCTCATCAATTAAAATGAGACGATGTTACTCGAGGACCTGCTGTACTGATAGACCTTTAACAATTTATATCCACACCACCATCACGGAAGACCTACTGTTACTTTGCACAAGTACAGGAACTAGGGAGCATTTACCTTTGGTGTTTCTTTCCAGGTCTGAGAACTACGCCTGAAGCCAAAAAGTCAACCCATCGCCGGGGAATTTGTGAGGAGGAGCCTTCGCATGGAGTGATAATGGAAAAATTCAACAAGGATGCTTCGCGCAACTCCAAACCCGGAAGAGCGAGAGAACCCAATGACCGGTTCCTGAGGTTCCCCAGAAGGCCAGACCACGACTGGAAGGAAGCGTCCTCAAACAGAGAGTCAGTGATTCAGGAGCGGGGCTGTGCGGGCAGTGCCTTTGGGGGAGGCGGTTTTAATTGTAACTCAAACCTTGTTTCCAGAAAGAGAGTTCTGGAAAGAAAAAGGCGCTATCAGTTTGACACAGATGCGAAGGGTTCCGTTCAGGATCAGAGAGGCTCTCCGCGGAAGAGACCCTTTGAGTGTAGCGACATGAGGAAGGCCATGAGCATGAGCAGCCTTAGCTCCCCCGGCGCCGAGTCGCAGCCGCCTGATTTTGCAGCCATGCCCTATGTGTGTGATGAGTGTGGGAGGGCTTTTGGTGTGATTTCCGAGTTTGTGGAACATCAGATCATGCACACTAGAGAGAATCTCTATGAGTACGGGGAAGCGTTCATCCGCAGTGTGGCTGTCACTCGGAAAAGTGCGGCTCGAGGGAAGTGCTTTGAGTGTAAGGAGTGTGGGGAAACCTTCGACAAGACTGCCGATCTTGCCGAACATTGTAAAATCCACTCTCGAGAGCATCTCACAGAAGGTAATGATGAGGAGTATGAGGAGCCCTTCATGCCTAGCCCCACCTTCAGTGAGCTTCAGAAAATGTACGGGAAAGATAAATTCTATGAGTGTAAGGTGTGCAAGGAAACCTTCCTTCACAGTTCTGCTCTGGTTGAACACCAGAAGAAAATCCATGGGAGAGATGACAAAGAAGATGAAGTCTTTCAACCCAACCCAGCCTTTAAGGAGCTGCAGAGGATGTATGCCAAAGAGAAAATGTACGAATGCAAGGTGTGTGGGGAGACCTTCCGTCACAGCTCATCTCTGAAAGAACATCAGAAGATTCACACTAGGGCAAACCTGTTTGAAAACAAGGGTAAAGTGTGTGAGGAAACCTTTATTCCTGGTCAGTCCCTGAGAAGGCGTCAGAAATCTTACTTACAGGAAAAGCTCTATGGCTTTAAAGATGGTGGGGGCGCCTTTGGGCAACGCCCATACTTCAGTGAGCTTCCCACAATTAACATTAGAAATAATCTCTATGAAAGCAGGGCGTACGGGAAGTCTAATATCATTCGTAGCATGCCCTTTGTTGAGTCTCGGAAGAGTCATACTATAACAAGACCACCTGAAAATGAGGACGAGAAGGCATTCACCATTAGCTCTAATCCTGATGACAACCAGAAAATTTCCACTAAAGAAAATGTCCTTGAGAAGAAAGCAAATGAGAGGTCTGTTATTCATAGCTTGTCTTTTGCTGAAGTCCAGAAAAGTCACAGTGCCGTGGGGCCCAATAAACCAAAAGTGATCGCAGAGTCTACCATTACGAGCTCAAATATTACTGAACAGAAAGTCCATGCTGGAGAGAAGACCTCTGAAGAAAAGAAAAATGAGAGGTCCGTTATCCATAGCTTACCTGTTTTCAAACTTCCCAAAATTCCCAGTGGAAACGAAAGTAATGAGAAGGGAGGATCCTCAAATCTTAATGATAAGCAACAGAAAACTCCTGCCGGAGCCAGCGCTAATGAAACGGACAAGAATAACAACTACAAGGACTCTGTTATACGCCGTGTATCTGGTACTGAAGCTCCAAAAGGTCTTGCTGCAGAGGGAGCCAGTGAGTGTAAGAAGGATGGCCAGTCGTCTGTTTCCAACGCAGATGTCCCTGAACATCAGAAGGCTCGTGCCAAGAAGAAAAACATTGAGCGCAGGAACTGCGAGACTTCAGTCATTCACTCCCTACACTTCGGTGAACCTGAAACATTTCGCCCTCGAGAGAAACTCTATGAATGTCCAGAGTGTGGAGAGGCCTTTGTTCGTAGCTCCGACCTCACTGAGCATCAGAAGATTCACCACAGGAAGAAGCCTGTTGGAAACAAAAACTACGAGCGATCTGTTATTCGCAGCTTGGCCTCCGCTGACCCTCAGAAGAGTTATGCTGAACAGTCAGTGCAGGTGAGTTATGATCAAGAGCCAGAAGGGATGACTTGCATTCAGCAGCCAGTGCAGACTAGTTTTCTTGATGAGCTAGTGGAGATGAGTTACGTTAAAGAGCCAGTGCAGAGTTACGCTGAAGAGCCAGAAGGGCTGACGTGCATTCAGCAGCCAGAAGGGCTGACCTGCATGCAGCAGCCAGAAGAGATGACCTGCATTCAGCAGCCCATGCAAATGAGTTTCCTCGAAGACCTGGTGGAGATGAATTACGTCCAAGAGCCAGTGCAGACGTACGGTCAGGAGCCAGTGGGCATGATCTGCGCTCAGCAACCAGAGGGGATGACTTGCATCCAACAGCCAGCACAGACAAGCTATCCTCGACAGCCAGTGGGAATGAGCTATGCTGAACAGCCAGCACAGACAAGCTATCCTCGACAGCCAGTGGGAATGAGCTATGCTGAACAGCCAGCACAGACAAGCTACGCCCAACGGCCAGTGCCGCAAGCATGTAAGGACTGTGGGCAGTCCTTCGCTACCATTGAAGCCCTCAGTGCGCATCGGAAAATCTATGCCCGAGAAGAGTTCCACGGAGGTTCTGTCATTCGGGGTGCAGGCCGTGGCAGGCCTGAGCAGGAAGAGCCGGAGCCGGAGGAGGAGGAAGAGGAGGAAGAGGATTCTGAGGACTCAATCTACGGATGTAAGGACTGTGGGCTGGGCTTTGCAGATCGGGCCGACCTTAAGGACCACCAGAAAGTTCATGGCAGAGAGTACCTCATCGACGCTCGTGAGTACACGCAGTCTGTGATTCACACCCATTCCATCAGCGAGTACCAGAGAGAAAACACTGGAGAGCAGCTCTTCGAATGCCCAGCATGTGGCGAATCTTTCGTTCATAGCTCATTCCTTTTTGAGCATCAGAAAGTTCATGAGCAAGACCCATATTATGGCCATCGGAGGTATGATGAGCCTTTTATGCACCCTTTCATCATTAACCCGCAGAGGTTTCGGGCCCCACAGGCGAATCCTACAGGGATGTATCTTCAGTGCCACGTGTGTGGGCAAGATTTCATTCATGGCTCTGTCTTCAATGAACATCTGGCACTTCACATGGGAGAGGGTTCGCCGGAGCAGGCCCAGAGAAACAATGGCGCTGTCCATGCAGGCTTGGCCCTCGCCGAGTTACAGAGAAGTCAGGCCGAAGAGAAGCACTACGAGTGCGGAACATGTGGAGAGTCCTTCCTCAGCCAGTCAGACCTGAAGGAGCACAAGAAAATTCACGAGAAGGATGACGAGCCCTACGATTATGGGGCTTCCTTCGTTCATACTTCATTCCTTACTGAACCCCCCAAAGGAGATTCTCCATTCTTTGAGTGCAAGGACTGTGGGAAGTCCTTCATTCACAACACAGTTCTCACTAAACACCAGAAGTTCCATGTGGAAGAGGAAGAAGCAGCAGCCCAGGAAGTTGAAGCCAATGTCCTTGTTCCACGAGAAGTTCTGCGGATCCAGGGGTCAAACATGGAAGCTGCCGAGCCGGAAGTGGAGGCCGCTGAGCCGGAGGTAGAGGCTGCCGAGCCCAATGTGGAGGCCGCTGAGCCCAATGGGGAGGCTGAGGGGCCAGATGGGGAGGCTGCAGAGCCAAATGAGGAGGCCGAACAGCCCAACGGAGAGGCCGAACAGCCCGATGGGGATGCTGATGAGCCAGATGGTGAAGGAATCGAAGACCCTGAAGAGAGAGATGAAGAGCTGGAGGGGAAGGCTGAAGAGCCAGAGGAAGACGCCGATGAGCCAGATGGCGCAGGGATCGAAGACCCAGAAGAAGAAGACGAAGATCAAGAGATTCAGGTTGAAGAACCGTACTACGACTGCAGGGAGTGTGGGGAGACCTTCACCACCACCTCGGCCTACGGGGAGCACCGGCAGACCCACGCCAGAGTGATAATATTTGAGTCTGGAAACGTCTATGGGGAAAGCTCACACTACACTGGGCACGCCAGCACCAGCACTCACGGCAACGACAGGGCTGACGACAAGTACTTCAAATGTGATGTCTGCGGGCAGTTCTTCCGTGACCGCCTCTCCCTCGCTAGACACCAGAATACCCACACTGGCTGAGAGCACAAGTGGAGAGGACAGAAAACCTCCCCTTCCTTAGGACCTGGCCCTCACAGAGAACCCACAGCAACCCATAACCATGTCAGGAGGACACTTAGCTCGGCTTGGACACACTGACTTTTAACAACAGATACCTGGACTGGAAAGGAACCGGAGGAGGAGGAGGTGGTTCCATTGGTCTTAACTTCCCCCGTCACACGCCAGTGCGTGCCTGTGGGGAAGCCACAGCACATCCCTTCCCTTTCATCCTAGTGATCAGCATGAGGGACAGTCCTAGGAGATCGGAGACTACAGAAATAGCCCCAACCAAATACTTCTGTAACCTATCTATCATTTTCCTGAGCTGTATATAAAATAGCAAATCATAGCGAACAGTAGTCACAGGTACTTGGATTTTAATGACACAGAGTTACAGTTTACTGTGCAGAGATACCTCCGTGGTATGCTTCGATTTTTTTTTTTTTTTTTTTGGAAGAGGAAATGAGCACCGTACTTATAAATATCTTAGTTCCTGTGAAAGATTTCTTGTGCATTATTTTAACCCCTTGAGTATCTTTTTGAGTAACTGTGTATTGTCCCTTACTCTTAAATATTCCTGTAAGGTGTAGGCATGCGAGATAAATGTCCTTTCCTCTGTGCTGTTTGAGAAGAGAAGTTCTTTGAGCTTCCTTTTCAGCCATCATGTCTACACCAACACCTTGGCACCTAATGCTGTATAAGCCTTTTGCAATCTGTGGATTGACCTTTTGTGACCCAAGGTGATCCCTTGCCATATTGTACCTTGCAGTGATCCTCATGCAAAAATACTGCAAGTTTGTGTTTGTTTAACCAACTTAATATGTGTTCGATAGTGAATCCCCAAACGCCCAGCTTTTCCCTGTAAATCTTGCTTCTTTGCCTTTAAGAGAGTGGGTTGCAACCATCAGTAGATCACGACAGTGCCTAATGAAGGTTGAAACCGTGAGCAGAGCCTCTCATGCTGTAAATACGGATGCAGGTGACAACTTTCATCGCTTTGTGTGCGCTTCTGCCTTAAGTGACAAGTAGCAGCGTGGCTTTGTTAGTAGGTGCCGCCGCAAGTCAGTTTGCACCTGGGTGCCCAGGAGCGAGTATCCCTAGAGCTTTCTCTTACTGAACCTGATTCTTGTCTTCACCTGTCTGGCCCTCAACCCCCTGTCTAACTTGCATTTTTTTTTTTTTTTTAAAGAAGAGCTTTCTTTACAGTCAACCTAAGCTTAACATGGACTCAGGTTCCCAGCAGCCTTAATTTGTTTTGTTACCATCTGTTCTCGCCTCTTTCGGCCCTCCTGAGTACTTTGGAGCTATCCATTAGTGTCCGGTTGGTCTGATTCCCATCGATTACAGATCGACCTCATAGCTTGTGGTTTCCTGTGCCGTCTTCTGTGGACCACTTGTGCTCCTTTTGCTTCCTCTCCCCCTCGCGTCATGACTATTGAAATTTTTTTTTTTTTTTTTTTGGCTTTTGAGTTGACTGGAAAAATAATTTTAAAATTTTTTAAAAAAATTCAAAAGTGGATCTGATGAAGAAGTGAACAAAAGATAAGAGCAGTTAATTTGAGAAAGAAAATGCCAATACTTTCTTTGGGAATGTGCCCAAATCTCACTCTCCTAGATCTGCGTGGTTAGGGCTGGAGGAGAGTGTGTCAGAGCTGCTGGGAGTGCCACAGTCCAGAGAGGCGGTGGGACTGAGAGCGTGGAGCAGAAAGGAGTAAGCCAAAGAAAGGAGTCCTCACACAGCAGCAGACCTAGGAGGGTGAGGACGCAGACAGAGGGAAACATCGGAAATGGATTGGAAGGCCAGGCCGGTGAGGATGTGGCCTGGGCAGTTTAGAAGGGGGCCATCTGGATGGCATGGTGTCGTGAGGGCCCGCTGCATCAAAAGACCGGAGGTTGGAACGGACATCTGGGAAAACGGGAGCAGTGACGCACTGCGTCCGAGCGGGCCCGGGAGAAGGGAGCCATTGCTGATGTTGGGGTGAACTTGGGTTCATCCCCGTTGGCAGCGTCCATCGGTAGCTCCTTCTCGGAATGCAACTTGCCAAATGTCAGGGTGTCCGTTCCAACCTTGTGCTAGTGAAAAATTAGGAACAACTTTGATGCCAAACGATAGAATGATTAAGTGAACGTATCTGATTCTTACTCAGCTGTTTTAAAAATGATAATCATGCAGAGTTATGTAGTAACATGGAAATATATTTACAGAATATTAAGTGGAAAAAGCAGGACACAGAATTATATTTATACTACAATTATAACTGTTTAAAAATGTATGCTTTTAGTCAACAGCTGTTGTGTTGTTGTTGTAGGCTTCTAGTTGAGCATTATTTTTCTTAAATTCCTTGATGTTCTTAATGGTAGTGTTACTAAAAAATTTATAGTCATGTCTCCATTGTGAACAAAATTTGAACTCATCATCAAATACTTGGAAAATAAAAGTGGAGGAAAACAAACAAACCATATTCCCACCATCCAAAGACAGGTACACTCTTTAATACATCGTTTATTGTTTCTGTGCACATGTTTATGATTATAACTGTGTCCAAATGTGTATTCAGAGTTGATGTTCTATTACCGTTGTTTTCAAATGTTCCTTAGTAATAGTGTTCTGATAAAAAAAAGTTTATTATGCTTCTATTACAAGCATAATACATACCCAGAGGAAAAAATTGGAAGATACAGTAAATTAGAAAAGAAAAAAACATCACTCATATCCCCAACACCCAACAACTGAATATCTCGATCTGTTTCCTCCATCTTGTTCCAGTGCACAAACTTGTGGTGAGTGTTGACTATGTACACATCAAGTCTTCAGTGAGAAAAAGTGTGGAGAATCATTAACATAGTATTGTTGTTGTGGAATTATGGTTAAATCTTCTGTCTCAAATCCCTTGGGTGATCTTTGGTGTTTTGCTATTAAATCTTATGTATGTATTTTCCCATTGCAAATATAATACTCAGAATTTGGGGGAATTCAATCAAATAGAAAAGAAATCCACCCATATTCCCAGCACCTAACAGCTCCTATTAACATCTGTCTGTACACCAGTCTGTGATTGTTAGGGTGTTAATGATAAGTATGCATAGAGTCAAAGATGGGAAGAAATATGGAGAATAATTAAGAAATAGTGGTGTGGTTGTGGGATTACGGTTAAGTATTTTGTCTTGGTTTCCTTGAATGATCTTTATCATAGTGTTTTGGTAATCCACCTTTATTCCATATATTTCCATTGTAAACACAGAATGTGTTCATTATAGAAACTTTGAAGTTGCAGAAATGTAGAAGAGATACACCCATATTTTCATCATCCAAAGATTGTGGTTAACATCTTGATATATTTTTTCATCTTGTTTCTGTGCACAGGTCTTTGGTTTAATATGGTGGTGGTTGTTATATCTATCTGTAATAGTGTCAATAAAAATAAAGTTAAAAATAAGATCTTAGTCTCTTCTTTTATCCATTTTAAGTGTCTGGTATTATTAAATATAGTTCTTTAAATATAAATCCAAAAACTTAGTGCCTTCTTAGGCCTTAACATTTGCCTTAAAGCTCTTATTTCAGTTTTAAGTATTGCATATTTTGATTCGAAGGGTTTTTCAAATGCACGATTCCACATTTTTAACTATGTTTATACAATTAAAACATTTTTAATAGTGTTTAATCAGTAGATGAGTGGATAAAAAAGCTGTGGTACATTTATACCATGGAATACTATGCAACCGTAAAAAAGAAGAATCTTTTACCCTTTGAGACAGCATGGAGGGGCCCAGAGAGTATCATGCTAAGTGTAATAAGTCAGTCAGAGAAAGGCAAGTATCACATGATCACACTCATGTGGAATCTAAGTAACAAACTGATGAATGGAGTGGAACCAGAGACATGGAGCAGGGAACAGAGTGTGGAATCTGGGAGGAAAGGCGGGGGAGGGTGGGTGGGTGGGTGGGTGGGATGTAATCAACCAAAGACCTTGTATGCGTTATATGCATGGCCCTTGGACACAGACAATAGGTTGCTGAAGGCCTGGCCGGGGGGGGGGGGGGGGGCATGGAGAGGGTCACAGGGGTGGGGGGAAGGGAACATATGTAATACTTGTAACAACAGAGAGGGAAAAAAAAAACCACACTTGATAACCACAAGTGGATTTCAGTTACTTGAGTCGGTATTTAAAATTTTAATCTTATTTACATATGAGATTCAAATAAGAATGATCCTATAACATAAAAATGTAAATATTATGGTTTAGGATCTCTTTAAAGTTTGTATTCCTAAATCGTCCCTGAGGTTAAAAGGTGTTTATTTTACAGAGTCATTTCCCTTGTTTTAAACCTGACCTCACCACCAGAAACACCCCAGGCAACTTGGCAGGTTGTCCTCCCAGATACATTGGGAGGTAATCCTATCTAATAAAAGAGTAATATGCAAATTGGCCATCACTCCAACACACAAGATGGCCGCCCCATGTGGACACAAGATGGCCACCGCAAGATGGCTGGCAAGGGAGGGCAGTTGTGGGCAATCAGGCCTGCAGGGGAGAGCAGTTGGGGGGGAACAGGCCTGCAGGGGAGGGCAGTTGGGGAGGGGGACCCAGGCCTGCAAGGGAGGGCAGTTGGGGCAACCAGGCCTGCAGGGGAGGACAGCTGGGGGGGGACCCAGGCCTGCAGGGGAGAGCAGTTGGAGGCAACCAGGCCAGCAGGGGAGGGCAGTTAGGGGCAATCGGCCCAGCAGGGGAGCAGTTAGGTGGTGACCAGGCTGGCAGGGGAGTGGTTAGGGCAGTGATGACGAACCTATGACACGCATGTCAGCACTGACACGCGCAGCCATTTCTGATGACACGCGGCCGCTGAGGCGGCCGCATGCCGAGGATGAAACATTTGCTGCTCCTGAGGATAAAACATTTGCGACTAGAGTCTTGGAAGACTCTAGTTCCAAGACTCTAGTCGTAAATGTTTCATCCTCCCCTATTAGACATTCTGTGCCGGAGGTCTGTAGGCCAAAACAACAGAAGTCCAGCACAGAGCGTCTAGTTCTGGGACTTCCGGTTAAGCCGGGATCTTTGCCCTCACTTCCGCCGGCAGAGCAGGGAGCAGCGGAACGCAGCGGGGGATGCATTTCTGGGGGCCCTGCCGTTACCAGTAACCAAATAACAGTTAACCACAGCAACCATTATCTACTGTTCTGGGGTGTCATGGATTTCTAATCCATCATTACTGAGATAAGTGAGGGGGAGGCTGGGAGAGGCGAGGGTTTGTGGCGTGCTATGGGTGCCGTTTCCCGCCATTAGAAATAGTAGCAGCCATTTTAATTCACATAAGGAACACCATCTTGCTCCATAGTGCAGACTCCATTTCACCACTATTACTGTTGTGCATCCTTATTAACCCCTATTTCTGCTTATTAACCCTGCCCTTTCCTAAAAGACAGTTATATGCACCATTTTGTGGTAAGTTAGGCTAGTTAACCCCTAATTGCCTACAGGCCTAACAAGCTATCTATAATTCTATCTTCTGTCACTGCTCCCCTGATGGAGAACCCAAAAAATAAAAAAACTAAGGTTAAGTAAAGGAAGTGGTAGTAGTAGTGGCCGACCCTTTCAAGAGACATGGACCGAGATGTATGGCTTTATAGAAAAAAATGGCAGGTCATTTTGCGTTCTATGTACTGAAACAGTAGTAAGCAGAACGTGGAATATAAATAGACATTTTGAAACTAATCATTCCCAGCTCTTGGAAAAAAGTGAGGATGAAAGGAAGGAATACATTTCCAGGCAGCTACACCTTTATAAGAGCCAATCTAATTCCATCCTTAAATTTATGAAAGGCTCTACAAATTTAACATCTGCAAGTTTGAGCATTGCTCACTCTATAGCTCAGCATGGAAAAGTGCTCAGTGAGGGAGAATTTATTAAACTCTCCTAAGATGTGCACCAGTTCTATTTCACGATATGCAGAATAAAGATGCAATTATTCAGAGAATATCTGAGTTACCACTCAGTAGAAATATCATGAAAGACCGAATAATGAGACTGAACACAAACGTACAACATCAATAAAAGAGAGACATAAGGAAGTGTAAATATTTTTCGATCTCTCTTGATGAAACTACTGATGTCACATCACATGCTCAGTTGGCCATTATTGGTCGATATTCTGATGGTCTCACAATGAGAGAAGAGTTGATAAAGTTAGTATCAGTGTCAACAAGTAAATCAGGAAGCGAAATATGTAAGGTTGTTATACAAACATTTCATGACCTAAGCATTGATATCTCTAAAGTTGTGTCAGTGACAACAGATGGGGCACCAAATATGGTGGGGGAAAAAGTCGGATTTGTCAAATTGTTTATAGAAGCTATTGGACATCCGATTGTGCCTTTTCATTGTATTATGCATCAGGAGGCTTTATGTGCCAAGGCAGGATTCACCGGCTTAAATGACTTAATGTCAGTTGTTACAAAAATAGTTAATTTAATAGCTGCTCGCCCCCTTCACAAGCGAGAATTTTCGGCACTTTTACTGGAGGTTGATTCCACCTACAGTGGACTGCTGATGTACAATAATGTAAGATGGCTGAGCCGAGGCAAAGTTCTTGAGCGCTTTGTGGAGTGCTTTGAAGAAATTAAGGTATTTCTTGACAATAAGGATCTGGGAAACTTTCCTCAGCTTGATGATAAGTGGGTCAACACCCTGATGTTTTTTACAGATCTCTCTGTTCATATTAATGAACTGAATTTAAAGTTACAAGGTTTTGGCAAAAGTATTGACATTATGTTTGGATACATAAAAGCTTTTGAAAGTAAAGTTAAAATTTTCAAGTGAGATGTAGAAACTAAAACTTATAAGTATTTTCCTCGAGTAACAAAGTATTTTGAGAAGGCCAGTGCAGCTGTACAAAATGGAATGGAACTCTTGCATATGAAGTACCAGCATGTTTTAGACTCGTTACTTGACCAGTTTAGTGATAGATTTAGTCAATTTAGAAGTCTAGAACAGACCATAAAAATAATTAAGTATCCTGATGTAGTAGTCTACAGTAGTTTGGAATTAAATGGTTTCCAGTGGATGCAAATTGATGATTTGGAGATGCAACTTGCAGAATTTCAAGACAGTATCTGGGCTCAGGTGTTTGTCGACTTGAGGTCAAAGCTTGAGAATCTGGAAAGGTGCCGCTTGGAGAATCAAGAGGAGTGCCACTACGAACAGGAAATTTGGAGTGCCTGGAACCGACTACCAGACACTTTTAGCACCCTGAAAAATATAGCAATGGCTTTACTCACAATTTTTCCCTCTACATACTTTTGTGAGGCCTTATTCTCAGTGTTAAATAATATCAAAACCAACAAAAGAAACAGATTGACAGATGAAGTTAGTAGCGCTTGCTTGGGCCTGAAGTGTACAAAATACCAACCTTCAATTGAAGATTTAGCCAATGAAATTCGGCAACAAAAAAGTCACTAATAGGCAGGTTAGTTAAAGAATTCCCCCTCCCCCTCACTTATCTTAGTTCACGGCACCCCACACAAGCTAAATAATATCAAGACCAAGAAAAGAAACCGACTGACGGATGAACAAAGAAGTCACTAAGCAGGTAAGTTAAATATTTAGTTTTTGGTTTATTAAATACAATTATATATAACAATTATACATTTATGTTATTTAAACTATAAATATCGTGAAATAATGTTTTTTCCTCAAAGTGACACACTACCCGAGTTATGCTCAGTTTTTTGGCGAAGTTTAACCCTAACCCTAACCCTAACCCACACCAAGCTAAAAAGGTTGCCCATCACTGGGTTAGGGGGTGATCAGGCTGGCAGGTAGAAGCAGTTAGAGGCAATCAGGCAGGCGAGCGGTTAGGAGCCAGTAGTCTTGGACTGTAAGAGGGATGCCCCAGATTGGAGAGGGTGTAGGCTGAGCTGAGGGACATCCCTCCCGCCGTGCACAAATTTTGTGCACTGGGCCTCTAGTTTTTAAATATGCCTGTGCGTCCATCATGACCATTAATAAAAAAATTTTTTTGAAAAGGAATCTGAAGACGAATTACATTTTATACATACTTGCAATGAACTCTTAAGTTCACCTAATCTAAAATTCTTCCCACATACTTTATATGATAGCCTACAAATTCTTCTCTCAAAATAAAATTTACGATCACTACAGAAAGATACCTTTATCACTGTCAATTAAGTTTGAAATGAGCTGGAGTGACAGTCACAAAATTATTCTATAAATGAAAAGTTCAACATGGACCAAAACTACAGAAAGTGTGAAGAGTAAGCAATTAGAATCTGAATCTGTATTTACTCTGTGTGTTTCTCCCATGTGTGGCTCCATTTCTCCTTGGCACACCTTGAAGGAGTTCAGGGTCACTGTCTCTTCCTTGGATTAAAACATGATGCTAATTTGTAGGCTCAGAAAATATCTTGCAAACTAATCACAAGTTTCACTGGGTATTGTAACACTTCATCCAAGATAAATTCATCAACAAATTTTTAGGACAGAATGCTATCAGCATAGTTAAATAATGTTCACTTACTCTAATAGCCTAACAGAAAGAAGAGGAGGAAGAAGTGAGAGAAAACGAGGACCTCAAAAGGGTATGCTCTGGAGAGAGGTGATCCAAAGAAAGGTGTCTTGGGTTTGGAGCTTCATAGTTGTTGTGTCCATCTTTCCCAGTTTCCTAAATTCCACCATTTTTTAAAAGTCCTCACCCAAGGATACATTTAAAAAATATATCTTGCCGAAGCCGGTTTGGCTCAGTGGATAGAGCGTCGGCCTGCGGACTCAAGGGTCCCAGGTTCGATTCCGGTCAAGGGCGTGTACCTTGGTTGCGGGCACATCCCCAGTGGGGGGTGTGCAGGAGGCAGCTGATCGATGTTTCTCTCTCATCGATGTTTCTAACTCTCTCTCCCTCTCCCTTCCTCTCTGTAAAAAATCAATAAAATATAAAAAAAATAAATAAAATAAAATAAAAAATAAAAAATATATCTTTTATATTGATTTCAGAGTGGAAGGGAGAGGGGGAGAGAGAGAGGGAAACATCAATGATGAGAGAGAATCATTGACTGGCTGCCTGCCGGGGGTCCTGTCCAGCATCTAGAAGGGTTCAGGAATCTGGAGAAGGGCTGTGTGTAAATTATTAAAGCGTCCAGAGACGAAACATAAATTTGGAAGGCATTTTGGGGAGCCAGAGGAGCTTGGCTGTAGGAACCAAGTTCTCTTTGTCTCAGGACCCCTTGCTTTTTATTAGCACAAATTGTCCTAAGGCAAAGTAGATATACAGATCAAAGGCAAGGTTTAGTATACAGAATCCATTGTCAGATTGGGGGAACTGCCTACAGCTGTTCAGGTGTTTGGCCAGTAGGGGGCAATAACATGTAGATTGAAATGCCCTCAGCTGTCTGGCAGCAAGCAATCATTTATGCCACTGGTCGGCAAACTCATTAGTCCGCAGAGCCAAATATCAACAGGACAACAATTGAAATTTCTTTGGAGAGCCACATTTTTAAAACTTAAACTGTGTAGGTAGGTACATTGTTATTAACTTAATTAGGGTACTCCTTCAATCACACTGTATGTGCGTGCCCACACGTGGTATTTTGTGGAAGAGCCACACTCAAACGGCCAAAGAGCCACATGTGGCTCGAGAGCCGCAGTTTGCCGACCACTGATCTATGCAAATCTTCAGGTGTGGGGAAATGCCTTCAGCCATTTCCAGCAGGCAATCCTCAAGGTTCCATCAACCTTTTGATGAGACTTCTTGCATTTATGACATGCTGGAATTAGCTTCCGGCAGTTGCCTCCTGCACGCCCCCTCCTGGGGATCCAGCCTGCAACCCGGGCAAGCGCCCTTGACTGGAATCGAACCTGGGACCCTTCAGTCCGCAGGCCAACGCTCTATCCACTGAGCCACACCAGCTAGGGCTCAATGAGGGTTCACAATGAATGTCAGTCTCCTCAGTGCAGGGGTGCTTGGCTCCTGTGGGCCGTGCCTCCATGTCTGAGTACTGCAGCCTGGCCAGCACTCCTTCTGGGCGAGTGATCCCCAAGTCGGGGACCTCTCTCGGCCCTGGATTATCCAGGAGTTCCCTCTTGCACCTGGGCTGAGCCCCTGGATGACCAGGGGCGGATGTGAGTTTGAGTCTTCCCCCAACCTCACCTGCCTGTGGCTTTGGGCCATGTCTCTGAGCCCGCGTTTCCTCATCCAGGAAATGAGAGGACTGTGAGGATGGAACGCATCCAACACACGTGGGTTCCCATCCCTCCCCGCCATCCTGGACTTCCCGGTAGCAGTTCGCGGCTTCCTGGGGGCCAACCAGTTAACCTTCAGGGCCTCCATTCACACCGTTGCTTCACCCTTTCATGCCTCAGTTTCGTCATCTGTAGAATGGTGATGGTAATACTACCTATCTAAAAAGGCTTCGGTGGCCCTGACCGGTTTGGCTCAGTGGATAGAGCGCTGGCCTGCGGACTGAAGGGTCCCAGGTTCAATTCCAGTCAAGGGCATGTACCTTGGTTGCGGGCACATCCCCAGTAGGGGGTGTGGCAGGGGGTGTGCAGGAGGCGGCTGATGGATGTTTCTCTCTCATGATGTTTCTAGCTCTCTATCCCTCTCCCTTCCTCTCTGTAAAAAATCCATAGAATAAAAATAAGGCTTCGGCGGGGGGCGGGGGGTGTCATCACACTTATGTTAAGGCTAAGAACAGGAACTGTACGAAGGGCAAGTGTTCAAAACTATTAACCAGCCCTGGCTGGGTGGCTCAGTGGGTTGAAGCATTGTCGTCCTGTACACTAAAAGGTTTCGAGTTCGATTCCTGGCCAGGGCACATACCTAAGTTGGAGGTTTGATTCCCATTTGGAGTGCATATGGGAAGCAACCAATCCATGTTTCTCTGTCCTCTCCCTCCCTCTCTCTCTCTCAAATCAATACAAACGTATCCTCAGGTGAGAATTTAAAAAATACATTAACCATATGTTGTCATCATCATCATGCGTAACAATTATTATACTGTTCTCATACATTTCGAGCCCTTGTTAAGTGCTTTCGTTAAACATATTGGTCCCTAAACACAGGAAAGCATGCTCTATCTTGCTCACAAAAAGAGAAATGTAAACTAGAACTACCCTGAAATAGCGTTTCTCCCAGCCCTCGCTGTGGGAAACGTAAAAAAAAAAAAAAAGCATAATATGACACTGGGGATGCAGATATTCTCTCTCGCACAGGCTGGTGGGGCCCAAGATGCAACAGTGTCTATGGACGGCAATGTAGAAATCTCTATCAAAACGACACACAGCCGATCAGACCATCGAACCTCAGACGGAAGGTAGGGGAGGGTGGGGGTAAGGGGGAAAGATCAACCAGAGGACTTGTATGCATGCATAAAGCCTAACCAATGGACACAGACACCAGGGGCGTGAGGGCATGAGTGGGAGGGTTGGGGGGGGGATATGGGGGTATAAGGACTCATATGTAATACCTTAATCAATAAAGAAAAAGATAAACCAAAAAAGAAAATGGAAGAAAGAATAAAACAAAAAAACGACACAGGCACATGTCCTTTACATCAGCAATTCCACCTCAGGGGAACGAGCCCACAACGCACACGCCAGCGGAATGGCTGACGATCCAGGGGATGGATCAGCCCTGGTTGTAGTAGCAAAGGGCTGAAAACACCTTGACAGTCCCACAGTCTGGAACGGGTTAAATAAATTCGATCCCAGCCACACCACAGAACCCAAAGAGCTGTTCGAAAATGGTGAGCAAATTCTCTTTGTACTAACATGGGAGGCTCTCTGAGATATACTGGTAAGTAAAAGGAAATGAAGGCATAGAACAGTGTGCAAAGTGTGCCACCTTTTGTATAGAAAAAGGCAGGAAATGAGGAGTATGTAAGCAAAGGAAAAATACATGTATTACATTTGTACAAAAATATAATTCTGTAGCATAGTGAATATGTATTATGACAAAGTGTTGCATATTGGGTAATTACGTTTATATTACATATATCATACTGTACACATAAATGTTGTATTATACCTTACATCTTTAAATTCTTAAATATGAAATATGTCTTATATTTTAAAATATATTCATTCATATTACTGATGTACATATGTACAGAATATATATTATAGTGGAATATAGGTGCATAATACATATCGATGATAATCACACATGTATGGATATGTGCATGTGTATAATATTCATACACTATCTGTATACTAGAGGCCCAGTGCACAAAATTCGTGCACGGGTAGGGTCCCTCACACTGGGGACCGAGCCCACAACCCTGGCATGTGCCCTGACGGGGAATCAAACCATGACCTCCTGGTTCATAGGTCCATGCTCAACCTGAGCCACGCTGGCCTGGCTCTATATGTTATTATCTGTGCATAAAGAAACTGTGAAAGGACCCAAAATAATTATAGTGTGTGCACATGCAATGAAAACATTCTAAATATGGAAAGCCAGAAGGAATTGGGTGGCATAAAAATTTGGTGGGTGGCACACCACACACACATGCACGCACACACATGCATGCACACACACACACATGCATGCACGTACACACACACACACACACACACACACTGAGAGGAAGCCTGCTCACTGAATACTGTTTATTTCCCTAACAATTTATAAGGAGACCCGTGGGGAGATGGTTTCGTAAGTTGTATAAAGAAGGTGTATAAATGCCTAATCACTATGTTGGATGCCTGAAAGCCATATACTAGTGCACGCCAACTGTAATTGAAAAATAAGTTAAAGCAATTTTAAACCAGTGTATTCACCATCCAAAGCAAGCCCCGGGTGCCTATCTGCTCCCCGCTCCCCTCCCCTCGCCCCTCACTTGGGTCCGCTCCTCATCCAGCCGTGGCCTCGCGCGCCCCCTAGTGGATCCCGCCAGCAGCGGCTTTCCTCGCAGAGCGCACGCGCAGACCGGGCCCGGCGGGGGTTCGGCACGGCACGCACGGCGCATGCGCCGCAAGTTTGAGCGCGAAGTCTAAAAGCCTGCGGCTCAGTCCGGCAGGGGCGTGCGGCTGCGGCGGACGAGGTGAGCGCGCGGGCGGGTGGCCGGCGCCGGGCCGCGACGTGCCGGGGGGGACCCCACGGAGGGTCGAGCTCGCAGGCAGGCGGGGGCACCCTCAGGGTTGGGGGGTCCCCCTGTGAGGGACGCCTCGGGGGGCAGGACGAGGCGGGTCCCCCTGAGAGCAGCACATGGGGGGCAGGGGTGACGCGGGTCCCCCTGAGGGGGGCGCATGGGGGGTAGAGGTGACGCGGGTCTCCCTGAGGGGGGCGCATGGGGGTAGGGGTGACGCGGGTCTCCTTGAGAGCAGCACATGGGGGGCAGGGGTGACGCGGGTCTCCCCCCTGGGGGGGGCTGGGTCTCCGTGAGGGGGGCTCATGGGGGGCAGGGGTGACGCGGGTCCCCCTGAGGGGGGCGCATGGGGGTAGGGGTGACGCGGGTCTCCCTGAGGGGGGCACATGGGGGGCAGGGGTGACGCGGGTCTCCCTGAGGGGGGCGCATGGGGGAAAGGGGTGACCTGGGTCTCCGTGAGGGGGGCTCATGGGGGGCAGGGGTGACGCGGGCCCTCAGGCGATGAGCGGCGGGGGCGCAGGGCTGGCCCAGGGCCCGGTGGGCTGAGGAGACCGGGGCCCAGGGCACAGGGCGACCTCCTCCCCGCCGGCCGCTTCCCCTGCGCAGGACTGGACGCTGCGGGTCCACCTGCTCCGCCCTCACCCCTCACCCCTGACCCGACGTCCTCACCCCTGACCCGACCCCCGAACCCCTGACCCGACGTCCTCACCCCTGACCACACCCGGACCCTCTGGCTCCAGCTCGGACATTTCTCTGCCTCGTCCCCTCCTTGCTCTCGGACACCACCTCATCCTCCGCCCGCCCCCTCCACCTCATCCACCTTCCCTCCACCCCTGTCCCCTTTACCTCAGCCCCTCAGCCTCCTCCACTTCAGCCCCCCATTTCCTCCACCTCAGCTCCCCTGTCCCCTTTACCTCAGCCCCTCAGCCTCCTCCACTTCAGCCCCCCATTCCCTCCACCTCAGCTCTCTTGTCCCCTCTAACTCAGCCCCCCATTCCCCTCCACCTCAGCTCTCTTGTCCCCTTTACCTCACCTCAGCCCCCCATTCCCTCCACCTCAGCTCCCCTGTCCCCTCTAACTCAGCCCCCCATTCCCTCCACCTCAGCTCTCCCTTGTCCCCCTCTAACTCAGCCCCCCATTCCCTCCACCTCAGCTCCCTTGTCCCCTTTACCTCAGCCCCTCATCCCCCTCCACCTCAGCTCCCTTGTCCCCTTTACCTCCTCATTTCCTCCCTTGTCCCCTTCCCCTTTACCTCAGCCCCTCAGCCTCCCCACTTCAGTTCCCCCCCATTCCCTCCACCTCAGCTCCTTGTCCCCTTTACCTCAGCCCCCCATTCCCTCCACCTCAGCTCCCCTGTCCCCTCTAACTCAGCCCCCCATTCCCTCCACCTCAGCTCCCTTGTCCCCTCTAACTCAGCCCCCCATTCCCTCCACCTCAGCTCCCTTGTCCCCTCTAACTCAGCCCCCCATTCCCTCCACCTCAGCTCCCTTGTCCCCTTTAACTCAGCCCCCCATTTCCCTCCACCTCAGCTCCCTTGTCCCCTTTACCTCAGCCCCCCATTCCCTCCACCTCAGCTCCCTTGTCCCCTTTACCTCAGCCCCCCATTCCCTCCACCTCAGCTCCCTTGTCCCCTTACCTAAGCCCCTCAGCCCCCCACTTCAGCCCCCCATTCCCTCCACCTCAGCTCCCTTGTCCCCTTTACCTCAGCCCCCCATTTCCTCCACCTCAGCTCCCCTGTCCCCTTTACCTCAGCCCCTCAGCCTCCTCCACTTCAGCCCCCCATTCCCTCCACCTCAGCTCCCTTGTCCCCTTTACCTCAGCCCCCCATTCCCTCCACCTCAGCTCCCTTGTCCCCTCTACCTCAGCCCCTCAGCCCCCCACTTCAGCCCCCCATTCCCTCCACCTCAGCTCCCTTGTCCCCTCTAACTCAGCCCCCCATTCCCTCCACCTCAGCTCCCTTGTCCCCTCTAACTCAGCTCGTCCCCCACCTCAGCTCCCTTGTCCCCCTTTACCTCACCCCCCCATCCCCTCCACTTCAGCTCCCTTGTCCCCACCTCAGCCCCCCCCCCATTCCCTCCACCTCAGCTCCCTTGTCCCCTTTACCTCAGCCCCCCATTCCCCTCCACCTCAGCTCCCTTGTCCCCTCTAACTCAGCCCCCCATCCCCCTCCACCTCAGCTCCCTTGTCCCCTCTAACTCAGCCCCCCATTCCCTCCACCTCAGCTCCCTTGTCCCCTCTAACTCAGCCCCCCGTCCCCTCCACCTCAGCTCCCTTGTCCCCTTCTAACTCAGCCCCCCATTCCCTCCACCTCAGCTCCCTTGTCCCCTCTAACTCAGCCCCCCATCCCCCTCCACCTCAGCTCCCTTGTCCCCTCTACCTCAGCCCCCCATTCCCTCCACCTCAGCTCCCTTGTCCCCTCTAACTCAGCCCCCCATTCCCTCCACCTCAGCTCCCTTGTCCCCTCTACCTCAGCCCCCCATTCCCCCTCACCTCAGCCCCCTTGTCCCCTCTAACTCAGCCCCCCATTCCCCCTCACCTCAGCCCCCTCACCTCACCCCCACCTCCACCTCAGCCCCCTTGTCCCCTCCACCTCAGCCCTCAGCCCCTCATTCCCCCTCCACCTCAGCTCCCTTGTCCCCCTCTAACTCAGCCCCCCCCATTCCCCTCCACCTCAGCTCCCTTGTCCCCTTTACCTCAGCCCCCCATTCCCTCCACCTCAGCTCCCTTGTCCCCCTCTAACTCAGCCCCCCATTCCCCTCCACCTCAGCTCCCTTGTCCCTTGTCCCCTCTAACTCAGCCCCCCATTCCCTCCACCTCAGCTCCCTTGTCCCCTCTAACTCAGCCCCTCATCCCCCTCCACCTCAGCTCCCTTGTCCCCCTCTAACTCAGCCCCCCCCCCTCCACCTCAGCTCCCCTGTCCCCTTCACCTCAGCCCCTCAGCCCCCTCTAACTCAGCCCCCCATTCCCTCCACCTCAGCTCCCTTGTCCCCCCCTCTAACCTCAGCCCCCCATTCCCCCTCCACCTCAGCTCCCTTGTCCCCCTCTAACTCAGCCCCCCTTCCCCCTCCACCTCAGCTCCCCCTAACTCCCCCCCACCCCTCCACCTCAGCTCCCCCCGTCCCCTCCCCTTACCTCAGCCCCTCATCCCCCTCCACCTCAGCTCCCTTGTCCCCTCTAACTCAGCCCCCCATTCCCTCCACCTCAGCTCCCTTGTCCCCCTTTACCTCAGCCCCTCAGCCCCCTCCACCTCAGCCCCCCTTTCCCCTCTAACTCCCCCCCATTCCCTCCACCTCAGCCCACTTCCCCCTCAACTCAGCCCCCCAACCCCTCCACCTCAGCCTCATGTCCCCCTCCACCTCAGCCCCTCATTCCCCTCCACCTCAGTCCTTCATCCCCCTCCACCTTAGCTCCCTGTCCCCTCTACCTCAGCCCCACCCCACCCCCTCCAACTCAGCCCCATGTCCCCTCCACCTCAGACCCCCATCCCCTCCACCTCAGTCCTCCGTCCCCCTCCACCTCAGCTCCTCATTCCCCTCCTCCTCGGCCCCCCATTCTCTTCCACCTCAGCCCCCCTCACCCACCTCCACCTCAGCCCCACCCCATCCCCTCCATCTCAGCCCCATGTCCCCTCCACCTCAGCCCCTCATCCCCTTCCACCTCAGCACCCCCCCCCGTCCCCTCCACCTCAGCCCCTCATCCTCCTCCTTTACCTCAGCCCCTCATCCCCTTCCACCTCAGCCCCCCATCCCCCCTCCACCTCTCAGCCCCTCCCCGTCCTCCTTTACCTCAGCCCCTCATCCCCTTCCACCTCAGCCGCCCCCTCCGTCCCCTCCACCTCAGCCCCTCATCCTCCTTTACCTCAGCCCCTCATCCCCTTCCACCTCAGCCGCCCCCCCCCCGTCCCCTCCACCTCAGACCCTCTTCCCCCTCCACCTCAGCTCCCTGTCCCCTCCACCCCAATTCCCATCCCCCTCCAACTTAGCCCCCGGTCGCCCTCAACCTCAGCCCCTCATTCCCCTCCACCTCAGCCCCTCATTCCCCCTCACCTCAGCCCCCCTCACCCACCTCCACCTCAGCCCCTCCCCGTCCCCTCCACATCAGCCCTCAGCTCCTCATTCCCCTCCACCTCGGCCCCCCATTCCCTTCACCTCAGCCCCCTGTCCACCTCCACCTCAGCCATCTGTCCGCTCCACCTCAGCCCCTCGTTCCCTCCACCTCAGCCCCCACATCATCCCCTCCACCTCAGCCCCTCATCCCCCTCCACCTCAGCCCCCACCCTGTCCCCTCAACCTCAGCCCCATGTTCCCTCCACCTCACTCCCCTGTCCCCTTCTACCTCAGCCCCTCGTCCCCTCCACCTCAGCCCCCGTCCCCTCCACCTCAGCCTCCTGTCCCCTCCACCTCAGCCCCCGTCCCCTCCACCTCAGCCCTCCTCACCCACCTCCACCTCAGCCCCACCCCATCCCCTCCACCTCAGCCCCTCATCCTCCTTTACCTCATCCCCTCCCCTTCCACCTCCCCCCCCGTCCCCTCCACCTCAGACCCTCATCCTCCTTTACCTCATCCCCTCATCCCCTTCCACCTCAGCCGCCCCCCTGTCCCCTCCACCTCAGACCCTCATCCCCCTCCACCTCAGCTCCCTGTCCCCTCCACCCCAATTCCCATCCCCCTCCAACTTAGCCCCCGTCGCCCTCAACCTCAGCCCCTCATTCCCCTCCACCTCAGCCCCTCATTCCCCTCCACCTCAGCCCCTCATTCCCCCTCACCTCAGCTCCCTTGTCCCCCTCTACCTCAGCCTCCCATTCCCTCAACCTCAGCCCCCCTCACCCACTTCCACCTCAGCCCCCACCCTATCCCCTCCACCTTAGCCCCCCGTCCCCTCCACCTCAGCCCCCACCCTGTCCCCTCCACCTCAGACCCCCGTCCCCTCCACCTCAGACCCTCATTCCCCCTCACCTCAGCCCCCCTCACCCACCTCCACCTCAGCCCCACCCCGTCCCCTCCACCTCAGCCCCCTGTCCACCTCCACCTCAGCCATCTGTCCGCTCCACCTCAGCCCCTCGTTCCCTCCACCTCAGCCCCCACGTCATCCCCTCCACCTCAGCCCCTCATCCCCCTCCACCTCAGCCCCCACCCTGTCCCCTCAACCTCAGCCCCCTGTTCCCTCCACCTCACCCTCGTCCCCTCCACCTCAGCCCCCGTCCCCTCCACCTCAGCCCCCGTCCCCTCCACCTCAGCCCCCTGTCCCCTCAACCTCAGCCTCCCGTCCCCTTTGCCTCAGCCCCTCGTCCCCTCCACCTCAGACCCCTGTCACCTCCACCTCAGACTACTGTCTCCTCCACTTCAGACCCCCTGGCCCCTCTACCTCAGCCCCCTGTCCCCTTCACCTCAGCCCCCACCCCATCCCCTCCACCTCAGCCCCCAACCCGTCCCCTTCACCTCAGCCCCCTGTCCCCCTCCACCTCAGCCCCCTCCATCTCAGCCCCGTCCCCTCCACCTCAGCCCCCTGTCCCCTCCACTTCAGACCCCTGTCTCCTCCACCTCAGACCCCCTGTCCCCTCCACCTCAGTCCTCCGTCTCCCTCCACCTCAGCCCCCACCCCATCCCCTCCACCTCAGCCCCTTGTCCCCCTCCACCTTAGCCCCCTCCATCTCAGCCCCTGTTCCCTCCACCTCAGCCCCCATCCCCTCCACCTCAGCCCCCCATGCCCCTCTACCTCAATCCCTCACCTGCTCTGTCTTCTGCCCCTCTTCTCCTCCTGGCCTGTCCTCTCACCCCTCCTCCCCATTTGTCTCAGTCATACCCTCCTCTCTGTGGTGTTTCTCCCTCTTCCACCCTGCTGGGCTCTGCTCCACCTTCTCTACCTGGTCCCATCCCTCCTCTCTCTGTTTCTCCCCCTGGCCCTATCACTTCTCCCTCAACCCTGTTCCTCCTCTTCCCCCTGCCCCACTCGTCCTCTCTCTGTCCTTCTCCTTCCTCTGCCCCTTCCCCTTGGACCTGGCTGTGGACCCCTTCCTCTCCCTCAGTTCTGACCCTCCTGTCTCTCAGGCCTCCTCCTAATTGTCTACAAAAGAACAATAATTAGACTCAGAGCTAACTTTTAAGTTTCAACAATAGAAACCAGAAGACAGGAATGATAATCATAATTTGCTGAGAATTAAATGTCAACCTACGGTAACATAGCTAGTAAAATGATCTTTCAAATGTACATATATTGAATCATTATGTTGTACACCTTAAACTAATGTAATATATGTTAATATACCTCAATTTAAAAAATAAAAATTGTAAAAAGAAAGAAAAATTTTAAAAGTTTATACCTTTTGTCCAGGTGATTTCACTTTGAGGAATCTGTCCTAGAGGGGGAGTATCAGGGATGTGGACAAATACACACTGTTACAGTGATGTTCGCTGCATTATAATTTATAATAATGAAGAACAAAAATGCCTTTAAACAAAAATGGTTAAATTATGCCATAGAAATAGCAGGTGTGTTTTAGTAAGGAGAAGAAAAGGAAGAAAAAGTGTTTCCCTCAGCCCTGGTCTGTGTGGCTAAATGGTTAGAGCGTTGGCCCATGGACTGAAGGGTCGCAGGTTCAATTCCCAGTAAAGGGCATGTACCTGGATTGCAGGTTCCATCCCTGGCCCCTGTCCAGGCGCAGCGGGAGGCAATCAATCAATGAGTCTCTCTCACATCAATGTTTCTCTCTTTTTCTCTCTCCCTTATTCCTTCCTTCCCTTCCACTCTCTCTAAAAATCAATGGGGAAAAATATATCCTTGGGTGAGGATTAACAACAACAAAAAGTGTTTCCCCCAAATGGCAGTTTCACGCGTGGTTTCATAGAGTGAATGTAACTCTAATAGAATAAAGTGTTCTTTATTTTTCTGATTGTAGAAGAAATGAAGGTTCATTGTAGAACTTTTGAAATCAGGAGATAGGTTTTAGGGAGCGTACAAAATCACCTGTAAAAATCTCTTATAAACTCACTATTCATACATAAGCCCCTGGTGCAGTATTTTGGTTTACTTTTCAATGTCTTTTCTAGTGCTTTATATGGTTAAGCATATATTCTATGTACAAGCTGGTTTCCTGTGTTTTGTGTTTTTTTTCACTTAATACTATAACCTAGATGTTTCCCAACAACTATAACAGCTAAACGTTTTTTTGAAAAAATATTTTTATTGATTTCAGAGAGGAAGGGAGAGAGAGAGATAGAAACATCAATGAGGAGAGAGAACCATTGATTGGCTGCCTCCTGCACACCCCCTACTAGGGATCGAGCTTACAACCCAGACATGTGCCCTGACTGGAATTGAACCTGGGACCCTTCAGTCAAACGCTCCAGCCACTGAGCCAAACCAGCTAGGGCACAGCTAAAAAAACTTTTAGTGAAGTGTATGTGCAGAAAGGTCACAAACCCTCAGTGCAGAACTCAGTATTCACAAAGGGAACATACTGTGTCTATGCCAAGAGCTCGTAGATTAAGAAATAGAACGTTCCCAGCTTTCCAGTAGCCCCTTAGGTTGTCTCCTCCCAGGCATCACCACTGCCGCCCCTAGTCCCAATAGTAACCACTATTCTTTTTTTTTTTAAGATAAATTTTTATTGATCTCAGGAGGGGAGAAGGAGAGAGAGATAGAAACATTAATGATGAGAGAGAATCATCAATCGGCTGCCTCCTGCATTCCCCCTACTGGGGATCGAGCCCGCAACCCAGGCATGTGCCCTTGACTGGAATCGAACCGTGACCTCCTGATTCCTAGGTCGATGCTCAACCACTGAGCCACACCCACCAGGCCACTATTTTGACTTTTAACACCTTAGACCTATTTTGTCTGTTTTTGACCATTATAAAAATAGAATCATTGAATGTGATTCAACAGCAGGATACATCCATGTTCTCAATTGTTCCTAGTCCCAGTGCATACATATGCCGTTCTATTGTGGCTCTGTCTCCGCTTGAACACTCACTAATGTCTGATTTGTGTGTGTTTTCATTTTGAGCATTGTGGAGGATGTGTAGTGATAGCTCATTGGTTTTAATTCCTATTTCTCTGCTAACTAATGAAGGAGAGCCCTGTTTCATATGTGTGGTTTTTTGGCCATTTTTCGCAAATCTCTTAACCTTTTGCTCTTATTTTGTCTGCTTTTTTCTTACCAATTTGTATGAGTACTTTATATATTTTGCATATGAATTCAGGGTGTATGTATGATAAAGCTCTTTCTTCATCCTATATAATGTATAGTTTTTAAAAATCATTTATAGTTTTAAATGAAATTCTTCCCTGGCTCAAGATTTGTTCAGTTCATTGTGGTTTGGAAATCCAAGTCTCTTCTTTTCTGGACCTGGGAGTGGGGCTGAGGCAGCATGATGTCTGTAGATGTGCACATCTCTGTGAATATATATATTTGTGTGAAATGAGCTAGTTTCCTTTGCCTCCGATCAGCTCTCCCCCACTGTCCAGTCCTAACTATGCAGGCCATTTGTAAGTCTGTCTCTGTCATTCCTGTAGGTCCTGGCGTTTCTGTATCCTTTCTTCCTCTGATACAGTTCTTCTACTACAACAGTGTGTTCCGGAGCATCCTGCCTTTTCAAAATATCTTTATCCTGCAAGGACAAAGCTGTAAAGATGGCGCACAGGACAACCCTTCTGGATATCTTGAGGAACCCTCAGCTCCTTTGTATGCGTGGTCCGGAAACAATGCCCATGCGAAACCCAGGGGTTCTGAAAATGTCTCATGAAAAGCTTAGGTATGTTCAGTCCCTCTCGGTGACGGGGACGCAGCAAGCTCTGAGCCAAATCCGGGAGCTCTGTGGTCAGTGGCTGCAGCCCGAGACCCACACCAAGGAACAGATGATGGAGCTGCTGGTGCTGGAGCAGTTTCTGAGCACCCTGCCCGAGGAGGTGCAGAAGTGGGTGAGATCCAGGCGGCCCAAGAACAGCAAGGAGGCAGGAACCCTGGTGGCCAACCTGATCCAAGCATGTGGGAAGGAAGGTGAGACAGGAAGGAAGCGATTTGCCACTTCCACTTATGGAGCATCTGCTGTATGCCTGGCATGTTATCGGAGATGAATAAAAATGTGTGGAATGAATGACAGGATGCATTGCATAATCCTGTCTAACCTGCCTCCTACGACGTGGAAGACATGCTTGTGTTTGGGTTTTGCTTTTAATATTATTTCTCTGAGAGTGCTCCTCTCTCCAGCGTTGTCCTCCTCTCCTCCCATCTTTTTTTAAAAAAATATTTTGTTGATTTTTACAGAGAGGAAGGGAGAGGGATAGAGAGTTAGAAACATTGATGAGATGAGAGAGAAACATCGATCAGCTGCCTCCTGCACACCCCCAACTGGGGATGTGCCCGCAACCAATGTACATGCCCTTGACCGGAATCGAACCTGGGACCCTTCAGTCTGCAGGCCGATGCTCTATCCACTGAGCCAAACCAGTTAGGGCTCCCCCCATTTCTTATCTAAAACTACACCTAGCCAAAAATACAGGGTCTAAAATGTGGGGAACACAAGACCTAGAGGTTTAATCTCTGCTAAAATGTGACTGGTCTGGAAACTCTGATTGGAACTAAGGGCATTTCAGTAATGAGAAAAGAACGCCATTTACTCCTCATAGTCCTTTGAATAAAACTGAGAGAGGCAAGGGGACAACAAATAAGGATTTAAGACCGTTGCTATCTCTGGATAGAAGGCTGGGGTGTGGACAGGAAAAAGTACATGGGTAGATGTAAATTAATTGGGAATGTTCTCCTTTGGGAGTTGGGTAGTGAATTTATAGGCCTTATAGTTAAAAATGTAAATGAATCCATTTAAAATAAACATGAGAGTCGTGCATGGCTCAATGCTGATGCCAGATCAAGAAATAAAGGATTGCCCTAACACCATGGTCGGCAAACTGCCACTTGCAAGCCACATGCGGCTCTTCGGCCCCTTGAGTGTGGCTCTTCCACAAAATACAACGGCCTGGGTGAGTCTATTTTGAAGAAGTGGCGTTAGAAGAAGTTTATGTTTAAAAAATGTGGCTCTCAAAAGAAATTTCAATCTTTGTACTGTTGATATTTGGCTCTGTTGACTAATGAGTTTGCCGACCACTGCCCTTAACCGGTTTGGCTCAGTGGATAGAGCGTCGGCCTACGGACTGAAAGGTCCCAGGTTCGATTCCAATCAGGGGCATGTACCTTGGTTGCAGGCACATCCCCAGTAGGGGGCATGCAGGAGGCAGCTGATTGATGTGTTCTCTCTCATCGATGTTTTTAATTCTGTCCCTCTCCCTCTCTGTAAAAAATCAATAAAATATATTTTAAAGAAAAAAAGAAATAAAGGATTGTGATTAATGCAGTTATTTGCATTCCTTAAAAGAATTTTGAAGATACAGTGAACAAGTTCAGCACTTCAAATTCTAGATGTTTTACTCGTAGTAATTTATTTTTTTTTCTTTTAGTAGCTCTTGTTCTATAGACAGGGAGACAGAAGCACAAAGAGGCTGAGTAACTTGCCCATGGCCCCAAGATTAGTAATTGACCTTTGGGATCCCTGCCCTTGCCCGGTCTGTACTTTTACTCACAGTGTTCTGCTGCCTCTGGTGGACATAGGGAAGATTGTCCCAGAGAGAATAAAAATTTGGCCAAAGGCACAGAGATTTTCATGGAGCTGGAATTTCAGGGAAAGGAGAGAGAGCTCCCTAGGAGCAAGAAACAGGCGCACTCGGAAAGACGGTACAGGCAAGGAAGGCCTTCAGGGTTCAAGTTGTGGTCCGGAAGGTGGTGGCTGTTGAAAAGATATATGGAGCCCTAGCTGGTGTGGCTCAGTGGATAAAGCGTCTGGCTTCGGACTAAAGGATCCTGGGTTCGATTCCGGTCAAGGGCCCATGCCAAGGTTGTGGGCTCCATCCCCAGTAGGGGGAATGCAGGAGGCAGCGATCAGTGATTCTTTCCCATCATTGATGTTTCTCTCTCTCTCCTTCTCTCCTTTCCTCTCTGAAATCAATATATATTTTGAGTGGCCAGATTATTATGATCTCTGAATGCATAATAATCTGGCCACTCAGTGTATTTGTATCTCCAATGGGTATCAAAAGTGTTCTAGACTTTTGCTGGAGATCAACCACCTATTTACCCTGAGCTTTCTATCAGCCGGTGCAAAGGGGAAACACTGATCAGGTGTACGATTTATAGTATCTTTTGTATCAAATAAATGAGGTGCTCAAGAGAAGTACACTGAGTGGCCAGATTATTATGTGTTCAGAGATCATAATAATCTGGCCACTCAGTGTGTGTGTGTGTGTGTGTGTGTGTGTGTGTGTGTGTGTGTGTGTGTGTGTGTGTGTGTATGTATGTATATATATATATATATATATATATATACATATATATATGTGTATGTGTGTGTATATATATATATTAATAAGAGCTGCCATTATTTTTTCATGCCTACGATGTGCTTTACATAGTAATGTTAATCCTTACATGAGTCTTTATAAGTATAAGTACTTACATTTTACAGTTTAGAAATGGATTCCCTGGTGATTCTGAGTGTATCGTGGCACTGGGAACTGCTAATATAGAGGGAACTTCCATTTTATTTGGAAGGCAATGGGGAGCCGTCCAAGGACTTAGAACTGGGAAGTGACTGGAGAGCTTTTGAAGAACGTGCTGTATTGAACTGAGAAAGTATTCCTACGTTCTTCCTCTTGTCATGGGAAGTCCAGAACTGCCATTAACCTCCCAGGGCAGGGCAGGGTGCTGTGGGAGGAGCAGGCCCCTCGCTCTGTCTGTGATTGCTGCCAGACTAGACTCCGTTCCATGGTCATTTCCTCCGCCCTTCTAGATTTCCCTGCTTGGAACCCCGTCCTTGCAGAAGAGAAGAACGCCAAAGAACGCCGAAAGGGGGAACCAAACACATGTGACGCCTTGCCCTCTGCTGGATGCCAGGTGAGTCAGGCTTGCTTCTGATTCTGTTCTCCAATATGGGGACCTCCCCTTCCCGGTTCCTGCGCCTTTCCTATCCAATTGAACCACACCCTCATTTCCTTCACGTTTTCATCCTATCTAATAAAGAGGGAATATGCTAATTGACCCTCACACCGTGGCAAAGATGGTGGTACCCACAGCCAATAAGGAGGGAATATGCTAATTGACTCCCACACCCTCAAAGATGGTGGCACCCACAGCCACAAGATGGCGGCGCCCAGTCCCCTCAGCCCTGCCAGAATGGCAGGCACGCGGCAAGGCCGGGCCTGCCCCCAGGTGGGCCGGCTGCTCAGGGCAGCTGCCTCTGGAGTCCCCCAGTCCCCTCAGCCCCCCAGCCACCCAAGGCTCAGGTAACCAGGGCCGGCCAAGGCTTGCGCTGCTGGCAGTGGCAGCAGCAGAGGTGTGATGGGGGCGTCGCCTTCCCCTGATCGCCGGGTCCCCTCCTGCCGGGAGGGCTCCTGGACTGTGAGAGGGGGCAGGCCAGGCTGAGGGAACCCCCCGTCCAGTGCATGAATTTTCATGCTCCGGGCCTCTAGTATAAATATCACGTAACTATGCCTTCCCCTGACTACCCCATGTGAAATCCTCGTCTGATTCCTGTAGCCCCTTCGCAGCTTTATTTTTCTCTGTTGTAATTATCGCTATCCCACACACTAGCATCTTTAACATTTTCCTCATTCTGCTTCTTTTTGTTGCTGGTCATCCTCACCTGAGGATATTTTTCCCATTGATTTTTAGAGAATGGGAGAGAGGGAGAGAGGGAGAGAGAAATATCAATGTGAGAGAGACACATTGATTGGTTGCCTCCTGCACGCGCCCTGACCAGGGCCGGGATTGAACCTGCAACCCAGGTACATGCCCTTGACCAGGAATGAAACTTTGGTTCAAGGAATAACCGCTCTAACCACTGAACCACGCCGACCAGGGCAGTGGCGGCTTATTCAAATCAACCCTGTGGTTTGCGCTATTATTACGCTCCTTTTTATTTTTAAAAAAACATATATTTTATTGATTTTTTACAGAGAGGAAGGGAGAGGGATAGAGAGTTAAAGACATCGACGAGAGAGAAACATCTATCAGCTGCCTCCTGCACACTGCCCACTGGGGATGTGCCCGCAACCAAGGTACATGCCCTTGACCGGAATCGAACCTGGGACCCTTGAGTCCCCAGGCCGACGCTCTATCCACTGAGCCAAACCAGCCAGGGCTCCCTTTTCTTTATGAAGCAAATGGCAGCTACTTCAGGGATAGGATACTGATGTGGGGTTTTCTTTCTTTCTTTCCCCCTCCCCCAAAATCCACTCCTGAAGGTTCTTGTTCCATCACATTCTGCAACCTCAAAGACAATCCGATGCATACGCTGCTTTTTCTTTAGAACCAGAAATAATTCACGGGGGGTGGCGAAGAGGGAAAGGGGTAGAGAAACACTGTTCCAGGAGAACATGCTCCTGAAAGCCACCCTCTGTTCCTACAGTGCCTGTCTCAAGAGTCCCGAGTGGCGCCCACAGGAGCTGCCCAGGTAACGTGAACAAGGGGTTTACAAACGGGCAGAGTGTGACGAACGGGGGCATGCCTGCACCACCCAGGGGCAGCTGTGGCAGCTGCAGCTGGTGGTACCGTGTGAGAATGTGGGTCCAGGCCTTCAGATTTGTTAAAAAGAAGCCACAATTATTAGTAATACGAAATATACAAAATTTGTTGGGTGTTAGTAGCTAATACGAATTTTTGTAAAATATATCGTTATTGATTTCAGATAGGAAGGGAGCGATAGAAACATCCATGATGAGCGTGAATCATGGATCAGCTGCCTCCTGCATGTCCTCCTCACTGGGGATGGAGCCCACAACCCGAGCATGTTCCCCTGACCGGAATCGAACCTGGGACCCTCCAGTCCGCAGGCCGACACTCTACCCACTGAGCCAAACCAGCTAGGGCTAATACGAATTTTTAAAAAAGAGTAATAAAAGACTCATGTGAGCCACATAAACTCTGTGTAGGAGCTGGGCAGCCAGTGCCTGGGCTCACGTTTATTTACTTTTGTTTTGTTTTGTGACCTCGTTTAAATCACATGCTCATTGACTTGCATGATGTTTCCCTGAAAACACGAATGGTGGAAATTAATTAAATGGGTCTTATATCGTCTCCTAACATCTGCTTTTTAAATGCAACCTTAAGTTATACAGGTTGGCGTGTGGAACTGTAGATAACTAGTCTGTGTTGCTGGAATATTAATCTGTGGTGTGACTATACCAACGTGTATTTATCTCTTCTACTGTAAGTGGACGTTTGGGTTGTTTCCCAGTTTTAGATGCTGCAAATAGTACTGTTATAAACATCTCTGTCTCTAGGTACACATGAGCAGATATGTACTTAGGAACAGAATTTCTGAGTCCAAAGTGGTTTCCCAATTTACATTTCCCTTAGTATCTTATAAGATCCGAGGGTCCACATTTGGTATTGTCAGACTTCTTTTCTTTTAAAATATATTTTATTGATTTCAGAGAGGAAGGGAGAGGGAGAGAGAGATAGGAACATCAATGATGAGAGAGAATCATTGATCGGCTGCCTCCTACACACCCCCTACTGGGGATTGAGCCTGAAACTCAGGCATGTGTCTTTGACTGGAATCGAACCTGGGACCCTTCAGTACGCAGGCCAACTCTCTATCCATTGAGCCAAACCAGCTAGGGTTTTGTCAGACTTCTTGATTTTTGTCAGTTGAATGGGTCTGAAGTGGTACTTGGTCATTTTGATTTGCATTTCCCTGTTTATTAATTAAGATTGGATATCTCTTCATATTTATGAGCTTTTTGTGTGTTTTTTTTCTTTACATTTTTAAAATTTGTTTATGATTTTAGAGAGAGAGAGGAAAGGGGAGAGGAAGAGAGGAACATCAACTTTTACTAGTATTATTCCACTTATTTATGCATTCATCGGCTGGTTCTTATGTGTGCCCTGCCAGGAGATCAAACCTGCAACCTTGGCATATCAGGCCGATGCTCTAACCAACTGAGCTACCTGGCCAGGTTCTGAGCTCCTTGTGTTTTACGGGTGAGTCACTAAGGCTCACCCTAACCCACACTCACAAAGCTGACAAGAAAGAACCAGAGCCAGGATTTCAACCCAGCTCTGGTGCCTGAGGGTGGGGTATTCCTCCAACCCAAATTCGTAGTACCCAGCAGCAGGATCTGGCTCAGAAACGTTCTCCATTCCTTCAGACTACAAGACAGAGGCATGCCCTGGCTGATTTTGCTCAGTGGCTAGAGCATCAGCCTGGGAACTGAAGGGTCCGGGGTTCGATTCCAGTCAAGGGCACATGCCTGGGTTGCGGGCTTGATCCCCAGTAGAGGGGGCGTGCAGGAGGCAGCCAATCCATGATTCTCTCTCATCATGGATGTTTCTCTCTCTCTCTCGCTCTCCCTTCCTCTCTGAAATCAATAAAAATATATTTTTAAAAAAAGAAAAAAAAAAGACAGAGGCACATTGCCAGGTCCCTGTCACCTGCTGGTCTGTACATCCGCTTCCCGTTCAGTCGTCTCTCATCGGGCTCCTTCCCCTGCCGCTCAGATCATTTCTGGGTTCCCAGCGTTTGTGACTGTCGTTTTAGGAGCTGGTAACTTTCCAGGATGTGTTTGTGGACTTCAGCCAGGAGGAACTGACCTCGCTGAGTGCTGCTCAGCGGCGCCTCCACCGGGAGGTGACGCTGGAGAATTACAGGAGCCTGGTCTCCTTAGGTGAGTCCGCCTTCTCCCGGGCGCCTGGCCTGGTTCTCCGCTCTTGTTTCTCGATGAAGGCAGTGGTCCGAAGCTCTTCTCTATCCTTCCCGTGAGTCAGTGAGTCTCAACCAGGTCAGAGACAATAGGTCCATGTCATGTCAAGTTCGTGAGCAGTTAATACGTGTCAGGCATTAATCTAAGAACTTTACATGTCTCTTTTTTTTTTATCTTTATTGTTGAAAGTGGCCCTGGGGCCACTGGAGTTGACACTCCAGGTATTTCTGCCCGCTCTTTCCCTCCCCTCCATTAGCCTTGGCAAACGTACCGGCGTTTTCGGCTTCTGTGTTTCTGAAAGAGAAAAAAATCAGACACAAACATAGACACAGAGAAAACATAATATGTGTCTGACCTCAAAAGAAGCCGTATAGCCAATGTTCATGGATCAGGAGACTTAGTAGTGTTAAGATTGCTGTACCCCCCCAAACTGATCTAAAGATTCACACCATAAGTATTCTCCCCGTGACCACCTCTGTGCCTTGAAATAGGCAGAATAAACCCATTTGACCTTTGCAGCCCTTGTGCCGTGACCTGGAGCATTTCTGGCTTCCGGTGTCACAGAGAGCTTGGGGTGAGTAGGGATCTTACATACCACCCAGGACAGTGGTCGGCAAACTGCCGCTTGCGAGCCACATGCGGCTCTTTGGCCCCTTGAGTGTGGCTCTTCCACAAAATGCCACGGCCTGGGCGAGTCTATTTTGAAGAAGTGGTGTTAGAAGAAGTTTAAGTTTAAAAAATTTGGCTCTCAAAAGAAATTTCAATCGTTGTACTGTTGATATTTGGCTCTGTTCACTAATGAGTTTGCCGACCACTGACCCAGGACATGGTCCTCCCGCGTGCGGGGTGAGGGCAGTGGGTTCTGTAGAAGACTATTTTAGGTGGTACGTGAACAGTGTGAAATAACCCTTCGGTCAGTTGGTGAGAAAGAGACTTCTAACGGTCTTTCCAGCTTTCTGGTTACCGCGGGGAGAGTGTCACTTTGGTGCTAGCACGCCTCTGCATCTTGTTCATCTTCCATTTTAGCAGAGAGACATCCAGCTCTGAGCCTTAGACAGGCAGCGAAGCTAGAAGCTAGCTAGAACTCAGGGGCCTCGTTTCTGTGGTACCTATTGCTATGTTAACCTTCAGCGTTTGTTCTTAATCTTTCCCCGAGGATATTTTTTCCATTGGTTTTCAGAGAGAGTGGATGGGAGGGAGGGAGGAGGGAGAGAGAGAGAGGAGAGAGAGAGAGAGAGAGAGAGAGAGAGAGAGAGAGAGAGAGGGAGAAAACATCAATGATGAGAGAGAATCATGGATCGGCTGCCTCCTGCACGATCCCCACTGGGGAATCGAGCCCGTACCCAGGCTTGTGCCCTGACCCAGAACTGAACCACGATGGATCTGGACCTCTTGGTTCATGGATCGACACTCAACCACTGAGCCATACCCGCCAGGCTAGGATTTCAACCTATGAATTGGTGGGGGAACACCAGCCTTCGGACCGTAGCAGGTGGTATGCAAACGATGGAAGTTTGGAACCCACAGAACTAGCGGGAGGGAGGTGGGGCAGGAAGAAGCGTTTTAAGACCGAGGGGAGGAAGGTTTCACAGGAGGAAAACAGGCCTGCTGTTCCCTTCTCAGCAGCTCCAACATCAGACCCCGGGCTGCCCTCAAGCCCCCTCCCCCCACTTCAGCTTTGACTCTGGAGCAGAGGGTGCCAACCTTGGCACCACGGACACTTGTGTCAGGTTACTCCGTGTTGTGGGGGCGTCCCTGTGCTCCGCATCCCTGGCCTCTACCTATTAGATGCCAGTAACATGCCCCCCCCAAAAAAAATCTGTTACCACAAAAACGTCTCCTGCCCTAGCTGAGAGACCCATCGGGAGCCGAAAACCAGGACTGCAGGCTTTATGAGGGGAAAGAGACCTGCCGGGCCGTCTCGCAGGGGAAAACAGCAGCCCGTGAAGAGGGGAACACGCCTTTTGAGGGGAGGAATGGGAAAGGATGGGGGCTTAGTGTACTCGGCAAGCGCTGATTGGTGGCTTGAAGTATGGTCCGTATAAGGTACCTTGTTAGGCACTCAGGTACTTAGGGACAAGGGCTTAGGGCCGTGGTCGGCAAACTGCGGCTCGCGAGCCACATGCGGCTCTTTGGCCCCTTGAGTGTGGCTCTTCCACAAAATACCACAGCCTGGGCGAGTCTATTTTGAAGAAGTGGCGTTAGAAGTTTAAACTTAAAAAATTTGGCTCTCAAAAGAAATTTCAATCGTTGTACTGTTGATATTTGGCTCTGTTGACTAATGAGTTTGCCGACCACTGGCTTAGGGTATTTGGCAGGTGCTGATTGGTGGTTCAATGTATAGTCCGTATAAGGTGCCTGGTTAAGCACTCAGGTATTTACAGGCTGCAAGTTACCTCATACTCCGCCCACCAGTTGGGGGAAGGGAGGATCTATCACTAGCCAGTTCAGCTCAGTGGATAGAGCGTTGGTCCTGGGTTCGAATCTGATCATGGGCACTTACCTGGGTTACAGGCTCGATACCTGGCCCTGGTCAGGGCGTGTACGGGAGGCACCCAATCGATGTGTCTCTCTCACATCGATGTTTCTCTGTGTGTCTCTCCCCCTCCTACTCTCCAAACATCAATGGAAAAATACCCCCCAGTGAGGATTAACCAAAAAATGAAATAAAATGTCTCCAGACGTTCCCGGAAGCGTCCTGGGGCCATACGTGTGCGAAACAGCCTTTCCTTGTGTGTGAATTTGCGCCTTCCTTATTGTCACAGAGCCTTTAGAGCCCGGGCTGGGAGGCCCCTGGGTTCGGAACAGAGACCCGAAGTCTCGAGTCTTCTTCTTCCACAGGGTACCAGTTCCCTAGACCCGACATTATCGCGCAGCTGGAAGAGGAGGAGTCGGGTGCGATGCAGGAAGGCAGCGATACAAAGACAAGTCCAGGTGAGGAGGGAGGGATAAGCCTGTGGAGACTGAAATCCTGGGACAAGAGCACCCCAGTCAGTCTGGTGTGTGTGTTGGGGGTGGGCGGGAGGGGCAGGGGCAGGGGCTGTTAGTCAGGGAGCCTTCTTCAAAGCCGCTCAGGTCAGGGAGAAAGCTGGTACGTGCTGTCCCCTCGGGCTCCAGAGGCATCACCGTCTCCTGCACGCTCGGTCCTTCCTTTCCTCTCCTCTCTGATGCTCGTCTCTTCCTGTTGCCCAGCTCCTGGGAGGTCTTGTTCTCTTTTCTCTAGGGCCCCGCGCCCTCCGTTCATCTGCCTTTGCTCTTGCCGCTGGAGATCACCGGTCTTTCCTCGTGAACCGAGACGAGCAGGAAACACGCTGTGAGGCAGCCTCTCTGTCGAGCTGCCTCCGCTTTCTCTCGGGGCAGCGCCCCGGCTTGTGGAGGAGGCTCCCTCCTCCTTAACCCACAATCTAGTTTCCATCCCCTACCCCTGCCTGCACGCTCTCTCCCTCTCACTCACTGTGCAACTTCCCCAACGGGCTTCCCCTACCGACATCCTTTTATGACTCAAGAGGAAGAACCTTCTAGACTGAGCATGTCCAACTCAAAGGCCAACACGGGCCGAATAAACAAGGTGTAAGTGGATGTGGCCGCAAAAAAAAACAAAAGCTTCCATTTTCATAGAAATGTAGGTTTATGTCGATAGAGACGTGCTGAGTACAAAGGGCTGAAATAAATGAGTCGTCGTTAACATAACATAGTAGAACATTTTAATAAACATTAATTTTTTTCTTGAACATGAACTTACCAGACACTAAAGAACTGCACAAATGAATAAGCATCATGCAAATAACCTATTTTTCTTGTTCTCCAAAAGCAAAATATTTCCTGTTGCGCACACCAAACAAGTCAGTCCAAGACTAATGACGTGGCCATCAGCTGCTAGAGTCTTCTCTGCTGGTGTTAGTGGAGAGAAATGGTGCGCCTGCTCGTAGGGGAAATGAATGCCACACGATGATAGTCATCAGTCATTAGCGAACGTTGTAGTTCGTTATTAACAATTATGTATAACAGGATATTATAAAAATTAAGTGATGAAATTTTTATTAAAACGCTTCTTACATACCGTTTTATTGGCTGGGCCGCAGAAATATTTGTTGTGGGCCACATGCAGCCTGCGGGCCGCGAGTTTGACATGCTTGGTGTACAACTTCCCCAAAAGGTCCCCACAGACCCACATGATCCTTTTCATGACTCAAGGAGAAGATCCTTCTAGACTTTGCCTTCTCCAAAGTCTGTGGCTCCAGGGTGATAACGCTTTCCATCTTTATGAAGTCCTCTCCTGTGAACCGGCCCATCAGCCAACTGCTGTTAACAGAAAACCATACCCAAACCGGCGTAAATCGTCGAGGGATTACTAGCTTTGTCCTGGTCACGGGATGGTTGAGTTTAGGGGCTCCGTGATGCTTTCAGACATCATATCATTTTCTCCTTTCACTCGGTCCGCAAATCCCGGCTGTGCTTTTTGCTTCTTTTTTTGTCCCTGTCCAGAGGGAGCGTGAGAGAGCCCAGGGGTGGCCCAAGAGCCTTCTTCGTAACACATTGCGGACGGATCACGAGAATTCTCGCTTCGTATTTCACAGTGTTTTGCGAAGTATCACACTTTAAAAAGAGATTAGCGTGTAAGAACATGTAATAAATAACTTCAAAATGCAATGGGCATTCCATTTTAAAGCGTGCCTTTGACATGCACGTGAAACGTTTTTTGTACACGTTCCATAGAAACTCATCTGGCCACGGGGCAAAGCCTGCAATAAAACGACTGGTCCGCCGTGTGTGAAGAGCAGGGAAGCTTTTCCCACAGAAGCTCTCGACACCGCCTCCTCCTTTTCCACGTGGTCCATTTTGCGTCACATCCCATCCCTGAACCTGTAGCTGTGCCTGGTGCAGCGCTCATCGACACAGGCCTCCTGCCTTTTCCTGGGTGGACGGAGAAGTGGGTCCTGCCCCCCCCACCCAGCAAAAAATAAATTTCAGGGACCACCAAGGGGACTCCTCTGCCTGCCTCTCTGTCTTCCCCATGGCCTTCTCATCTTTCACTTGTTCATTCCTTCTTTGATGCTTTCAATCATTCCACGGATCCTTCCTGAGCCTCTGTGGTGGGCGAGGCATGTCCCAGGCTCTGTGAAGACAGTAGCAGACAAGACAGACCGAATCTCACCCGTGCTGCTGGCGGTCTAATGGGGGTGGGAGGTGACAGACACGTAGACAAGTCATAGAGGACGGGTGTAAGCAGCCAGAGTGACATGGGGAGGCTGCTTACGACGGGCCAGTCAGGAAAGAACTCCCTGAGGAAGGTGTGAATGAGGGAAAGGGGAGCCAGGCAGTCATGTGAGGGAGAGGGAACAGCAAATATGGAGGCCCTGCAGTTGGGAAGCGCTTGGGTGTTCCAGAAACGGAGGGGGGCGGGGGAGAGGGAGATGGTCTGAGTGAAGCGGATGGGGTAGGAGGTGAGGTTGTAGAGACAGAGGCGGGCCAGCCCACGTAGGGATAGGTTACGGCAGTGGTCGGCAAACCACGGCTCGCGAGCCACATGCGGCTCTTAGGCCCCTTGAGTGTGGCTCTTCCACAAAATACCACGGCCCGGGCGAGTCTATTTTGAAGAAGTGGCGTTAGAAGGAGTTTAAGTTAAAAAAAAAAAAAAAAAAAATTGGCTCTCCAAAGAAATGTCAATCGTTGTACTGTCGATATTTGGCTCTGTTGACTCATGAGTTTGCCGACCACTGGGTAAAGGGATGTGGATTCCGTTCCAAGTTAGAGGCGGAGAAGGCATGCGAAGGTTTCTAGCCAGGGAAGACGGTAACGTTATGGACAACGTAGAACTGTGCTGTCCGGCGTGGCAGCCACTGGCCACGTGTCGCTACTTAAACGGACACCCATCCAAATTACATAAAATTTAAAACTTAGTTCCTCGCTCACAGCGACCGCATGTCACGTGCGCATTCGCTGCGTGTGGCCAGTAGCTACCGTGTGGGATAGCAGAAACACAGACGTTGACGTGATCACAGGGCATTCTGCTGCGCAGTTCCGTTCTAGAAAGATCCCTCTGGTTGTTCTCTGGAAAACGGGCTTTAGAAAGGCCAGCAGAGCACACAGTAGGGAGGCTGCTGAAGTGGGGCAGGCCAGAGCTGGTGGAGGCTGGGGCCGTGGCGTAGAGGGCTGAGGGGTTGCGGTATTCTCTGAACGGGGACCGGGGCAGAACAGGCGGAGACACGGTCGTTCAGCAGGGCGAGGAAGCAGCGGACTCGCTCAGGGCTCCCTCAGAGACCATTTCCCAACACCACCTCCACGGTGGCGGGGCCGGTTACCCTCTCCCGGTCACGTCCCCGTCCGTTTCCTCGCTCTGCTGCTTCCTCCGCGCTCTGTTCCCGGCGGCGGCGGCGTTGGAGTGTCTGCCGGGCCGCGGCCACGGTGTTCGTGGTCGCCTCGCCCGAACTACAGTCGTCTTACACGTCATTTCCTCGGCTTCAGGTTCTTTCCCATCCAGGGAGTTGCCTTGATCAAGCCCGAACTTTTGACCAGCTCCTTCCTTCCTCAAAAGGAAACCCACGCGGTTAGCAAGACTTTATGTGTCAACCCCTCCCCGGCCTCCGCGAGACCAGTCCTGTTCTCGTCGCGCCCCCTCCTCCTGTGTCTGCTTGTGATGATGATGGTGATGTGTCTCTGTGAGTCCCAAGAGTCGAGGACCTTCTACGTTTCTTTTAGATTGGGACACAGGACCCGGAGCCACAGAGCTACCTCCAGAGCAACGCCTGCCTGTAGAAAAGCCTCCCGTGGGGGCGGGAGCGGAGGCTCTGGAAGTAGCTGACCCCCGCCCTGTAGGGCCCACGGGAGAGTCTTCTCCCGGCGATCCACTGGATTCGCATCAGGTCCACGAGGAGAAGCCTCCGTGCCTTGTGGTGAGCGAGCCCAAGACCCTCGCTCCGGAAAGGAGCCTCGGCAGTGACGAATCGGAGAGACGTTCGACTCTCCCGGAACCACCGGAGGGTCCTCTGGGGGCGGCCCCCCGGGAATGTTCTGCTCCGGGGCTTTGCCCCGGCCCCCCGCCGGCGGTCAGCCAGCCTTCCCCGCACGAGACCAGAACCCACACCTGTGAGGTCTGCCGAAGAGCCTTCAGCACCCGAGCGGCCCTTCAGAGACACGCGCAGACCCACGCGGGGAAGAAGGCCCCTCCGGGTGAGCCGTGCTGGGAAGACCTCATCCTCGTGCCGTGCCTCAGCCGACGTCGCGGCGCTGCTTCGGGCGACCAGCCGCCCGCGTTCCCCAGTGTCCGTGTGAGAGCCGCCGACCCGCAGGACTACTACGAGTGCGTCCACTGCGGCAGAGCGTTCGTCCAAGACGCGCACCTTCGGCAGCACCTCCAAGCCCACGAGGCGGCGAGAGCCCGCCCGCCGGCGCCGCCCCGCCGCCGGACCCACCTCATCCGCTACCGGCAGACGCACCACTACGTCGGGGCGAGAGCCCACCAGTGCTGCGACTGCAGCAGAGCCTTCCGCCAGAGCTCCCAGCTCGTCTCGCACTACCGGACCCACGCTCGCGAGCGGCCCTTCCAGTGCCAGCTGTGCGGGAAGTGCTTCAGCCGGCCCTCGCAGCTCACGCAGCACTACCAGCTCCACCCTCCTCGGGAGGAGCCCGGGGCGTGCAGTTGCTGTTGAGACACCTTCAGGGGACATTCCCAGAGTGCCTGGCGCGTCGCCCTGGAGAGACCCTCTGGGTGTGAGAACGCCTCGCACCAGCTCTCCCACTTTCTGAACCACTTGGGACGCCACTCTCACGTGCTCAAAAGACTGGGGACCGTTGCAAGGATGTGCCAGTACAGCAAGCGTGTCAAACTCGGGGCCGGCGGGCCGCATGCCTCATTTATGTATGCGGCCCGGTGGCCGCGAGTTTGACATGCTTGATGGACAGCAGTCTTTTTGCAAAAGGAAGTTCAACACACGCCTCCGTAGTCACACAGGCCGAAAAGCTCACAAAGGGTATTTGTGCTGCATAGGAAAGAAGCTAATAGATTTCCCCTTTCTTTGGTGGTATTCATAGAATCAGGAACCTTGATTTTGACAACCTGACCAAAAAACAAAACAAAACAAAATAAAAAAAAACTTGTGACCAGCGGTTGGGCTCCAGACAGAATCTGAGGCCTGGGTTTTTATAGAGGTGTTTACATACGACATTTTCACCACACCGGTGTATCAGCACAGGGCATGGCGGGAAGATTTTCCAGGTGTACCTGTATTGATTCATCCCACAAAGCTGATGCAATTGGTAATATACAGGGTGTGTCCCCCCCCGCCAAATGCAGACACGCACTTTGTGTTTTTTTGTTTGTTTGTTTTAATATATTTTATTGATTTTTTACAGAGAGGAAGGGAGAGGGATAGAGAGTTAGAAACATCGATTCAGCTGCCTCTTGCACACTCCCTACTGGGGATGTGCCCGCAACCAAGGTATATGCCGGAATCGAACCTGGGACCCTTGAGTCCGCAGGCCGACGCTCTATCCACTGAGCCAAACCGGTTAGGGCCAGACACGCACTTTGAATAATGATAAAGGCTGTTCTTATTAAAATACATTTCATTTTCAAAATTGAGCTGTTAAAGCGTGTATGCAGTTTTTTGGGACACCCTGTGTTTGCACGGCACCTCAGAATAGACAAAACATTGCCATATGTGTTACTTGATCTTTTAAGACTGTTGCTGTGTCCCTAGCGAAGGTATTTATTCCACGTTACAGATAAAGCAAATCTGAAACCCCGTTGTCACTTGATTTCCCCGAGGTCGTAAATGCGGGAGCAGGAACCTGAATCTAGGTTTTTGTTTTTGTGTTTGTTTTTTGAGGTCTTTACTTTGGTTCTTAAAGCTCAACCCAGATTTTTTCTTTAAATTCCTGCCATGTCCTCTCTGAAGAAAAGGCATAGTATTGTACTGACTGCAGCATGTCCCTCGTTAGTCCCACTCAGCATTGTTTCACATCCAATCAGGGGAGGGCACTCACAGTACTCAGGTCCGAAAGCTTTCTTAGGGTGAAATCTACCCATTTCTCTCACAATTTAGGTTTAGATGATGACTTTTGGAGACACTAATTCAGGGAAGTATATTTTTGCTAACCACTTCCTCCTTACTGATCGCTTTTTTTTTTTTGTAGTTGTTTGTTTGAAGGGTTGGGGTTTCTTTTTTTCCTTTTCTCTCTTTTTTTTAATTTCCATTTGAAAGCAATATTTTTGCTTTCTTGGGCTCTGGCATCAAATGCATGACCAGCCTCAACTCAAATCCTAATCCCATGCTGGGAAAACGTCACTCCTTAAAGGCAGGAGCCCCCAGTTGCACTAAAAATTTCTTTCGTAGCTTGTTGCCCTAACGTCCAAAGCCTTCCATCACTGCCTTGCAGGGTGGTCAGATACAAAGGCAGGTGGACCTGGAGTCCCCGACTTGATTCTTTGCCTGGGAGGGTGAGCTGCTGCTATTGCTCGTCACTGCCCTGCTTTTCCTCGGCCAGGCATTTCTATGACAGTGGCTCCCAAGTCATGAAATGAAGAACAAACATGACTTGTCAGACCCTCCCAGCCAGTTGAACGCTCGCTACACAACCCCTGTTCTTGCCTTTAGGATGGTTCCTACCTCGTCTTTGTCCTGTGAAATCTACTTCTTTCCAAAGGGTCCTAGGTCTACTCAGGCCCTCACTCATCTCAGTCATGTCATTTCTCCCTTCACCATTTTTTGCTAAATGTACATTCTGCCCTGATAACGTTTTATTTCAACAGGCTTGCCCTATTTCCTTAAACTTCAAGACATCTACTTACAAAGAAAAATTTTAAATCACCTCAAAGGAAGGCATATAATCAGATTTCCTTGATCACCTCTGAGATGTAATGTTTTTGTTGTTGCTGTTTGTTTGTTTTTTGCAGTTGGCTCGTTTGAATCCGGATCCAAATGTGGTAACCTGGTACACTGATTGCATTTGGTTGTCTGACCTCTTGAGTCTCTGTTCATCTAAAGACGTCTCCTCTCGATTTTTTAATGCCTTGTGTGACCCCAAGGATAATGTGGAGATATATTTCCCTCCTCTCCCCACCCAGTTCCTGATATGTCTAACTGTTTTAGTACTTTTCTAATATTCATATTCAGGTTTTATATCCAGGTTTAATATTTTTACCTTCAGGTTAAAAGGCAGGTTTACTATCCAGGTTTAATATTTTTTAAGTTTAGAAGCACTTATTTTAAATTAAATTTTATTATAAATTGGGGTTTAAAAAAACATAATATAACATTTGTCGTTTTTAAGTGTACCATCCAGTAGTGTTAAGTGTAGTCACATTGTGCAATAGATTCCCCAGGACGTGTTTTTTTATCTTGCAAAACTAAAACTCTCTGCCCATTAAACAATAACTCCCCATTTCCCCCCTCCCCGAGCCCTGGCAACCGTGGTTTTTCCTTTAAAGCTTTGTGCGATTGTGTGAGAAACTGGGTCAGGTGTCCTGTAGAATGCCCCCATTCGAAATCTGTTTGCTTTCTGTGGTGTCCTTAAGCTTGTTCCTCTCTCCTCTGTATTTTCTGTCAAGTACAGAAGCTAGTACTAAACTCTGGAGACTTAGATTCACCTTTAACTTCTTTGGCAAGAGCCCTGCATCGCCCTAGCCAGTTTGGCGCAGTGGATAGAGCCTCAGCCTGCGGACTGAAGGGTTCTGGGTTCAATCCTGGTCAAGGGCCCATGCCCGGGTTGCAGGCTCGATCTCCAGTAGGGGACGTGCAGGAGGCAGCCGATCCATGATTCTCTCTCAACCCTGACGTTTCTATCTCTCTTTCCCTCTCCCTTCCTCTCTGAAATCAAAAAAAAAAAAAAAATTATTACACACACACACACACACACACACACACACACACAAACACTGAGTGGCCAGATTATTATGACCTCTGAACGCATAATAATCTGGCCACTCAGTGTATGAAGACGCTGCCTCCACATTTCACACGTGAGCTGACCGCGAGGTGGGCGCTCGCCTGTTGCTCTGACTCTGGCCATGCTGCTTTCCTCGCTGCTGCCCCAGCGGGCTCCCGCCTATACTGCTGTTCCGCTCGCCTCCTTTCCCACCCAGCTCCTAACACATCTGACCGTTGGGGCATTGCTCTTCTAGCCAGATGTTTTTTCTTTAGAAACACGTTTTACGCACTTTGGGCGATGCTGCAAGTAAGACACACTCCTTGAAGATTATATAAAATAATGTGGGTTTTTTTTCTTTAAATGTTTGTATTTCCCTCTCCCAGAAATACTTGCTGCTAAAAGGGGTGTAAAATTGTCCTTTTCCCCCCCCCTGCATAGCTTTTGAACAAGATGAAGATGGTTTTATCAAATAGTATCCTACTGTTAGCACTGTTTGGAAAGTTGCTTTTATTCTGCTGTATCATGAGTATCTTCTCACATCAATAAACATACCCCTCGGTTTCATCTCTCAGGCGTGGCTGTGTCTTCCATGTGTTTACTAGCCTTCTAGGGCTGGCAATGGGAGGTTGCCGGTGGTTTATCTCCCACGGTACATTGCTGCCACCATTACACTTCCTGCTCTCTCTTGGGCCTTAGCGCTTCCCGTATCAATGTGCTCTAACGCCTTTGCGTGTGGCCGTGTTTCCTCAGGGGAAACTCCCAGGAGTGGAATTCCTGGGCCAAAAGGGACGTGTGTCTTGAAGGCCTGGAAACACTCTTGACCTCCTCCGTGCCAGGTCTAAAAAGTGTGCTGATTGCTCTGGCCGGTGTGGCTCAGTGGATAGAGCGTCAGCCTGTGGACTCAAGGGTCCCAGGTTCGATTCTGGTCAAAAGCATGTACCTTGGTTGTGGGCACATCCCCAGTAGGGGGTGTGCAGGAGACAGCTGATGGATGTTTCTCTCTCATCGATGTTTCTGACTCTTTATCCCTCTCCCTTCCTCTCTGTAAAAAAAAAAAATCAATAAAATATATTTTTTTAAAAAGCCGGCATCCCAGGAGTGGGAGTCACGTCAACTGTCAACTGCATACCCAGGCTTCTAGAATCAGTTGCGGGGGGGGGGGGGGGGGAGAGTAATAGATGATCTTGCAATGCTGATGAAAGCTGGGGACCCCTCTCCAGGAAAATGCAGAGAAGCATAGGGTGGGGTGGGTATGTGCGTTTGCACACACTTGCATACGTTTATGAAAACCACCTCAAGGGGTCAGCCATGCCCCGCCTGGGCCTCAGCCTGGAATCTAATCTCTCCTCCCACTGACGGTTCCAGCTGGGAAGCTGGGGTCCAGGCTGGTGCCCAGGCCATCAGACAATTAGGTCTCCTCCGGATGGGACCTCTACAAGAGGAAGTACTGGACCCATGACATGACATAAGTATAGGACCCATTGCCATGGTACCTGGCCCACGTAAGCCCTTGAGGTAAAAAGACAGGTTTGACCCTTGACCGGTTTGGCTCACTGGATAGAGTGTCGGCCTGCGGACTGAAGGGTCCCAGGTTCGATTCCGGTCAAGGGTGTGTACCTTGGTTGCGGGCACATCCCCAGTAGGGCGTGTGCAGGAGGCAGCTGATCGATGTTTCTCTCTCATCGATGTTTCTAACTCTATTCCTCTCCCTTCCTCTCTGTAAAAAATCAATAAAGTATATTAAAATAAATAAAACTATTTAAAAAAAAAAAAGACAGGTTTGAGCCCTGGCAAGTGTGGCTCAGTTGGTTAGAGCATCCTTCTGTGCACTGAAAGATTGCGGGTTTGATCCCTGGCAGGGGCATGTGTGGGAGGCAACGGATCAATGTTTCTCTCTCCCATCGATGTTTCTCTCTCCCTCTCCTTTCCTCGCTCTTAAAATTGGTAAAAGCACGTCCTCGGGTAAGGATTCAAAGAAGAGGAAAAAAGATCAGTTTGGAATAAAGAAAAGGGATGCCATCTCACGTGCCTCAGGGAGCCAGGTGTGTAGGATGAAGATGTGGGGAAGAGAAGAGCCCTAACCAAAGGATCTCCTGTTCCCAGGTCTTTTGATTTATCAAGAGGATCTGGAATGCCTCGTTTTTATTGGAAGTCTCTCGATATTTTTATGGGAGCAAGTATCGTACTTTTCCGTGTATGAGATGCCTTTTTTTTTTTTTCCCTAAAATGGTTAGACTGGAAATCGAGGGGCGTTTTATACACGGAAGTCAGCCGAGGAGGGAGCCGGGCCAGTGGGTAGCTGCCCATCCCTTCTCAAACAGGCTTCCTCCAATCACAAGCCTTATTGTTACCCACGTCAGCTGATGCCCTAACTGGAGGTGGAGGTGGAGGGTGCGCAGATGCAACAGGGACGGGAGCGTTCTGAGCCCATGAAGAGGTCAGAAAATAAAAAGTTAAATACTGGTAAGCGATGGTCTTACTCAAAATTCAAACTGAATTGTAATCAGCTCTGCAAAAGAGCATGGACATATTGCTGCAGAGAGACCGTTTGGACCCCCTCCCGCTGAGCGTATGACCAGACAGTGGAGAAAACAGGAAGAACAGCTCCTTAAGATGCCAAAAAATAAGAAGGCCTTGAGAGGAAAACCAGCAAAATGTTTAAAATATTGATTTCTTAATTTGGGGTTGGAAAAGTGGGGGGCATCTTATACATGGGGGCGTCTTATACACGGAAAAATATGGTAATTTTTTAAAGGCCAACCGTAAAGCCCTGGCTGGTGTGGCTCAGTTGGTTGGGCATTGTCCTGTGCACCGGAAGGTTGTGTTTTTTTTGTGTTTTTTTTTTTAAGGAATATTTAGTTTTTTTTTTTTTAATATATTTTTAATTGATTTCAGAGAGGAAGGGAGAGGGAGAGAGAGATAGAAACATCCATGATGAGAGTGAATCATGGATTGGCTGCCTCCTACACACCCTTAGTGGGGATCAAGCCCATGACCTGGGCATGTGCCCTTAACCGGAATCAAACCTGAGACCTTTCCGTTTGCAGGCCGACGCTCTATCCACTGAGCCAAAGCTGGCTAGGGTGAAAGGTTGTGGTTTTGATTCTGGGTCAAGGGCACATACTTGGGTTGCAGGTTTGATACCTGGCCCCAGTAGGGTGTGTGCAGGAGGCAACCAATCGATGTGTCTCCCATTGATGTTTCTCTCTCTGCCCCCATCTCTGTTCCCCACTCTCATTCCCTCCCACTCTCTCTAAAAATCAATGGAAAAAATATCCTCAGGTGAGGATTAACAACAACAAAAAAGAGATTGCTCTCTCTCTTTCTCTCTCTCTCTCTCTCTCTCTCTCTCTCTCTCTCTCTCTCTCTCTCTCTCTCTCACACACACACACACACACACACACACACACACACACACACACGAGATTTGAAGACTGGAAATAATTCTGCTGACACCTGGTTTCGGCCCAGGGATACTGATTTCAGACTTCTGGCCTCCAGAACTATGAGGGGGTGGAAAATCTGTTGTTTTAAGCCGCCCTGTCTGTGGTGTTTTATTAAAGCAGCAACAGGAAACCAATACACCTGGCAGCTGTTCAAGAAATGCAGATTCCGCATCTACCCCAGATCTCCTTAATCAAATTCCGGAAGTGGGCCCTCACCATGTTGTGTTTTAACAAACATTCCAGGGGGTTATGTTGAAAGATAAAAGTTTCGGCCGAAACCGGTTTGGCTCAATGGATAGAGCGTCGGCCTGCGGACTCAAGGGTCCCAGGTTCGATTCCGGTCAAGGGCATGTACCTTGTTTGCGGGCACATTCCCAGTAGGAGGCGTGCAGGAGGCAGCTGATCGATGTTTCTCTCTCATCGATGTTTCTAACTCTCTATCCCTCTCTTCCTCTCTGTAAAAAATCAATAAAATATATTTTTTAAAAAAAAAAAAAGAAAGATAAAAGTTTCGCCCTAGCTGGTGTGGCTCAGTGGGTAGAGTGTTGGCCTGCGGACTGAAGGGTCCCAGGCTCGATTCTGGCCAAGGGCACAGGCCTGGGTTGCGGGCTCGATCCCCAGTGGGGGACGTGCTGGAGGCAGCCAATCAATGATTCTTATCATTGATGTTTCTCTCTCTCTCTCTCCCTCTCCCTTCCTCTCTGAAATTAATAAAGAAATATATATATTTTTTTAAAAAGATACAAGTTTCAAAGATGCTGGTTTCAGGGAAAGGGTGAAGGCTCAGGTGCCTACAGGGACCAGGTACTTTGGGCAAATGTGTGAACTGAGCCAAATCAGCTAGGGCCCAAGTCACTATCTTACTATCCTCCAATATTTTCTTCAGGGCAGTTATCAGTGACATATCTTACTAGAGGCCCAGCGAATGAAATTTGTGCACTTGGGGGTGGGGGGGTGTCCCTCGGTCCGGCCTGTGCCCTCTTGCAGTCCAGGAGCCCTTGGGGGATGTCCGACTGACAACTTAGGCCGCTCTGGGGGGAGGGGGCCTAAGTCGTCAGTCGGGCATCCTTAGCGCTGCCACGGAGGTGGGAGAGGCTCCTGCCACCACTGCTGTGCTTACCAACTGTGAGCCTGGCTTCTGGCTGAGTGGTGCTCCCCCTGTGGGAGCACACTGACCACCAGAGGCAGCTCCTGCACTGAATGTCTGCCAACTGGTGGTCAGTGCGCATCATAGCAACTGGTCATTCTGCCATCTGGCCGAAACTGGCTCTCTGACATCCCCCGAGGGGTCCAGATTGGAGAGGGTGCAGACCCGGCTGAGGGACACCCCCCACCCGTGCACGAATTTTATGCACTGGGACACTAGTTGTTAAATATTCAAGAAGGTAGCAAACCAGTTGTTACACTATCAATCCATAGCTTGACATCAGCTATGGTGAGATTATTTACACAAGGGCAATTGGCAAATGCTACAATTTATTTTTATTTATTTATTTTTTTTTTGCAGAAACCTGGTTTACCAGCACATCATTGGATAATAGTAAACAAGTTGTCAACATAAGTTTGCTGCCACCAATCCAGTGCAAATAGGAGTCCCCAGTCTGAACAGGTGTCCCCGGTCTGAAGGGCAGAAAAGGAGAAACTTCAGGTAAACAATTTGCAAACCCGGGAAATGACGCCTCAGGGAGGAAATTGTGTGCTCCAAGGAGACAAAGGGGAAGCCGCCTTTTATAAACGTCTCTGCCCAGGTTCCTGATTGGTCCACGTTTATGCAAATGAGGAATCTGAAACAGTCCTGATTGGTCCCAACAGCACTGTTCTCTTTGGTTGTTATGGAGTCCCTCTGATTGGTCAGTAGAGCTGCAAATGATGATGTAGCTGCGCAGTTCTGATTGGATGGAGCATGTCTCAGCCCATTTAAATGTTATTTAAGAACTTTTTAAATAAGGGTTGGCTCAGCCAGCAGGGACACGGTGCAGGAGGCGGGCAGCTCAGTCTGTGGCTTTCCCCTGAACCGCGGTGTGCATGGGTGATCCCTGTCAGCGATGGCTGCTAGATTCTGGTTATGACTCGGAGCCAAGTGAAGAACAAGGAGTCCCTTTGGGCATGTGTGTTCCTTCTTGGGGTCCACAAAGCCGATGTCATCTCTACCTTCGTTCGGCTTTTATTCCAGTGTGGAGCACAGATTCTAAACAAACCATGGCACAATTAATAAAAACCACAATACATGTTTTGGGGAAAGGAGAGAGCTGAGAGAGTACAGAAGGAAAAATGATGTAGGCTGGACAGCAGGGGTCATCAGGAAAGGATAGTTGAGCTGTGATCTGAAGGCTGAGCACCCCATTTAACATGGGAAATCAGAATGTGTTTTATTGATGAGCTGTCATAGTTTGATTGGCAGTGTTTGTTTTTTCTTTCTTTCTTTCTTGGTGGAATGTAAAATAATGGAGTATCTGGAAATCAGCGGTGGTTTAGATTTCATAGCATCCAATAATCTGATTAAGGAAGGGGTGTCTGAACTAAGTTTGTGGGGCCCCAAATACCATTCAAGTGTTGCACAAATGACTATGGAAAGAGGGATATGAAACCACCAGGAGCTCTGGGATCCCCTCATTCCAGTTCACACCACAGCAGCTCTGGTTTCTGCTTTTTAAAAAATCTTTATTGTTGAGAGTATTACAGATGTCCCCCTGCCTCATTTTTTCCCCATCGCCCTCCTCCATCCAGATCCCACCCACCCCAGACCTTCACCACCCTGTTGTCTGTGTCCATGGGTAATGCATAAATGCACATAAGTTCTTTGATTAATCTCTTCCCACCCCTCCACCCTTCTGAGATTCATCAGTCTGTTCCATGTTTCCATGCCTCTGGTTCTGGTCATCAGTTTATTTTGTTCATTAGATTCCTTGTTCGTTTACTTTTATTTTTAGATTCAATCGTTGATAGATATGTATTTATTGTCATTTTATTGTTCATATAACTTCTTATTGTTGTAATTCTTCTTTCTCTCTCCTCCTCCTCCTCCTCCTCCTCCTCCTCCTCCTCCTTCTCCTTCTCCTCCTCCTCCTCCTCCTCCTCCTCCTCCTCCTCCTTTTTCCTCCTCCTCCTTCTCCTCTTCCTCCTCTTCCTTCTTCTTCTTCGAGACCCTTCAGCATTTCATATAATACTGGTTTGGTGTTGGTGAACTCCTGTAGCTTTCTCTTATCTGTGAAGCTCTTTATCTGACCTTCAATTCTGAATGATAGCTTTGCTGGGTAGAGTAATCTTGGTTGTAGGTTCTTGCTTTTTATCGCTTTGAATATTTCTTGCCATTCCCGTCTGGCCTGCATAGTTTCTGTTGAGAAATCAGCTGACAATCGTATGGGCGCTCCGTTGTAGGTAACTAACTGCTTTTCTCTTGCTGCTTTTAAGATTCTCTCTTTGTCTTTAACCCTGAGCATTTTAATTATGATGTGTCTTGGTGTGGGCCTCTTTGGGTTCCTCTTATTTGGAACGTTAGAGCATCAGCCTGCACACTGAAGGGTCATGGGTTCGATTCCTGGTCAAGGACACGTACCTGGGTTATGTATTCCATCCCTGGCCCTGGGTGGAGCATGTAGAGGAGGCACCCCAGCTTCCTTTGCAGGTCCATGTGGCCATGTGACTAAGCTCTAGCCAATGGGATATCAGTACAACTTCCCAGTCACATGTCAGAAGCACGCTGCTGGCCCTCTGCCTGCTCTGTCCCCCTCCCTGTAGCTGGACGGTGAAGGAAGTACCCATGAGCCATATCCTACCAGGTGCATAAGGCCACTGTAGGGGGTGGCAGGGAAAGGAGAAGGAGGAATCCGGTCTCAGGATGACTTTGTCATGTAGAGACTTTCAGGAGCACCTTTGAGCACAAATGTGTATATGGAAGAGAAATACACCTTCTGTTATTTGGTGTCTGTTAAAGTAGGTGAACCCCAAACCCAACTCATACGCTGCTACTAGGTAAATACCACAGAAACAAGATTAGTCTTCTTTTTAAAATATATTTTTATTGATTTCAGAAAGGAAGGGAAGGAGAGATAGAAACATCAATGATGAGAGAGAATCATTGAATGGTTGCCTCCTGCACGCCTCCTACTGGGGATCAAGCCTAAAACCCGGGCAAGTGCCCTTGACTGGAATCGAACCCGGGACCCTTCAGTCCACAGGCCGATGCTCTATCCACTGAGCCAAACCGGCCAGGGCCAAGATTAGTCTTTTTTTATTTTAGGTTTCAGATCTACAATTTAATAACTCAACACCTGTGTACAATACAGTGTGCTGGCCACCAAAAATCTAGTTTCCATCTGTCATCATGTGTTTGACCCACTTTACCCACTTCACCCTTCCTCCACCGGTTCCCTCTGGTAGCTCCCGATCCATTTTGATTAGTTTGTGTTTGTTAGGCTTGCTTCTTTGTTTTATATTCCACAATATGAATGCAACCGTACAAGGATATACCGTACTTACTCTTTTTATAAAAATACATTTTATTGATTTTTTACAGAGAGGAAGGGAGAGGGATAGAGAGTTAGAAACATCGATGAGAGAGAAACATCGATCAGCTGCCTCCTGCACACCTCCTACTGGGGATGTGCCCGTAACCAAGGTACATGCCCTTGACCGGAATCAAACCTGGGACCCTTCAGTCCCCAGGCCGACGCTCTAGCCACTGAGCCAAACCGGTTAGGGCCGTACTTACTCTTGACATCCCCCATACAGGGAGGAGTCACATGAAGACTGCAAACCGTATCTCTGCGAGTCCAACGTGGCCTATTTTTCTCCTAGAGTCGTTGCCTCTCCTTCTGATGAAGTCCTTGGCTTGTGTTGAATCAGATCTCAGGTGGAAAATAGGTTCCCCCTCAACATCAGAGCCACGCTGAGTAGGCCAGCGTGCTCCTCTTGTGACCCATGGGAACAGCTGAGCTGAGAAGAGACTGTCCTACTGGGCTCACACTGCAGGATGTGGGGGTACTTGAGGGGGGCTCTTGCCTGCAACGACCTCCCACGATTTAAGTGATTTGCTCCCTCTCTTTCCATATTCCTCTGTGTCCACCTAGTACCATTTGCCTCAGTGAAATGCACACTGCACATGTCTCTATTTTATCTGGACGTCCACTAAGGCCTCCTGCATGGCTCATTGTCATTCAACTTTTAAAAATATATTTTTATTGATTTCAGAGCGGAAGGGAGAGGGAGAGAGAGATAGAAACATCAATGATGAGCGACAATCGTTGATTGGCTGCCTCCTACACGCCCCCTATGGTGAATGGAGCCTGCAGAAATGTATTTTTATTGATTTCAGAGAGGAAGGGAGAGAGGGGGAGAGAGAGAAACATCAATGATGAGAGAAAATCATTGATTGGCTGCCCCCTGCACGCCCCCTACGGGAGATAGAGGCTGCAACCAGGGCATGTGCCCTTGACCAGGAATCCAACCGTGACCTCCTGGTTCATAGGTTGATGCTCAACCACAGAGCCACACCAGCCAGGCTGTCATTCAACTTTTGGGGTGCAGGGGTGCTCCTGGCCCATCAGGGTGGATCTCTGCGTCCTTCCCCCCCTGTCCTAGGACAGCACCTGCAGATAGAGCTTGCGCAGGGCCGCCATCATGTCCTTGTTCCTCAGGCTGTAGATGAGCGGGTTCAGGGTGGGTGTGAGGATGGAGTAGAAGACAGCGGCCAGGCGCCCCTGCAGCGGCGAGGAGCGGGCGCTGGGCTGCATGTAGGCAGAGCTGCCGGCGCCGTAAAACAGCAGCACCGTGGCCAGGTGGGAAGAGCAGGTGGAGAAGGCCTTCCGGCGGCCGCCCGCGGAGCGGATCCGCGCCACCGTGGCCAAGATGCGCGCGTAGGACAGCACGGTGAGCGCAAAGCAGCTCATGATGACGCAGCCGCTGGCCGCGAACCCGGCCGCCTCGTGGGCCTCCGCGTGGGCACAGGCGAGGCGCATGACCGGGGGGATGTCGCAGAAGAAGTGGTCAATGACGCGGGGGCCGCAGAAGGGCAGGGAGAAGGTGTTGGCCGTGTGGAAGGCGGAGAACAGGAGCCCGCTGCCCCAGGCCACCGCCACCAGGGAGACGCAGATGCGGGGGCGCATGGCCACGCCGTACACCAGGGGCCGGTAGATGGCCAGACACCGGTCGTAAGCCATGGAGGTGATGAGAAAACACTCCGTGGACCCGAGGCTGACGAACGCAAAGAGCTGGGATGCGCACGCAAGGAGGGAAATCTCCCCCGAGCCCAGCATGATGGCCACCAGGGCCCGGGGCAGGGTGGTGGACATGGAGCAGATGTCCACCAGGGAGAGGTGCTTGAGGAAGAAGTACATGGGCGTGTGCAGGCGGGGGTCGAGCACCACCGCAGCCACGATGGAGATGTTCCCCAGAACGGCAGCCAGGTAAACGAGAAGGAAGAAGGCCGCGCTGAGCAGCTGTAACTCGGGGGAAGCTGAGAAGCCCTGGAGGAGGAAGACGGATACCGTCCCCGTGAGGTTGGCCATGTTCTCTCTTTGTAAATGCTGGGGAATTGCAGAGCGGCGCCAGGAGCAGAATTGCAGAGGGTGTGACAGGAGCGGAATTGCAGAGGCTGTGACAGGAGTGGAATTGCAGAGGGCGATCCAGGAGCAGAATTGCAGAGTGTGAGCCAGGAGAAGAACTGCAGAGGGTGATCCAGGAGCAGAATTGCAGAGGGTGATCCAGGAGCGGAATCACAGAGGGCGATCCAGGAGCGGAATCACAGAGGGTGATCCAGGAGCAGAATTTCAGAGGGCGATCCAGGAGCAGAATTGCAGAGGGCGATCCAGGAGCAGAATTGCAGAGGGTGTGACAGGAGCAGAATTGCAGAGGGTGTGACAGGAGCAGAATTGCAGAGGGTGTGACAGGAGCAGAATTGCAGAGGGTGATCCAGGAGCGGAATCACAGAGGGTGATCCAGGAGCGGAATCACAGAGGGTGATCCAGGAGCAGAATTGCAGAGGGCGATCCAGGAGCAGAATTGCAGAGGGCGATCCAGGAGCAGAATTGCAGAGGGTGTGACAGGAGCAGAATTGCAGAGGGTGTGACAGGAGCAGAATTGCAGAGGGTGTGACAGGAGTGGAATTGCAGAGGGCGATCCAGGAGCAGAATTGCAGAGGGCGATCCAGGAGCGGAATTGCAGAGGGTGATCCAGGAGCAGAATTGCAGAGGGTGTGACAGGAGCGGAATTGCAGAGGGTGAACCAGGAGAAGAATCGCAGAGGGCGATCCAGGAGCGGTGCAGTAGCTAAGACCTAGAAGGAAGTGGGTAAGAGGCTGGGTGAGCGCAGGCTGGAAAGGAGGCTCAAGCATTTGCTCATTAAACACACGTGCACTGGTGTCTTCCCTAGAAGTCTCAAAGTCAGATACCTTATAGAGATCGGGCAGGGACACAAATTAGTGGATCCAGGCCCTGGCCGGGTGGCTCAGATGGTTAGAACGTCCTCCAATGTACTAAAGGGACACAGGTTTGAATCCTGATCAGGGCACATACCCATGTTCCGGGTTCTGTCCCTGGTGGGGGCACATCCAGGGGCAACTGATGGATGTTTCTCTCTCTCATAAATGTTTCTCTCCCTCTCTTCCCCCCTTCCTCTCTCTCTGGAATCAATGAAAAATATATCCTGGGGTGAGGATAAAAAAAAAAATTAGTGGTTCCGGCTGAGTGTAAGATAATAGGGAATGGTGGGGACTGCGGAGACAGGGGTGTTCTGTCCAAAGGAGACTGACTGCTGCTCTAAGCTCTTGCCAGCTGTTGTTGCTGGACCGAGAACTGCCAGATTCTGATTTTTTTTTTTGAAGAGAGCCAGAATTCCAGGTTGCTGTTGTTTTGTTTTGTTTTAACATGAAACCTCCTGACATTTGTATATTGGCAGTTAATTCAAATTTAAAACACCGTGTTCACAGCAGCATTCTGTACAATAGCCAAGATCTGGAAACAGCCCAAGTGCCCATCAGCAGATGAGTGGATGGAAAGCTGTGGTACATTCACACAGTGAAACGCTACATGGCTGTAAAAGGAAGGGACCCTCACCCTTAGGGGCAGCATCGCTGGACCTGGAGAGCATTATGCTAAGAGAAGTCAGCCAGTCTGAGAGAGGCAAATCCCATATGATCTCACTAACATGTGGAATCTAATGAACAAAATAAACTGATGAACAAAACAGAACCCAGAGGCATGGATGCATGGGACAGACTGACAGCTGTCAGAGGGGTGAGGGGTGGGGGGACTGGAGAAAGAAGGTGAAGAGATTAGCCAAAGGACACACACCGAGTGGCCAGATGATGATGATCTCTGAACGCATAATAATCTGGCCACTCAGTGTGTGTGTGTGTGTGTGTGTGTGTGTGTGTGTGTGTGTGTGTGTGTGTGTGTATGTGTGTGTATTAGAGGCCCGGTGCATGAATTCGTGCATGGGTGGGGTCCGGCCAGCCTGGCCAGGGGGAGGGGACATGGGTGGTTGGCCGACCTGCCTTCTGGTCGAACTCCTAGTCGAGGGGACAATTTGCATATTAGCCTTTTATTCTATAGGATACACACTGAGTGGCCAGATTATTATGCGTTGAGAGATCATCATAATCCGGCCACTCAGTGTATATGCCTCGTAGCCTATGGTCATAGACAACAATGTGGTGGTGGCCAGAGAGGATGGGGGCTGGAGGCTGGGTGGAGGTGGACAAAGGGGGAGACAGAACTGGGGGGCATCTGTAATAGTGCCAACAATAAAAAAATTAAACACTGTACACATGCAATGCGGCCTCCAGTTTAAAGCTTTTGGTCTTAACATGCATAACTCCATAGCATCTTTTTGTTGTTGTTCTTAATCCTCATCCGAGGATATTTTCCCATAGATGTTTTAGGGAGAGGGAGAGACAGAAAGAAACATCGATGTGAGAGAGACACATCGATTGGTTGCTTCCTGCACACGCCCCAACCAGGGCCAGGGGACCAGGGCCAGGGATGGAGCTTGCAAATGAGGTATGTGCCCTTGACCGGAATCAAACCCAGGACCCTTCAGTCCGAAAGCCGAGGCTCTGTCCACTAAACCAAACCAGCGAGGCCGAGCTCCATAGCATTTTAATTGTAGTCTGCAACTCCAAGTCTCCTGGTAATTTATTCCTCCCCATTAGACATGGAGTCCTCCATCCCCATCCGAGGGCAGGGGCCATTTCTTGCTCATCTCTTAATTTCCCCGCATCTAGCAGAGGAGGCGGTACACAGAAGGAACATGAGGTCTAAACGTTTTCTTCGCCCTACCTGGTGTGGCTCAGTGGATAGAGCATCAGCCTGGGGACTGAAGGGTCCCAAGTTTGATTCTGGTCAAGGGCACATGCCCGGGTTGCAGGCTCGGTCCCCAGTAGAGTGCATGCAGGAGGCAGCCAATCAGTGATTCCCTCTCATCATTGATGTTTCTATCTCTCCCTCTCCCTTCCTTTCGGAAATCAATTTAAAAATATATATTTTAAGCCCTAACTGGATTGGCTCAGTGGATAGAGCGTCAGCCTGTGGACTGAAGGGTCCCAGGTTTGATTCCGGTCAAGGTCATGTACCTTGGTTGCGGGCACATCCCCAGTAGGGGGTGTGCAGGAGGCAGCTGATCGATGTTTCTCTCTCATCGATGTTTCTAACTCTCCTTCTCCCTTCCTCTCTGTGAAAAATCAATAAAGTATTTTTTTAATTCTAAAAAATATATAAAAATATTTTTTAAAATAAAAATATATATAAATGTTTTCTTCAACCCAACAGCCAGGGTTTGGATTCTTCGTGACTTTGAACAAATGCCTTCACCTCTCTGAGCCTCAGTTTCCTCCTCTGTAGAATGGGAGGATGAGGGTCACATACTTCCCTTAAAGGTTGGCCCTTACTGCCCTGGGTGGCTCAGTGTGTTGGGGCATTGTCCCATACACCAAAAGGTTTTGGGTTCGATTCCCGGTCAGGGCACTTGCCTAGGTTGTGAGCTTGATCCCCAGTTGGGGCGCGGGTGCGGGAGGCAACCGATCGATGTTTCTCTCTCTTTCTCTCTCTCTTCCCGCCTTCCTGTCTCTCCGAAATCAATTTTAAAAAAAAGTATTTAAAAATAGATTACAATCAAGTTCTTTGTAATGTGTGCCCCTTATCTTTCTTTTCATTGGGGCCCCTGGGCTGCTGGGATTGTGTCATAAGACAGGTATGAAAACGTATTTTTAAACTCGCGGCCGGCGTGGCTCAGTGGTTGAGCCTCGAGCTGTGACCCAAGAGATAAGGGTTTGATTCCTGGTCAGGGGCACATGCCCGAGTTGTGGGCTAGTTCCCCACTAGGGGGCGTGCAGGAGGCAGCCTATCCATGATTCTCTCTCATCATGGATGTTCCTATCTCTGTCCCTCTTCCTTGCTCTCTGAAAGCAATAAAAACATTTAAAAATAAATAAATAAACTTGGCCTAACCGGTTTAGCTCAGTGGGTAGAGCGTCGGTCTGCGGACTCAAGGGTCTCAGGTTCGATTCCGGTCAAGGGCATGTACCTTGGTTGCGGGCACATCCCCAGTGGGGAGTGTGCAGGAGGCAGCTGATCAATGTTTCTCTCTCATCGATGTTTCTAACTCTCTCTCCCTCTCCCTTCCTCTCTGTAAAAAATCAATAAAAATATATTTTTGAAAAAATAAACTTAATGGAAAAGATGAGCTACCGATTCCTTTCTTTCCCTTTTTCACACGCCCCCAGCCACCTGCGGCTTTTACCTCCCTTGCAGGCAGCTGGGCGCTGGCCGGGCTCCCCGCGCACCCACCCCCCTCGCCTCGCCCAGTCTGGGTTGTCTCCGTGAGCTATAACCTCAGTGGGGGGCGCAGAGCCATGTCACCCCTCAAACATGCCCACGCCCCAGTCTCTGAAACCCCTCATATGACAAAAGCAACTTTGCCAACGTGAGGAAAGCTTTCCACGTGGGGAGACTATTTTGTGTCCTCTCTCCTCCCCCCACCCCACCCCCCACAAAAAAAATGAGGATGCCAATCTAACCCCAAAGACCTCAGAAGGGACTCTCCTTTGGAAACAGGTCACTGGAGACATCTAGGAACTTGGGGGGCTCTGGAAGCTGGAAAAGGCAAGGGGATGGATGCCACCCCCCGGAAATCCTCCAGGAAGGGACACAGCCCGGTCGGCCCTCACTGTTGGCCCCGGGAGACCCCGTGAGGGCCTCGGGATTCTGAACCTGTAGGGCAGCACGTGGGGGTTGCTTTTTGGAGACCAGGGTGTGGGATTTGCTACAGCCCACCCCCAGCAGATGCCACCGCCTCCCTCTCCCTCCTCTCCCCATTTCCTTCCCTCTCCCCCTCCCTCCTCCCCACCCCCAGGAACCAAGTAAAAGGAATAGCTGATGCCCTTGGTCCCTTCTCGGCCCCGCCAGGTCCTGGGGGGCCCCGGGTGAGAGCGTTTCCGTGGGTACCCGGGGCCCCCTCCCCGACTTTGCAGGTATTAGGCTCAGGGAGGAGGTAACATGTGCACTGATGTCCCAGAAAGAGCCCATGAGCCCAGCCCCATGGAGGTAGGGGGGCTCCGTGGTTGAGCATCGACCTGTGAACCAGGAGGGCACGGTTCCATTCCTGGTCAGAGCACAGGCCCGGGTTGAGGGCTCCATCCCCAGTGTGAGGCGTGCAGGAGGCAGCCAATCCGTGATTCCCTCTCGTCATGGATGTTTCTCTCTCTCTCCCGATCCCTCCCTCTGAGATCAGTAAATATATATACACCGAGTGGCCAGATGATTATGATATCTGAACGCATAATAATCTGGCCACTCAGTGTGTGTGTGTGTGTGTGTGTGTGTGTGTGTGTGTGTGTGTGTGTGTGTGTGTATTTTAGAGGCCCAGTGCATGAATTCGTGCATGGGTGGGGTCCGGCCAGCCTGGCCAGGGGGAGGGGACATGGGCAGTTGGCTGGCCTGTCTGCTGGTCGAACTCCTGGTCGAGGGGACAATTTGTATATTAGCCTTTTATTCTATAGGATAGACACTGAGTGGCCAGGTTATTATGCATTCTGAGATCATAATAATCTGGCCACTCAGTGTATTTTTTTTAAAAAAAACAACCGAAAAACAAGAAGAGCCGATGAAAAGAAACACCTGTTGCCACCAGAGCGCATTGCGGTGTTCCCACAGCACACGGCTCTCAGGGAATGCAATTCCTCAGCCTTGGCCAACCCGTCCTGCCGCCTCTAGACATATATTTCCCCTCCTGTGTTTTCCAAAAGTTTACTTAAAAAGAGAAATATGGGCCCGGGCTGGTGTGGCTCAGTGGATAGAGCGTCAGCCTGCAGACTGAAGAGTCCTGGGTTCAATTCCGGTCAAGGGCATGTACCTTGGTTGCAGGCACATCCCCAGTAGGGGGTGTGCAGGAGGCAGCTGATAGATGCTTCTCTCTCATTGATGTTTCTAACGCTCTATCCCTCTCCCTTCCTCTCTGTAAAAATCAAAAAATATATATATTTTTAAAAAAGGGAAATATGGACCCTGGCCGGTGTTGCTCAGTGGATAGAGCACCGGCCTGCAGACTGAAGGGTCCTGGGTTCGATTCCGGTCAAGGGCACATGCCCAGGTTGCGGGCTCGATCCCCAGTGGAAGGCATGCAGGAGGCAGCCGATCCATGATTCTCTCTCATCATGGATGTTTCTCTCTCTCCCTTTCCCTTCCTCCCTGAAATCAATAAAAACATTAACAAAACAAAAAACATTTTTAAAAAAAGAGAGAGAGAACCACGGTGTGTGTGGCTTGGATGCGGTTGGCCCTCGCTGTTGTTGTTATTATTATTATTATATTTGTTCCCACTTTCTCACCTGCAAACCCTGGGGCTTGCAAAGGCATTTCCACACGGTTCCACAGAACCCTCAGGGGCCACTGAGACATGGGGGATCTTGACTGGCAGGGATCCGGCCCCTTCCCTTCCGCGGGAGGCAGCCCCGTGTTCATTATTAAATTGTTCTTGGATTATCAGCTCGGCTTTCCTGGGACGACAGGATCCGGCCATGAAAACAGTTTCAACTTCCCTCATGCCCGCCGATGCTCACAGCCAAGAGGCAGGCAGTTTGTGTCACAGTTTACAGCACTGACCAGGAGAGAGCCTGCCTGGGTTCAAACCCCAGCCCTGCCCTGGCCGGTGTGGCTCAGTGGATAGAGCATCGGCCTGCGGACTGAAGGGTCCCGGGTTTGATTCCAGTCAAAGGCATGTACCTTGGTTGCGGACACATCCCCAGTAGGAGGTGTGCAGGAGGCAGCTGATCAATGTTTCTCTCTCATCGATGTTTCTGACTCTCTATCCCTCTCCCTTCCTCTCTGTAAAACATCAATAAAATATATTTTTTTAAAAAGCAGTCTGTGAATTTATTAAAAAAATAACAAAAACAACCCAGCCCTGCCACTTGCCTACTGTGTGACCTTAGGCAAGTTACTTAACCTCTCTGTGCTTTGCTTAAGTTTTTAAAATTTATTTTATTGGGGGGGTGACATTGGTTAATACAATTATATCGGTTTCAGGTGTATAATCCTAAAATACATCATCAGTATGTTGTATTGTGTGTTTACTACCCCAAGTCAAATCTGCCATCACCATTTATTCCCACCCACCCCTGCACCCGCCTTTTACCCTCTCCTGCCTCCTCCTACCACCCCCTTCCCCACTGGTAATCACCAAGCTGTTGTCTGTGTCTGTGAGGTTTTGTGTGGTTTTTTTCTTAATCCCTTCACCTTTTTCATCCAGCCCCCAAACTCCCTCCCTCCCCCACCCCGGGCCTGACAGCTGTCAGTCTGTTCTCTATCTATGAGTCTGTTTCTATTTTGTTTGTGCTTTAATTTCTTTTCTCTTTTAAATCATCACCCGAGGGTGACATTTTTCCATTGATTTTCAGAAGGAGTGGAAGAGAGAGGGAAAGACAGAGAGAAACATGGATGTGAGAGACACACATCGATGGGTTGCCTCCTGCACGAGCCCCGACCGGGGCCCACACCGGGGAGGAGCCTGCAACCCGGGTACGTGCCCTTGACCGGAATCAAACCCGGGACCCTTAGGTCCGCAGGCCGGCGCCCTATCCGCTGAGCCACACCGGCCAGGGCTGATTTCTTTACCGATAACACACAGAATAACAATGACACCTCAATGAAGCCCTCAGAACTGTGCCTAGTCCATCAAACACAGTGTGGCTTTGTTCTTTCCTCCACGTGGCTGATTCTGTGTTTCTCAGAACCGTCTGGGTGCCAAGGAATACCCCCAACGTTGTACTTTGAGGGGACAGAGAGGAGCCACCACCCCGGGAGAAAGCAGCCTGGCTGCTGTGGGGCCCAGAGGGGCGCGTGTGGGGTGGAATGAGAGTTTAGGAACTTCCCCTCCAGCAAAGCCCCCATGTCCTCCACAGCATTCCCACCCCGTGGTCTTACATACCTCTGCTCACGGGGAGCTCACTCACACGCTCACCCACAGCAGCGGTTCTCCATCGAGGACGATTGCTCTCCCAATGGGGGCTGAGTGGCAATGTCTGGGGACATTTTTTCCCCCTCAAATGTTATTGCTGTTTTCTTTTTCATTCATTTTATTGTTGACAGTATTACAGATGTCCCCCAGTTCCCCCCTTTTTGTCCCCCTCCACCCAACCCCGCCCCGCCCCAGGCCTCCCCCCTGCTGTTGTCTGTGTCCGTGGGCTATGCATATATGCATACATGTTCTCTGGTTCTTCTCTCTGCCCCCTCTTCCTCTCCTCCCCCTGCCCACACTGAGATCTGTCAGTCTGCTCCATGCAGCCACACCTCTGGACCTATTTTTTGTTGTTGTTTTGTTTTTAAACATATTTTAATTGGCCAGCTGCCTCCTGCACACCCCCCCATTGGGGATGTGCTTGTAACCAAGGTACATGCCCTTGACCAGAATCGAACCTGGGACCCTTCAGTCTGCAGGCCGACGCTCTATCCACTGAGCCAAACTGGCTAGGGCAAACAGAATGGACCTATTTTGTTCATCAGGTTTTTTTCTGTTCTTTTTTAAAATATATATTTTATTGAATTATTGAAATATATTTTAATATTTTTAAAATATATTGAAATATATTTTATTAATTTTTTTATTTTTTTTTTACAGAGAGAGGGAGAGGGATAGAGAGTTAGAAACATCGATCAGCTGCCTCCTGCACACCCGCTACTGGGGATGTGCCGCAACCAAGGTACATGCCCTTGATCGGAATCGAACCCGGGACCCTTGAGTCCACAGGCTGACGCTCTCCACTGAGCCACACCAACTAGGGCAGTGGTCGGCAAACTCATTAGCCAACAGAGCCAAATATCAACAGTACAATGATTGAAATCTCTTTTGAGAGCCAAATTTTTTAAACTTAAACTTCTTCTAACACCACTTCTTCAAAACTGACTCGCCCAGGCCGTGGTATTTTGTGGAAGAGCCACACTCAAGGGGCCAAAGAGCCGCATGTGGCTCGCGAGCCGCAGTTTGCCAACCACAGGGGTAGGATGTTCGTCAGGTTTTTTGGGGGTTTTTTCTGTTCTTTAGATTCCACATATAAGTGAGGCCTGGGATACGTGTCTGTCTCTGACTGGCGTGTTTCACTTGTAGCAGACTGTGGAGGCATGTTTGGTTGTCACGTGCAGGGAGGATGCCCTCGGCACCGAGTGGGCAGAGCTCAGAGAGGTGGCTGAACACCCGACAGTGCACAGGCAGCCCCCCGCAAAGGGTCATCGGCCCCCCAGTGCCAAAAGCAACGAGGCTGCTGTGCCGCCTCCGTCTTGAGTCCTCTGTGCCATATTGGCGGAGACAGCCAGCATTTAAATGTCAGCCCGGGCCGGTGTTGCTAAGTGGGTAGAGCATTGGCCTGCAGATCAGAGGGTCCCAGGTTCGATTCTGGTCAAGGGCACGTACCTCGGTTGCAGGCCTCTCCCCGTTCCAGGCCCTGGCCACGACTTGTGCAGGAGGCAACCAATTGATGTGTTTCTCTCACATCCATGTTTCTCTCTGTCTTTCCCTCTCTCTTCCACTCTCCCTAAGAATCAATGGGAGCCCTGACCAGTGTGGCTCAGTGGATAGAGCGTCGGCCTGCGGACTGAAGGGTCCCGGGTTCGATTCCGGTCAAGGGCATGTACCTTGGTTGCGGGCACATCCCCAGTAGGAGGTGTGCAGGAGGCAGCTGATCGATGTTTCTCTCTCATCGATGTTTCTGACTCTCTATCCCTCTCCCTTCCTCTCTGTAAAAAATCAATAAAATATATATATTTTTTAAAAATCAATGGGAAAATATCCTCGGGTGAGGATTACAAAACAAAACAAAACAAAAAAAGCCCCCCCAAAAAATAAATGTCACTTCCGGAGAGCTTGAGAGCTTCTCATGCAAGCCGCCTAATGCCCCACCTCAAAGGCAGGCGATATGCTATCGTCCCATTTCCCAGACAGAAAAACCAAGGGCAGACAGGTCAAGCAATCGGCCCGAGGTCTCCTTGCTGGTAGTGGCTGTGCTGGGGTCCCCACCTGGCTGATGTTCCCGCAGGTGGCAAAGGCTGACCTGCTGCCCCCAGTCACCCCGGGTGTGAGATGGGAGCCCCCCAAAGTGAACAGCCCCACTTACCTGGCTGAGGGCCCCGCCACTCCCCGCAGCCGCTGGAGGAAGGCTGGGTCCTCTGAGGGGCAGGGCTGGGCGACGGAGGTCCAGGCTGGTGTCCCTCTCTCCGCGGCGAATCCCCACTTATCAGCTGCGGCAGGGAGAGCGTCAGGGATGGGACAGCGATGCCGACTCCGGTGGGGTTGGCTCGGAGCCATCCACCTCTCATCTCCTTTGGAATTTGTCCAAGGTCACCTCCGGGGACTTTCTGTCCCACGGTGGCTCTAGGCTCTGAGAACAAGACTCTTTGTTAAAAATATATTTTTATTGATTTCAGAGAGAAAGAGAGAGAGAGAGAGAACCATCAATAATGAGAGGGGCCCTAACAGTTTGGCTCAGTGGCTAGAGCGTCGGCCTGCGGACTGAAGGTCCAGGTTCGATTCTGGTCAAGGGCATGTACCTTGGTTGTGGGCACATCCCCAGTGGGGAGTGTGCAGGAGGCAGCTGATCGATGTTTCTCTCTCACTGATGTTTCTGACTCTCTATCCCTTTTCCTTCCTCTCTGGCTGCGGTGGGAGCTGCCCCTCGCGGCCACAGCTGATCTCTGTAAAAAATCAATAAAATATATATATTTTAAAATGATGAGAGGGAATCATTGGTTGGCTGCCCCCTTCCCCCCCCACACTTGGAATCAAGCCCACAACCCGGGCATGTGCCCTTGACCGGGAATCGAACCCTAACCTCCTGGTTCATAGGTCAACACTCATCCACTGAGCCATGCCAGCCGGGCAGGAGAACAAGACTCTTTGATAGGCAAGGTGTCAGCCATGCCTCCTGATCACAACCTTTCTAGAATGTTCTTTAGAAATACCAAATATTTCCAACGTCAAAAGCCACAACAGCCCAGGTCATTGAACATTAAAAAAAAAAAAAATTGGTTTGAGAGAGAGAAATACCAATTTGTTGTTCTACTTATTTTTTAATTATTATTTTTATTGATTTCAGAGAGGAAGGGAGAGGGGGAGAGAGATAGAAACATTAACGATGAGAGAGAATCATGGATCTGCTGCCTCCTGTACAGCCCCCTACTGGGGATCAAACCCATAACCCAGGCATGTGCCCTTGACCAGAATCGAACCTGGGACCCTTCAGTCCACAGGCTGACGCTCTATCCACTGAGCCAAACCAGCTAAGGCCTTGTTCTACTTATTGATGCATTCATTAGTTGATTCTTTTATGTGTCCTGACCAGGGATCGAACCCACAACCTTGACGTATGGAGATGATGCTCTAACCAACTGAGATACTGGCCAGGGCCACATGAGTTTTGATCATTGTGTTTGATCTGTAAGAATTTTTAAAATATATTATGGGTAGTGATCCTTTTTATAATCCTCCCCCACACCACCACCACCTCCCATAACTGTCAACTTAAACATCTTTCTTTAGAATATGTATATATTTTTTAAGGCTACAAATTTTCTTGATTTTTAGAGAGGAAGGAGGGGGGGGAGAGAGACAGAGAGAAAAAGAAAAAGAAACATTGATGTAAAAGAGACACATTGATTGGTTGCCTCTTGCATGTGCGCCCCCCACCCACCCCCGCTCTGGGACCAGGATCTAACCTGCAACCCAGGTACATGCCCTGGACCGGGAATGAAACCTGAGACCCTTTGGTGCTAGGGCTGGCGCTCTAACCATTTAGCAACACCAGCCAAGGCCATAAATCTATGTATTTTTCAAGATAGAGTTGAAAATTCTTGCCCCATGATTGCATGTGGGTTGTGGAAGAAATTATAGTAACATAATACATGACAATACATAACATCATAACAATATGGTCATATCTGCATAATACATGACAATTCCTAGCATGAGAATACAGTAACATAATATGATACTACTAGAGGCCCAGTGCATGAAATTCGTGCACTGGTGGGGGGGATTGTCACTCAGCCCGGCCTACACCCTCTCCAATCTGGAACCCCTCGGGGGATGTCTGACTGCCGGTTTAGGCCTGATTCCTGTGGGAGCGGGCCTAAACTGGCAATTGGACATCCCTCTCATAATCCGGGACTGCTGGCTCCCAACCGCTCGCCTGCCTGCCTGCCTGATCATCCCCTAACCACTACCCTACCAACCTGATTGATGCCTAACTGCTCCCCTGCCAGCCTGGTCCCTCCCAACTGCCCTCCCCTGCCAGACTGGTCCCTCCCAACTGCCCTCCCCTGCCAGCCTGGTCCCTCCCAACTGCCCTCCCCTGTTGGCCTGGTTCGCCCCCAACTGCCCTCCCCTCCTGGCCTGGTCACCCCCAACTGCCCTCCCCTGTAGGCCTGGTTGTCCCTAACTGCCCTCCCCTGCAGGCCTGGTCACCCAAACGGCCCTCCCCTGCTGGCCTGATCGCCCCCAACTGCCCTCCCCTGCAGGCCTGTTCGCCCACAACTACCCTCCCCTGCCAGCCATCTTGTGGCAGCCATCTTTGACCACATGGGGGCGGCCATCTTGTGCAAGGGTGTGAGGGTCAATTTGCATATTACCTCTTTATTATATAGGATAACATAATTGTAATATAATGCCTAATAATAACAAACATGCTTCCCTGACTGGTTTGGCTCTGTGGATAGAGCGTCAGCCTGCGGATTGAAGGGTCCCAGGTTCGATTCCGGTCAAGGGCATGTACATTAGTTGCGGGCACATCCCCTGTAGGGGGTGTGCAGGAGGCAGCTGATCAATGTTTCTAACTCTCTATCCCTCTCCCTTCCTCTCTGTAAAAAAATCAATAAAATATATTTTTAAAAAATAACAAACATGCTAACTCTATGTCATGCACACACACGTGGTATATATGATTACATACACATGTGATCATACACATATATGATTATATATACACACAGACACACCTTGGTCCTCACAATCACCCTATCTGATAGGTCCTAATAGAGTCCCATTTTACAGATGAGGAAACTGAGGCAGAGAGAAATTGCATCCAAAGCCACACACAGGGAGAGTACGTGGGGGAGCCAGGATTTGACCTTGGCCACGTGACCCCCATCCTTGGACCACCATGCATCTGTGTTGGGGCAAGTTCTAGGCTTTGGGTCTGAGCACCGGGGTGAACAGTGATGTCATGTACTGAGCTGGGGAAACTGTGGGGAGAGCAGATCTGCGGACCTGAAGTCAAGGTTCTAGTTGGCTGTGGCCATCGTGAGATGGATGTTAGAAACTTGAGTGGAGCCCAAACCGGTGTGGCTCAGTGGATAGAGCATCGGCCTGCAGACTGAAGGGTCCAGTGTTCGATTCCGTTCAAGGGCATGTACCTTGGTTGTGGGCACATCCCCAGTGGGGGGGTGTGCAGGAGGCAGCTGATGGATGTTTCTCTCTCATCGATGTTTCTAACTCTCTCTCCCTCTCCCTTCCTCTCTGTAAAAAATCAACAAAATACATTTTTTTAAAAAAAGAAAAGAAACTTGAGTGGAGAAGGGATGCCTGGAGCAGGGGGTCAGGGATGGGAGGGTCCCGGCTAGAGGATAAATTCGGGGGCATCATTGGCATAGCAATGCCCATGAAAGCCACGGGGCTGGGCGTTTCAGCTCAGGAAACCATGGCCCTTAGAGGAAACACATCCTCACCCTGGCTACTGGGCTGACTACAAAGTTTCGTGTCTCCAGAGAGACCGGGTCCCTCATTAAGGACCCAGAAACGCAACCAGTGCCAATTTCTCATTAAGCCGAAGCTCCTGGCAGCTCCCCATGGACCAGAACTCTGCCGACATGCTCCGTGCCCAGGAGAGGTCCCCGCCGGGCAAGGGGGGCTGAGGTCAGCTGCAGGGCGGCCAGGTGGGACCGGACTAATTGGCCTCCACTCACGCCCAGAAGCCAGCCACCGGGGACCGGGGCTCCGAGCTCATTAGGAACGGGCGGCCTGGACCTCCTGGGAGCCTCGGAGGAACTTTTTGACTCGCTGAGCTCATTAGGAAGGAAGCTGCAGACCCGGCCGGTGCCTGCTCCCTGTGGGTGTCCTTGGTTGAGAGGGAACAGGCCAGGGTGGCGAGGGAGGAAGAGATTTTTCAGCTGGAGCCAGAGTGGCACTGCTGAGCCGTGTGTGTTTCAGTTCCATGAGAGGTGGTTTCCTCTTTGGCTTTGTTTTGTTTTACTGTATTTGTATTGATTTCAGAGCACGGAAATGAGAGGGAGAGAGAGAGAGGGATGGAAGCATCCATGATGAGAAAGAATCACTGATCGGCGGCCTCCTCCTGCACGCACCCCCCCCGCCCCCGCCCCGCATGTGCCCTGACCGGGAATGGAGCCACGACCTCCTGGTTCATCGGTCAACGCTGGACCACTGAGCCATGCTGGCCGGGCTGATCTCCTTTGTAAAACAGACATGGGAACAAGGACAGGGCTTTGTCCAGCTCTCTCTTTGCATCTTCAGTGACAAGAACAGCACCCAGCATGGAGCAGACTCAGTGAACACTTGTTGAATGACTGAAAGACTAAGATTATCTTCTTTTTAAAAATATATATTTTATTGATTTTTTACAGAGAGGAAGGGAGAGGGATAGAGAGTTAGAAACATCGATGAGAGAGAAACATCCGTCAGCTGCCTCCTGCACAACCCCCCACTGGGGATGTGCCCACTACCAAGGTACATGCCCTTGACTGGAATCGAACCTTGGGACCCTTCAGTCCGCAGGCCGACGCTCTATCCACTGAGCCAAACCAGTTAGGGCTTATCTTCTTCTTCTTTTTTTTAATCTATTATTTATCTATTATTTTATTTTACTTAACAACATTCTTGTTTTAAAATATTTTTTTAAATTGATTTCAGAGAGAAAGGGAGAGGGAGAGAGAGAAAAATCAATGATGAGAGAGAATCACTGATCGGCTGCCTCCTGCACGCCCCCTACCGGGGATCAAGCCCAAAACCCGGGCATGTGCTCCTGACCAGAATCGAACCCGGGACCCTTCAGTCCACAGGCCAATGCTCTATCCACTGAGCAAAACCGGCCAGGGCTAAAATATATTTTTTATTGATTTCAGAGAGGAAGGGAGAGGGAGAGATAGAAACATCCATGATGAGAAAGAATCACGGATCGGCTGCCTCCTGCACGCCCCACACTGGGGATGGAGCCTGCAACCCGGGCATAGGTTGATGCTCAACCACTGAGCCATGCCATGCCGGTTGAGCTAAAATTATCTTCTTTTTAAAATATGTTTATTGATTGATTTGAGAGAGAGAGCCAGACAGACAAGACAGACAGACCTCGATTGGTTGTTCCACATATGTATGCATTCATTGCTTGCTTCTTGTATGTGCCCTGACCAGGGATCGAACCTGCAACCTTGGTGTGTTGGCACAACACCCTCACCAGCTGAGCTACCCAGCCAGGGGCCTAAAACTGACCTTCTCTGTTTCTTTACTGGCATATGTTTGGAGTATGTTTCATTGTCACACTTGCAAAAGACGGGGTGTTCGTGGCATTTAGTGGGTAGAAGGCAGGGATGCTGCTCACGATCCCACAATGCACAGGGCGCCCCCTCCCCCACAGCAAGGACCCGTCCCTCCCCCACGTCAGGAGTGCAGAAGTCCGAAACTCTGGCTTCCTGGTCCATGACCGACCTCCCCGCACCGGAGCGTAAGATCCAGAGGCCTCCGTCGGCTCGCTCACTGCCGCCTCTCCAGCAGGTAGAACTTGGTGGGACATGGTAGATGCTCCATTAACACATACGGGTGGGCCCGGGCTAGTGGGGCTCAGTGGATAGAGCATCAGCCTGTGGACTGAAGGGTCCCGGGTTCAATTCCGGTCAAGAGCACGTACCTCGGTTGCAGGCTCCTCCCTGGCCCCAGGCCCTGATCGGGGCACGTGCAGAAGGCAACCCATTCGTGTGTTTCTCTCACATGGATAATTCTATCTTTCCTTCTCTCTCCCACTCTCCCTAAAAATCAATGGGAAGCCCTGGCCAGTGTGGCTCAGTGGATAGACGTCGGCCTGGGGACTGAAAGGGTCCCAGGTTCGATTCCCGTCAAGGGCATGTACCTTGGTTGCGGGCACATCCGCCGTGGGGTGTGTGCAGGAGGCAGCTCATCGATGTTTCTCTCTCATCGATGTTTCTAGCTCCCTCTCCCTTCCTCTCTGTAAAAAACCAATAAAATATATCTTTTTAAAAAAGATATATTTTAAAATAAAAGAATATTTGTTACCCAACAAATCCCCAACAGAGGAGCAGTCTACAAAATCCCTGAGAAGAGTCACTTTGCCGGGGAGACACCGGAAAACACAACCCACTCAAGATCCTGTCAACCGTCATACGTCACGTGGACTGTGTGTCCGTTGACATGACGGCTGAGAGGGCCCTTGACCTCTGTGGCCTTCCTCCCAAATCCCATAGCCCCATTCTCATCTCGAACACCATCCAATTCCCACGAAGAGCCTCTGTACAATACACCTGAACAGTCCTTCTCCAAACCATCAGGACATCCTGGCCGGGTGGCCCGGTTGGTGGGAGCATCACCCCCTGCACCAAAAGGGTTCTGGGTTCGATTCCCTGGTCAGGGGACATACCTAGGTTTCAGGTTCAAGCCCCTGTCAGGGCAAGTTCCAGAGGCAACTGATCAATGTTTCTCTATCTATCTATCTAACTATCTATCTATCTATCTATCTATCTATCTATCTATCTATCATCTATCTATCTATATCTATCTAAAAATCAATAAAAACATATCCTCGGTGAGGATCCTATCTAATAAAAGAGTAATCTGCAAATTGACCATCACTCTAACACACAATATGGCCACCCCCATGTGGACAAAGATGGCTACCCCCATGTGGACACAAGATGGCCGCCACAAGATGGTCAGCAGGGGAGGGCAGTTGGGAGGAACCAGGCCTGCAAGGGAGGGCAGTTGGGGGTGACCAGGCCAGCAGGGGAGGGCAGTTGGGGGTAACCAGGCCTGCAGGGGAGGACAATTAGGGGCGACCAGGCCTGCAGGGAGGGTAGTTGGGGGTGACCAGGCCAGCAGGGGAGGGCAGTTAGGTGTCAATCAGGCTGGCAGGGGAGTGGTTAGGGCGTGATCAGGCTGGCAGGCAGAAGTGGTTAAGGGCAATCAGGCAGGCAGGCAGGCAGGTGAGCAGTTGGGAGCCAGTAGTCCTGGATTGTGAGAGGGATGTCCACAGGGATCCGGCCTAAATGGGCAGTCGGAATCCCTCAAGGGGTCCCTGATTGGAGAGGGTGCAGGCTGGGCTGAGGGACCCCCCCCCTCCGTGCACGAATTTCATGCACCAGGCCTCTAATTAAAAATAAAAAAGTCAAGGTAACCCAAATCAAAGAAAGTCTGAGAGACTGTCATAGCTCAGAAAGGCCTAAGGAGACATGAGGACTGAATGTAACGTAGCATCCTGGATAGGCTCCAGGAACAGAAAAAGTGCATTAGGCGAAAACGTAGCAAATTCACCCTGGTGCTGCTGCTCAGTGGTTAGGGCTTTGGCCCAACCACGAAAGGGTGGTGGGTTAGATTCCCAGGCAAGGGCATGTACCTGGGTTGTAGGTTCAGTCCCCAGCCCTGGGAAGGGCACTTCTGGGAGGATCAATGTGTCTCTCTTATATAGGTATTTCTCTCTCTCTCCCCCTCCTCTCTTTCTCCTTTCCACTCTCTCTAAAAATCAGTGGAGCTCAGCCGGCATGGCTCAGTGGTTGAGCATCAACCTATGAACCAGGAGGTCGCGGTTGATTCCCGGTCAGAGCACGTGCCCGGGTTGCGGGCTCGATAACCATTGAGGGGCGTGCAGGAGGCAGCCAATCCATGATTCTCTTCTATCATTGATATTTCTCTCTCTCCCCTTCTCCCTTCCTCTCTGAAATCAATAAAAATATCTTTAGAAAATTATTTAATGTCGCAAGATCACACAGCTACTTGCTACCCTCTAAAATAAAAATATTTAAAAAACAAACAAACAATGGAGCCCTAACCGGTTTGGCTCAGTGGATAGAGCGTTGGCCTGTGGACTGAAAGGTCCCAGGTTCGATTCCAGTCCAGGGCATGTACCTTGGTTGCGGGCACATCCCCAGTAGGGAGTGTGCAGGAGGCAGCTGATCAATGTTTCTCTCATCGATGTTTCTAACTTTCTATCCCTCTCCCTTCCTCTCTGTAAAAAGTCAATAAAGTATATTTTTAAAAAATTAAAAACCAATGGAAAAATATCCTTGAGTAAGGGATTAACAAAACAACAAAAAGCTTAACAAATCCAAATCAAGTATGGCCTTTAGTTCATTTTGTTTGTCAACTTTCCTGGGCCGTGGAACGCCCAGATATCTAGTTCAACGTTATTTCTGAGTGTATTTGTAGGGGTGTTTCCTGGAGAGATTAACATTTGAATTGGTGGATCCAGTCAACCACTGCCCACCCCACCCACCATGTATGTGGGCGTCAGCCAATACATAGTCAGTTCAAATTCCCCAGCTGTCAGTTTGTTTGCTTGAATGATTGTCCTAATAAGACCCAGGCATTGCATCTGGTAGGTCTGCCTCTTACGTGTCTCTTATCATTTTCTTATTTTTATTTTAAATTCATTTTTATCACCCAGCCCCGACCCCTCCCATTTTCCAACCATCGGTTTGTTCTCTGTGTCTCTGAGTCTGTTTCTGTTTTGCTTATTCATTGGTTTTGCTTTTATTTTTTTAAGATATTTATATTGATTTTAGAGAGGAAGGGAGAGGGAGAGGGAGAGAGAGAGAAACATCAATGATGAGAGAGAATTACTCATAACAGTGAAGTACTGATGCCTGCTACAACACACACAGACCTTGAAAACATAATGTTAAGTGAAAGAAGCCACACGAAACACCCGGTGAGGTATGATTCCATTTATGTGAAATGTCTGAAACAGGAAGATCCACAGAGACAGAAAGATTCGTGGGTTCTTAGGGCCAAGGGACAGGGGGCTGGTAGTGCCGTCTGATGTGTACCAGTTTCTTCTGGTGGCAATGAAATGTGCAGTTACATAGTGGTGATGCTCGCACAACTTTGTGAATATCCAAAAACGCCCCAGAATTGTACCTGTTTACTTTTTAAATTTATTTTAATGTATCCATTTATTTTCAGAGAGAGTGGTAAGGAGGGATGGAAGGGTTAGAAGGGAGGAAGGGGGGAGAGAGAGAGAGATTGATCTGTTGCCTCCTGCTCTCACCCCAACTTGGGCCAGAGATCAAACCTGCAGCTCAAGTACATGCTCTTGGCTGGGAATCTAACCTGTAACCCTGCCATACTTGGGCCAACATGCTAACCACTGACCAACACCATCCAAGGCCGGAATTGTACATTTTTAAAGAGTAAACTCTCTAGTCTGAAGATTTTCCTATATAATAAAAGCCTAGGTGGTGTCACATCCTTGCACAATGTCATCACAAGATGGCCACCATAAGATAGCCACCACAATATGGCCGCCACAAGATGGCCAGCAGGGGAAGACATTTGTGGGCAATCAGGTTGGCAGGGGAGGGCATTTGGGGGTGATCTGGCCAGTAGAGGAGGGCAGTTGGGGGCAACCAGGCCTGCAAGGGAGGGCAGTTGGATGTGACCAGGCCAGCAGGGGAGGGCAGTTTGGGAGGGTAGTTGGGAGGGACCAGGCCTGCAGGGGATGACAGTTGGGGGTGATTGGGCCAGCAGGGGAAGGCACTTGGGGACAATTGGGCTGACAGGGGAGCAGTTAGGCGTCAATCAGGCTGGCAGGCATAAGTGGTTAGGAGCAGTCAGGCAGGCAGGCGAGCAGTTAGAAGCCAGCAGTCCCGGATTGTGAGAGGGATGTCTAACTTCCTGTTTAGACCATAAACTGGCAGTCAGTCATCCTCCAAGGGTCCCAGGTTGGAGAGGGTGAAGGCTGGGCTGAGGGACACCACCCCCCGTGCACGAATTTCGTGCACCGGGCCGCTAGTCTATATATATAAAAGGCTAAGTGTCCATCCATCCGACAGGTTGCTATGACGCAAACTGACCACCAGGGGGCCGACGCTCAGCGCAGGAGCTGCTATGATGCACACTGGCCATTTAAAAATAAACAGCACCATGGACTTGGCTCTGACAAACCAACACTCGGTTTCCCCCAAGTGGGACACAGGCCCTGCCACCCCTCCTCCCAGCAACACCCCACCAAATCGCAGCCAACGCTGCCAAGACCCAATGTTGCAAAATGCAGCCCACAGCCCAGCCCAGAAACAGTCGCTGTGGGCACTGGGTAATGGCGTCAAGTAGCAACGCCCAGCTTCCTCTCCCTAGCGACTAGCATTCTTGGAGTTTCTTCAGCCCAGGGACCCGACTTGCTTTATAGCCAGGTGCAAACATTTTACACTTGAACCAAATGTCTATGAAGCATTTTCCCGTGCCTCATCCCATTTGATCCTCACAGAAGTCCTGGAGTAGGTAGATAGGAGACTCAGTAGAATCCTATTTTCCTTTCATTAGCAAGACGTGAATAGCGATATTAAAATAGTTCTAATTAATTTCCTTTCAGTGTACACAAATCCGTGCACTGGGACACTAGTATCTCAATAAAAATAAAAAGTATTAATACACTGAGATCTCCCCCATGTCCAGGCCAGGTGGTCAGCCTCGGGGCCAGCCTAGGGTTCTGTGGAAAGCTGCCTGGACCTCCTTGTTCCGCAGGCAGTAGATGACAGGGTTGCACATGGGCGTAACCACTGTGTAGATGACAGACAACACCTTGTTGAGATCCGTGGCTTCAATGCGGCTGGGACGGGCATAGATGAAGATACAAGTTGAGTAAAAGATCCCCACCACCACCAGGTGGGAGGCGCAGGTGGAGAAGGCTTTGCGGCGGGCGGTGGCGGACGGCATACGGAGCACCGCCCTACCAATGGCCACATAGGAGGTGCCAGCCACCAGGAGGGAACCCCAGAAGATGACGATGGCAGAGATGAAGTCCACCAGCTCGGTCAGGGCCACGTGGGTGCAGGACAGGTTGAGCAGAGGGGACACGTCGCAGAAGAAGTGGTTGAGGACGTTGGGGCCGCAGTAGGACAGGCTGGCAATGCATGAGGTCTTGACCACCGAGACCAGCAGCCCGCCCAGCCAGGAGGACACGGCCAAGCCCAGGCACACCTGGGGCCTCATGAGCAGCGGGTAGCGTAGCGGGTGGCAGATGGCCGCGTAGCGGTCGTAGGCCATGGAGGCCAGGAGGGTGCACTCGGTGCAGATGAGGGTGATGAAGAGGAAGAGCTGGGTCATGCAGGCCACGAAGGGCATGTGGCAGGGCCCGCTCCGCAGTCCCACCAGCAGGCTGGGCGTGATCACGGACACGTAGCACATCTCCAGGCAGCTCAGGTGGCCCAGGAAGAAGTACATGGGCTTGTGCAGCTCCCCGTGAGCGCAGACCAGGTAGACGATCAGTGTGCTCTCCAGGAGGGTGGCCAGGTACAGGGCCAGGAAGACGGCAAACAGAGCATCCCTTACATCCGGCCCCGTGGACAGACCCAGCAGGATAAACTCCTGTACTCGGGTCAGGTTGCCCAGCTCCGGGGGCCTCTCCATCTGAGAAATAAATACACCCATAAGCCCTAGCTTGTGTGTTTCAGTGGTTAGAGCGTCAGCCCTTGCACCAAAGGGTCAATTCCTGGTAAAGGGCATGCATCTAGGTTGCAGGTTCGATCCTCAGCCCTGGTCTGGGCACCTGAGGGAGACTACCAATCCACGTGTCTCTCTCATATTGATGTTTCTCTCTCTCTCCTCACTCCCTTCTTCTCTCTCTAAAAATCAATGGAAACAATATCCCTGGGTGAGGATGAACCAAAAAAACACACCATAAAATACATTGTAAATCTACCTCTCTACACCTGGCATCGCCCTAGACCCAGGCATTTTCTCACCTGAGTCAGTGAAATAACCGTATCTGGTCTCTCTGCTCTCATCCTCGCCCTGCGCAGTCTGATCCATGTAGCAGCCAGTGGGTTTTTTCAAAATAGTAGATCATATAGGGCCAGTCTCCTGCTTAAAATGGACAGATTTCCCCATTAGTTTTAGAACTAGAGGCCTGGTGCATGAAATTCATGCACTAGGGGGGTGTCCCTCAGCCCAGCCTTCAACCTCCAATCTTGGACCCCTCAGGGGATGTCCGACTGCTGGCTTAGGCCCGATCATATCGGGCCTAAACCAGCAGTCAGACATCCCTCTCACAATCCAGGACTGCTGGCTCCCAACCGCTCACCTGTCTGCCTGCCTGATTGCCACTAACCACTTCTGCCTGCCAGCCTGATCACCCCCTAACCACTCCCCTGCCAGCCTGATTGATGCCTAACTGCTCCCCTGCCAGCACAATCACCCCCAACTGCCCTCCCCTGCTGGCCATCTGTGGTGGCCATCTTGTGACCACATGGGGGCAGCCATCTTGTGCGAGATCGTGATGATCAATTTGCATATCACCTCTTTATTATATAGGATGAACTTCATGTTCCTTATCATGGTTTTCAAGCCCCTGAATTTCGCATCCCTGCCTATTGCTCCAGGTTTAATGCATGTCATGGGTCCTGCTCTCCTAACCATGGGCACCCTTTCACTTTCCCAAATGCCCCAAAGTACTTCAGGCCTAAAGGAATTCCCACATGGCCCTGGCCCGGTGACTTGGTGGTTAGTCTGAGGCCCCATGCAACCAAAGGTTATGGGTTCGATTCCTAGTCAGCGCACATACCTAGGTTGCAGGCTTGATCCTTGGTTGGGGCATGGATAGGAGGCAACAGATTGATGTTTCTCTCTCGCTCTCTCTCCTGTCCTTTCTTTCTTTAAAAATAATCAATAAAAACACAATTCTACACTGAACTTTGGTGGTTCTCCTGTGTATGTTGAAATAGAGAAAAATCCTTATTTCCCTATTCCAGGATTTCCCCACTGACTTGAAGTCATTTACTGAAATTTACCACATCTATTAGCAAAGAAAGTGAGCTGTGGTGATTTTCTAGAAAAAGAAAAAGAAAAGAAAATTTCATTCCTGATTTCTTCTACACAGGACTATATCCCACCCCCCACCCCCAACTTTCATTATAAAGATGGAGATAACATTTATTGCATATATCTATGTCCCAGGTGGATCCTTTTAATAAAACATTTTATACATTTTGCAATACCCTGCAACATAGGCACCATTTTCTTTATTATTAAAAGCAAAACAAACAACAAAACCACCAAGATTTCCAGAGGCTACAAGTGCGAAGTGAGAGCCCTGGGGTCTTTCTTGCATGAGATTGCGTTGTTTAGGAATCATGCCTTTGGTCTGCGTGAGAAAAGATTAAGTGAAGCCCCGAGGTTAATAGCATTTTTTTTAAGTATTGTTCACAGTATTACAGATGTCCCGCATTTCCCCCTCATTTGACCCCTTCCACCTAACCCCCCGACAATGCAGGCCTTCCCCATACTATTGTCTGTGTCCATGGGCTATGTCTATCTATACTAATAAAAGGGTAATGTGCTAATTAGACCAGACGTCCTTCCGGACAAAGCCACGGTGGTGGGGGCCAAGGCAGAGGCAGTTAGGGGTGATCAGACCGGCAGGGGAGAGCAGTTAGGGGCAATCAGGCAGTCAGGCGAGCGGTTAGGAGCCAGCGGTCCCGGGTTGTGAGAGGGATGTCCCGGATTGGAGAGGGTAAAGGCTGGGCTGAGGGACCCCATCCCACCTCCCGTCCATGAATTTCGTGCACCGGGTCTCTAGTATGCATATAAGTTCTTTGGTTAATCTTTTCCCATCCCCTCCACTCCCATCTCCTCTGAGATCTGTCCGTCTGTTCTATGCATCCATGTGTCTGGACCTATTTTATTCATAGGTTTGTTGTGTTCATGAAATTCCACATATGAGTGGGGTCCTGTGATATTTGTCTCTCCCTAAATGGCTAATGTCGCTGAGCATGCTCAACTCTGTCCCCTTCAGTCCCAAGGCGCTTTTGGAGCTGTCCGCGGTGCTGAAATAGCCCCTCCCAGCAGCCCGAGGGCCCGTCCCACACAGGGCCGCTGTCCGCGGTGCTGAACGCGCCTGCAGCCCAGCAGGTGAGCGTCTGCTGCCTGAGCTCCCCTGGGCTCCCAGGGACAACGCCTCCCCTGGCCTCCTCCCTGGGCGCTTCCCTCCTCTCATCGGACTTTGCTCTTCCGCGACCTACGTCCTCTCTGGTCCAGCTTCTGTTCCTAAGTCCTCTCTCTGCCCCTGGGCCAGACTCAACCGCGCTGTGAAGTCTCACAGCCAGTCAGCTTCGGGGCCAGAGAGGTGGTTGTGGCTCCTCTTGAGTCAGAAGCAACTCGTTTAATTTCAAAGGCGACATTGGAATTTCTCAGCCGAGGGTCAGGGCGCATGGCCACTGTTTGGTTTGTTTTTGTGGGGTTTTTTTCATTCATAGACATTTCTCGAGCCTGAACAATGTACTGAGCACTGAGTTAGGCACAGAAGGGGCATCAAGATGGACAAGATATTGGGGGGTCTATCTAATGCTCTTTATTGTTGAAAGTATTGCATTTTCTCTTTTTTTACAACCCAACGTCCAACCCACCCCCAGTCTTCCTATACTATTGTCTGTGTCCATGGGCTATGCATATATGCATATATTTTCTTTGGTTAATCTCTTCCTGACCCCCTCCTTCTGGTGTCTCTAATTCTGTTCCAGGCTTCCATACCTCTGGATCTATTTTGTTGCTCAGTTTATTTTGTCCATTAGATTCCACCTGTAAGTGAGATCCTGTGGTGTTTGTCTTTCTCTGACTGGGTTATTTCACTGATCTGATGCTTCCTTAGTAGCTGAACTTGGACATGTTATGCTCAATAGCCTTTTCTGAGAAAAAAAGATGGCTGTAACTATCTTCATCTCTATTCTGTAATAGCTCAACTGTTTTTTTATGCACATATTATTGAAATTGGATTTATTGGCTTGACACTGGTTAACAGAATTATGATACAGGTTGCAGGTGTAAAATTCTTCAACATATCATCTGTACACTGTATTGTGTGTTCCCCACACCAAGTCAAGTCTCCATTCCATCACCATTTACCTCAATACCCTCCTCCACCTCACCCCACCTCCCATTACCCCAGCAAACACCACACTGTTGTCTGTGTTCATGAGTTCTTCCTCTCATTTTTTTTTTTTTTTTTGCTCAATCCCTCCACACCCCCAACCGCTGTCAGCCAGCTCTCTATCTATGAGTCTGTCTCTATTTTGTTTATGAGCTTATTTTGCTCATCAGAATCCACAGGGCAGTGAAATCACATGGTGCTTGTCTTTCTCTGACGGACGGACTTCACTTAGCATACTGCTCTCCAGGCCCACGCAGGTCCACTATTGGTTCTGAACACAGGATCTGTCACTGAACAGCTGTGATAGCGTGGGTCAGTTACGCATAGAATTTTTTTCCGTATGTGCACATTGGAGATGATTTGATGACTGATAGTGCTGTCATGTGCCATGTTCATGGTCCATGATAAATAATATCAGCTATTGTTATTAAGTAGCGTGCCATACACACCTAGGTATTATCTTTAGGATATGTACATTATATATTTTGTTGTTGTTGTTATTTCTCACCCAAATATTTCTTCCATTGATTTTTTTAAGAGAGAATAGAAGGAAGAGACAGGGAAGGAAGGGAGAGACAGAGAGAGACAGAGATCAATGTGAGAGAGAGAGAGACACATGGATTGGTTGCCTCCCACACACACAACAACCAGGACTGGAGATCAAACCTGCAACCTAACTTCACGCCCTTGACTGGGAATCAAAGTCTCAACCCTTCAAGGCATGGGCTCATCCTCTAACCACTGAGAAACACCAGCTAGGACTATGATCTGTACATTATTTCATTAATCCAGGTTGTCACCATCCTGTGAGTGAACTATTATCCCATGCTTTATTTTTCAAAGAGTAATGAAAACTCCGAGAGGTGAAGAAACTTGATTAAGGCCACACAGGTGGGGACAAATCCGCCCGCCACACACAGAACTATCTGGTTCAGAATCCAGTGGTCATTTTCCTAGACTTGGCTGCCTCTCTGTCGGGAAGACATCCCCTGTGCCTGAATCTGTACGGTGTCGCTATGCTTTGGCCTGACTTCCAAGCCAGTTCAGGGCTGGCATATGAATTGAATCCTTTCTAACAGAGAAGGCCATCATGCAACCAACAAGGCAGGGTAGAGGCCTGATGAAGGAGCATTTACTTCAGAGGGAAGGAATGGGAAAACCTCACATAGAACCTGACATTTTAACTGACTCTTGAAGGACTTGTGGAAATTGGAAAGTTAGAAAATGAGCAGAAGGATGGGCAGCCCGGGAAGAAGGGACAGCACCAGCACAGAAAGCTGGGAGCTCGCTTTGGCCAGAGTCACTCAGAGAGTTGGGAACTTCAGCCCAGGTTTTCAGCTCCCAACCCAGTCCTTCCTTTGCAGTTATCCCAGGGAGACATCTTGGTGTAACAGAAAGAATTCAGGGCCCTGGCTGGGTGGTTCAGTTACTTAGAGTGTTGCCCCAAACACTAAGCCTGCGGGTTTGATCCCTGGTCAGGGCACATACAAGAAGCAACCAATGCGCCCTAACTGGTTTGGCTCAGTGGATAGAGCGTTGGCCTGCATACTCAAGGGTCCCAGGTTTGATTCCGGTCAGGAACATGTACCTTGGTTGCGGGCACATCCCCAGCAGGGAGTGTGCAGGAAGCAGCTGATGGATGTTTCTTTCTCATCCATGTTTCTAACTCTCTATCCCTCTCCCTTTCGCTCTGTAAAAAATTAATAAAAATATATTTTAAAAAAAAGAAGCAACCAATGAATGCATAAATAAAAGGAACAACAAACCTCTCTCCTCCCTCACCCCCTCTCTAAAATCAATTTTTAATCATAGAATTCAAGCTTTGGAATCACGTGCACCTGAACTCCAAATCCAAATCCTCTACTGCCTACTCACATGAAATCAAGCATTCCTCTCACTCTTTCCAACAGTATGGGCGGTCCTGAAGCTGAGTATGCTAAGCACAATGAGCCAGAGAAAGACATATTCCATGTGCTCTCACTTATCTGTGGAATCTAATGAACAACATAAACTGACAAAGGAAATAGAACCAGAGGCATGGATACATGGAACGGACTGTCAGCTGTCAGAAGGAAGCGGGGGTTAGGGGGGCAGGGGAAGAAGGACTGGATTAAAGAAGTTGAAGGGATTAGCCAAAGGACATGTATGCATAGACCGTGGTGATAGACAACAGTGTGGTGATGGCCAGAGGGAATGGGAGTGTGGGCTGGACAGAGGTTGGAAAAGGGGGAAAGTGAGGGACATCTGCAATACTGTCATCAATAAAATAAAACAAAAACATCCCATTTTAAATATCACCCATTTTGTCCTTCCTCTTACTGACCTTTAGTCTCTCCATCTGTCAAATGGGAGCTGTATATATAACTGTATGGTGAGATTATTGAGAGGATGGAAGGAGATAATGCAAGGAGAGCACTTAGAGGATGTGTATTATAAAAATCATTTCCTTCCTTTCCATCTTGATGAAAAGTCCTTTCTCTTGGCCCCCAAATGAGCTACCCAGCCTCCTTACCTGAATGCTTGCATGAAACGGGTCTATCAGAATGGATACAGTTGGACCCCTTTCTTTCTTAGGGTCTCTGGTCAGTGACGGGGTGGCCGGAACATCCACTCAAGGATAGGATTTTCAGGAATGGAGCCAGAGGGTCCAGGAGTCAGAAGACAAGGAGAGTGTGAACACAGGCCCACCTGGATGGCGCTGTCCTTGGTCCTGAAATGGAGTCCCCTCCAGAACTGCCTCACACTGTCACCCACAGCATACTCTAAACTGGGGTGTTGTCTGGGCGATACCTCCCGTCCTCACAGCCAGAGAAGTTGGCTTAAACCAAAGCTCAAGATCTCTAAGACCTCCCTTCCCTAGTCTCTGTGGAATTTAAGAACAGATGGGGACATTTTTTTTTTCCTTCTGAATCCCTATTGGCCAAGGCACACCTAATTTGGAATCCATCTTTAGGCCATATCAATAAGCATGCATTGGCACCCTACTGTGTGCTAGAATGTGCTCTGCATGCTGGGAACACAGAAATATATCTGACTTCATGTCTACTTCAACGGTCTGTGGCAAAGGTGGATAAGGAGACAGAGGAGGACCAGAGATTGGGGAAGGAGACGAGTCTGGTCCAAGGACTTATAGGAAACTTTCAGGAGAATGTGGTCACCAAACTGAACTTTCAGGAAGCCTTCTAAGATGATCCTCGTTTGACACAGTCAATAAACACTCCATAAGTACAACAGGCACATGCTTGGTCATATGCAAGATTTTTTTTTTAAAAAAAATTTTATTGACTGATTTGAGAGAAACAGAGAAAGAGAAACACCTATTTGTTGTTCCACTTACTTATGCATTCATTCACTGATTCTTTTTCGTTGTTGTTGTTTGTTAATCCTCACCCAATGATATTTTTTCATTGATTTTTTAGAGAGAGTGGAAAGGAGGGAGGGAGGAGACAGAGAGAAAGAGAGAGAGAGAGAGAGAGAGAGAGAGAGAGAGAGAGAGAGAGAGATTGGTTGCTTCCTACACTCTACCTAACCCAGCTAGAGATTGACCCTGCAGCCCAGGTTCATGCCCTTGACCAGGAAACTGAGCTGTAACCCTTCCGTACTCGGCCGACACATAGGAAACACCGGACAGAGCCAGAATTGTACATTTTTAAAGAGTAAAATATATGGTCTGTAGATTATATCTCAATAAAAATATAAAGTATTGACAGCTTGAGATATCCTCCATGCCCAGGCCAGGTGGTCAGCCTCGGGACAAGCCTAGGGTTTTGTGGAAAGCTGCCTGGACCTCCTTGTTCCGCAGGCAGTAGATGACAGGGTTGCACATGGGCGTGACCACCGTGTAGATGACAGACAACACCTTGTTGAGATCCATGGCTTCAATGCGGCTGGGACGGGCATAGATGAAGAGAGTGGCTGAGTAAAAGATCCCCACCACCACCAGGTGGGAGGTGCAGGTGGAGAAGGCTTTGCGGCGGGCGGTGGCGGACGGCATACGGAGCACCGCCCTACCGATGGCCACATAGGAGGCGCCGGCCACCAGGAGGGAACCCCAGAGGATGATGATGGCGGAGATGAAGTCCACCAGCTCGGTCAGGGCCACGTGGGTGCAGGACAGGTTGAGCAGAGGGGACACGTCGCAGAAGAAGTGGTTGAGGACGTTGGGGCCGCAGTAGGACAGGCTGGCAATGCATGAGGTCTTGACCACCGAGACCAGCCCGCCCAGCCAGGAGGACACGGCCAAGCCCAGGCACACCTGGGGCCTCATGAGCAGCGGGTAGCGTAGCGGGTGACAGATGGCCGCGTAGCGGTCGTAGGCCATGGAGGCCAGGAGGGTGCACTCGGTGCAGATGAGGGTGATGAAGAGGAAGAGCTGGGTCATGCAGGCCACGAAGGGCATGTGGCAGGGCCCGCTCCGCAGCCCTGCCAGCAGGCTGGGTGTGATCACGGACACGTAGCACATCTCCAGGCAGCTCAGGTGGCCCAGGAAGAAGTACATGGGCTTGTGCAGCTCCCCGTGAGCGCAGACCAGGTAGACGATCAGTGTGCTCTCCAGGAGGGTGGCCAGGTACAGGGCCAGGAAGACGGCAAACAGGGCATCCCTTACGTCCGGCCTCGTGGACAAACCCAGCAAGACAAACTCCTGTACTCGGGTCAGGTTGCCCAGCTCCGGGTGCCTCTCCATCTGAGAAATAAATACACCCATAAGCCCTAGCTGGTGTGTTTCAGTGGTTAGAGCATCAGCCCTCCATCCAAAGGTTCAAGGGTTCAATTCCTGGTGAAGGGCATGCACTTGGGTTGCCGGTTTCATACTTGGCCATGGTCTGGGTGTGTGCACGAGGCAACCAATCGATTTGTCTCTCTTATATCAATTTCTCTCTCTCTCTCTCTCTCTCTCTCTCTCTCTCTCTCTCTCTCTCTCTCTCTCTCCCCTCACTCCCACTCTCTAAAAATCAATGGAAAAAATACCCTCCAGTGAGAATTAACCAAAAAACACACCATAAAGTATGTTGCAAACCTGTCTCCCTACACCTTGCCTCACCCTACATCCAGCCATTGTCTCACCAAGTCAATGAAATAACCTTATCTGATTTCTCTGCTCCCATCCTTGCCCTCCACAGTCCTGATCCATGTGACAGCTGGTGGGGTCTTTCAAAATCGTAGATCATATAGGGTCTGTCTCCTGCTTAAAATGGACAGATTTCCCCATTGTTTTTAGAATAAGCATCATGTTCCTTATCTTGGCCTCCAAGCCCCCTACTTTCAGATCTCTGCCTGTTGCTCCAGGTCCAATGCATGTCATGGGTCCTCTTCTCCCATTCACTGAAGCCCCGTGGGCACCCTTTCCCTTTCCCAAATGCTCCAAGGTACTTCAAACCTTAAAGAATTCCCACATAGCCCTGGCCGGGTGAGCTGGTGGTTAGAGCATTGTCCAATGTGCCAAAAGATTGTGGGTTCATTTGCCAGTTAGGGCACATACCTAGGTTGCAGGTTTGATTCCTGGTCAATGTGCATACGGCAGGCAACCAACCGGTGTTTCTCTCTCTTTGTCTCTCTCGTTCGTTCTCTCTCTCTCTCTCTCTCTCTCTCTCTCTTTCTCTCTCTCTCTCTCTCTCTCAAAACAATCAATAAAAACACAATTCTACACTGAACTTTGGTGGTTCTCCTGTGTATCTTGAAGTAGAGAAAAATCCTTACCCTCTTCTGGGATTTATCCACTGACATGATATCAATTATTGAAATTCACCACCATCTGTTAGCAAAGAAAGTCAGCTATGGTGATTTTCTAAAAAATAAAAATTCAGCCCTGGCTGGTTTGGCTCAGTGGATACAGCGTGGGCCTATGGACTGAAGGGTTCCAGGTTCAACTCCAGCCAAGGGCACATGCCTGGGTTGCAGGCTCAACCCCCAGTAGGGGGTGTGCAGGGGCAGCCAATCAATGATTCCCTCTCATCATTGATGTTTCTGTCTCTCTTTCCCTCTCCCTTCCTCTCTGAAATCAATTTAAAAATATATATATAAAGATTTCATTCCTGATTTCTTCTACAAAGTACTATATCCCCACCCATCCCCCAATTCTTCTTATAAAGATGGAAATAGCATTTATTGGATATGTCTATGTCATGTCCAGGGTGGGTCCTTTAAATAAAATATTTTATTCGTTTTCTAGACCCAGCAATGTAGGGTATTCCTTAATATTAAAGACAAAAAAAAAAAAAAAACACCAAAATTTCCAGGGACTACAAGTATGACGTGAGAACCCTGGGATCTTTCATATCAGTTCTCTCAGCGTCTTGCATGACATTTTGTTGTTTACAAATTATGCCTTTGGTCTGCATGAGGGCTGCCTGAACATTTATCTAATGGCAGAAAAGATTAAGTGAAGCCCTACTTGGTTTGGCTCAGTGGATAGAGCATCGGCCTGTGGACTGAAAGGTGGCAGGTTTGATTCCGGTCAAGGGCATGTACCTTGGTTGCAGGCACATCCCCAGTAGGAGGTGTGCAGGAGGCAGCTGATCAATATTTCTCTCAGTGATGTTTCTAACTCTCTATCCCTCTCTCTTCTTCTCTGTAAAAAATCAATAAAATACATTTTTTTAAAGATCAAGTGAAGCCATGACCTGAACAGCATTTTTTAAATGTTACTATTGACAGTATTACCAATGTCCCCCATTTCCCCACCACTTGCTCCCCTCCTCTCAGGCCCCACTACACCCCAGGCCTTCCCCCACACTAGCGTCTGTGTCCATGGGTTATGCATACATGCATACAAGTTCTCTGGTTGATCATCTGCCCCCCACCAACCCTCCCCTGCCTTCCCTCTGAGATCCATCAGGCTGTTCTATGCTTCTAGGTCTCCCAATTTACACTGAGTGGCCAGATTATGATGATCTCTGAACGCATAATAATCCAGCCACTCAGTGTATTTGTATCTCCAATGGGTACCAAAATTATTCTAGACTTTTGCTGGAGATCAACCGCCTATTTTCCCTGAGCTTTCTATCAGCCAGTGCAAAGGGGGAAACTGATCAGGTGCACGATTTATAGTATCTTTGATATCAAATAAATGAGGTGCTCAAGAGAAGTACACTGAGTGGCCAGATGATTAGGCATTCAGAGATCATCATTATCTGGCCACTCAGTGTATTTCGTCTATCCGTTTATTGTGTTCATCAGATTCTACCTATTGGTGAGATCCTGTGATATTTGTCTCTCTCTAAATGGCTAATGTCACTGAGCATGCTCAACTCTGTCCCCTTCAGTCCCATGGCTTTGGGGCTGTCCGCGGTGCTGAAATAGCCCCTCGCAGCAGCCCGCGGGCCTCACACAGAGGCCGCTGTCCGCGGTGCTGAACGCGCCTGCAGCCCAGCAGCCTGAGCGCCTGCTCCCTGAGCTCCCCTGGGCTCCCAGGGACAACGCCTCCCCTGGCCTCCTCCTTGGGCGCTTCCCTCCTCTCGTCGGACTTTGCTCTTCCGCGACCCACGTCCTCTCTGGTCCAGCTTCTGTTCCTAAGTCCTCTCTCTGCCCCTGGGCCAGACTTAACCGCACTGTGAGGTCTCACAGCCAGTCAGCTTCGGGGCCAGAGAGGTGGTTATGGCTTCTCTCAAGTCAGAAGCAATCCGTTTCATCCCAAAGGCGACTTTGGAATTTCTCAGCCGAGGGTCAGGGCGCACGGCTACTGTTTGGGGTTTTTATTTCATCCCATAGACATTTCTTGAGCATGAACAATGTACTGAGCACTGAGCTAGGCACAGAGGGGGCATTGAGATGATCAAGGTATGGGGGGGTGTTTCTACTAGTATATGATGTTTTCTTATTGAGGACAGTATTACAGATGTATCCCATTTTATCCCTTTTTGCCCACCACCCAACCCCTGCCCCACCCCACGCCTTCCCCATACTATTGTCTGTGTCCACAGGCTATGCATACATGCATACATGTTATTTAGCTAATCTCTTCCCACCCACCCCCTCCCTCTGATATCTGTCATTTTGTTCCATGCATCCACCCATACCTCTGGACTTATTTTGTTTCTCAGTTTATTTTGTTCATCAGATTCCACATGTAAGTGAGATCCTGTGGTCTTTGTCTTTCTCTGACTGACTTATTTCACTTACCTGACGCTTTCTTAGTAGCTAAACGTGGACATGGTACTTCACCTGTCTGACCCTCAATAGCCTTTTCTGAGGAAAAAAAAAAAGATGGATGTAACTATCTTCTTGGCCAATTCTGTAATAATCCCAACTGTTTTCATGCATATACACTGAGTGGCCGATTATGATGATCTCTGAACACATAATCATCTGGCCACTCAGTGTATATCCTATATAATAAAAGGCTAATATGTAAATGGTCCCCTCGACCAGGAGTTCGACCAGCAGGTGGAACAGCCAACTGCCCATGTCCCCTCCCCCTGGCCAGGCTGGCCGGACTCCACCCATGCAAGAATTCATGCACTGGGCCTCTATATATATATACTGAGTGGCCAGATTATTATGCGTTCAGAGGTCATAATAATCTGGGCACTCAGTGTATAGTTTTAATTGAATTTATTGGGGTGAATTGGTTAACAAAATTATACAGGTTTTGGGTGCATAGTTCTACAACACATTATCCCTACATTGTGTGTTCAGCACCCCAAGTCTAGTCTCCATCCAAAACCATTTATCCCAATACCCTCCTCCACCTCACCCCACCTCCCATTCCCCCAGCAATCACCATACTGTTGTCCATGTACCTGTGCTCTTTCTCTCTTTTCTTTTTTTACTCAATCCCTTCACCTCCCCCATCCCTTCCTCCAACCGCAGTCAGCCTGCTCTCTAGCTATGAGTCTTCCTCTATTTTGTTTATGAGCTCATTTTGTTCATCAGATTCCACAGGGGAGTGAAATCACATGGTACTTGTCTTTCTCTGATGGGCTTAGTTCACTTAGCATACTGCTCTCCAGGCCCACCCAGCTCCATTACTGAATATGAGTCTGGGAGCCCTGGCTCTGAACACAGGATCTGTCCCTGAGCAGCTGTGGGATTTTGGACAAGGTACATGCCCTCCTAGCACTTCAGTTTCCCTATGTGAAAACTGGAGATGATTTGATTCCTTATAGTGTCACCACATGCCAAGTTTCTGTTCCGTGATAAGCAATAAAAATTAGCTATTGTTATTAAGTAGAATGCCATTCACACCTAGGTATCATCTTTATGATGCGGACATTGTTTCTTTTGTTTTTATTGATGTTAATTTTCCCCCTGAATATTTTTCCTTTGGTTTTTTCTTAGAGAAAGTAAAATGGAGGGAGGGAAGGTGTCAGGGAGGGGGAGAGAGAGAGAGGTGAGATAGACACATCCATTGGTTGCCTCCTGCAGGTGCCCCAACCAGGACCTGAGATCGAACCTGCAACCCAGGTGCGTGTCCCTGAGGGAGAATTGAACCTGAGACCCTTCTGTGTACAGGGCCCATGCTCTAACCAATTAGCGACACCAGCCAGGGCTCTGGTCTGTGCATTATTTCATTGATCCAGGTTGTCACCATCCTGTGAGTGAACTCTTGTTTTCTACATTTTATTCAGAAGAGGAATGAAAGCTCCGAGAGGTGAAGAAACTTGGCTAAGGTCACACCGATAGGGGCAACTCCAGCCGCCACACTGGGCCTATCTGATTGTGAAACCAGTGGTCATTTTTCTAGACTTCACTGTGCCTCTGGGGAGACACACATCAGGTTTGAATCTGTACGGTGTAACTATGCGTTTGCCTGACTTCAAGCTCTGACTCCAAGCAAGTTCAGGGCTGGCATATTAATCTAATCCTTTCTAACAGAGAAGGCCATTATGCAACCAGCAATGCAGGGTAGAGGCCTGATGAAGGAGCATTTACTTCAGAGGGAAGGACTGGGAAAACATCACATAGGATCTGACATTTTAGCCCTGTCTGGTTTGGCTCAGTGGATAGAGCGCCGGCCTGCAGACTGAAGGGTCCCGGGTTCGGTTCCAGCCAAGGGCACATGCCTGGGTTGCGGGCTCAATCCTGATTGTGCAGGAGGCAGCCGATGATTCTCTCTCATCATTGATGTTTCTCTTTCTCCCTCTCCCTTCCTCTCTGGAATCAATAAAAATATTTTTTCAAAAAAGAATCTGACATTTTAACTGACTCTTGAAGGACTCATGGAAATTGGAATTTTAGAGAGGGAGCAGAAGGATGGGCAGCCCGGGAAGAAGGAACAGCACCAGCACAAATAGAAAGCTGGGAATTCGCTTTGGCCAAAGTCACTCAGAGAGTTGGGGACTTCAGCCCAGGTTTTCAGCTTCCAACCCAGCCCTTCCTTTTTTTTTTTAAAGATATATTTTTATTGATTTCAGAGAGGAAGGAAGAGGGAGAGAGAGATAGAAACATCAATGATGAGAGAGAATCATGGACCGGCTGCCTCCTGCAAGTCGCCCACTGAGGATGGAGCCCACAACCCAGGCATGTGCCCTTGACCGGAATCAAACCTGGGACCTTTCAGTTCGCAGGCCGATGCTCTATCCACTGAGCCAAACTGGCTAGGGCCCAGCCCTTCCTTTTCAATCTTCCCTGAGAGACATCCTGGTGTAACAAAGAATTCAGGGCCCTAGATGGGTGGCTCAGTTGGTTAGAGTGTTGTCTTAATACACCAAGTTCACCTGTCTGATTCTGGTCAGGGCATGGAAGCAAGCAGCCCTAGCTAGTTTGGCTCAATAGAAAGAGTGTCAGCCTGCAGACTGAAGGGTCCCAGGTTCGATTCTGGCCAAGGGCACATGCCTGGGTTGTGGGCTCCATCCCCAGTGGGGGACATGCAGGAGGCAGCCGATCCATGATTCTCTCTCATCATTGATGTTTCTATCTCTCTCTATCCCTCTTCCTTCCTCTCTGAAATCAATAAAAATATATCTTTAAAAAAAAAGAAGGGTTGGGTTGGGAGCTGAAAACCTGGGCTGATGTTCCCAACTCTCTGAGTGACTTTGGCCAAAGCGAATTCCCAGCTTTCTGTTTGTGCTGGTGCTGTTCCTTCTTCCCAGGCTGCCCATCCTTCTGCTCCCTCTCTAAAATCAATAAAATATATTTGCTTGCATAAATAAGAGACACAACAAATATCTCTCTGTATGTCTATCTATCTCTATATCTCTCTTTCATCAATCAATCAATAAAAAAGAATTTTAAAAAATGTAGCCCTCAGAATCATGTGAACCAGGACTCCAAACCCAAATCCTCTACTGCCTATTCCTATGAATTCAAGCATTGCTCTTAGCCTTTGCCACAGCATGGATTAACATGGAGATTATCATGCTAAGCAAATAAGCCAGTCAGGGGAAGACTATCAGCATTTGATCTATCTCACGAATACGTGGAATCTCATGAACAAAATACTACACTGACAGATAAAATAGAACCAGAGGCATGGGTACATGGAACAGACTGACAGCGGTCAGAGGGGACGCGGAAGTGGGACTGGATGAAATAAGGTGAATGGAACAGCTGAAGAGCTAATGTGCATAACCCATTGATACAGAAACAATGTGGCATGGCCAGAGGAAGAAGGTGGGGGGGCTGGGTGGAGGTAGGCATAGCGGGGGCCAGGGGAGATGAGGGACATCTGCAATACTGTCAACAATAAAACAAAAACATCACATTTTAAACGTCACGCATTTTGTACTTCCTCTTTCTATTCTTTAGCCTCTCCATCTGTCAAATGGGAGCTGTATATATAACTGTATGGTGAGATTATTGAGAGGATGGAAGGAGATAATGCAAGGAGAGCTCTTAGAGGATGTGTATTATAAAAATCATTTCCTTCCTTTCCATCTTGATGAAAAGTCCTTTCTCTTGGCCCCCAAATGAGCTACCCAGCCTCCTTACCTGAATGCTTGCATGAAACGGGTCTATCAGAATGGATACAGTTGGACCCCTTTCTTTCTTAGGGTCTCTGGTCAGTGATGAGGTGGCCGGAACATCCACTCAAGGATAGGATTTTCAGGAATGGAGCCAGCGGGTTCAGTATTCAGAAAACAAGAGAGTGTGAGCACAGGCCCACCTGGATGGCGCTGTCCTTGGTCCTGAAAGGGAGTCCCCTCCAGACCCACTTCACACTGTCACCCACAGCATACTCTAAACTGGGGTGTTGTCTGGGCGATACCTCCCGTCCTCACAGCCAGAGAAATTGGCTTAAACCAAAGCTCAAGATCTCTAAGACCTCCCTCCCCTAGTCTCTGTGGAATTTAAGAACAATGAGGATATTTTTTTTTCCTTCTGAATCCCTATTGGGCAAAGGCACACCTAATTTGGAATCCATCTTTAGGCCATATCAGCAAGCATGCATTGGCACCCTACTGTGTGCTAGAATGTGCTCTGCATGCTAGGAACACAGAAATAAATCTGACTCCATGTCTACTTCAACGGTCTGTGGCAAAGGTGGATATGGAGACAGAGGAGGACCAGAGATTGGGGAAGGAGACGAATCTGGTCCAAGGACTTATAGGAAACTTTCAGGATAATACAGTCACCAAGCTGAGGATTCAGGAATCCTTCTAAGATGAGCTTCCCTTGATGCAGGGCAATAAACACTCCGTAAGTACAACAGGCACACACTCGGTCATCTGCACAATTTTTTAAATTATTTATTTATTTGTTTGTTTGTTTATTTATTTGTTTGTTTGTTTGTTTGTTTGTTTGTTTGTTTATTTGTTTGAGAGATTAGAGAGAAAAAGAGAAACATGGATTCGTTGTTCCAGTTATTTATACGTTCATTGGTGGGTTCTTTTTTGTTGTTGTTGTTGTTGTTTTTGTTAATCCTCACCCTAGAATATTTTTTCCCTTTGATTTTTAGAGAGAGTGTAAGGGTGGGAGAGAGAGAGAAACATCAATTGGTTGCCTCCTGCATGCCCCCTACTAGGGATCGGGGCCAAAACCCAGGCATGTGCCCTGATGGAGAATCGAACCATGACCTCTTGGTTCCTGGGTAGATGCTTAACCACTTAGCCACACGGACCAGGCATTCTTAGCCATTTTTAAATATATTTTATTGATTTTTTTTTTTACAGAGAGAAAAGGACAGGGATAGAGAGTTAGAAACATCGATGAGAGAGAAACATCGATCAGCTACCTCCTGCACACTCCCTGGTGGGGATGTGCCCGCAACCAAGGTACATGCCCTTGACCAGAATCGAACCTGGGACCCTTCAGTCCACAGGCTGAAGTTCTATCCACTGAGCCAAACAAGTTAGGGCACTCTTAGCCATTTCTAAGTGTACATTAAGCACATTCACATTGTGCAACCATCACCACCTTCTGTGTACAGAACTATTCATGCTGGAAAATTGGAACTCTGCCCCCATTAAACTAAATTCCCCATGCTCCTCATCTCCAGACCCTGGCCCCCACCCTTCTACTTTTTGTCTCGATGAATTTGATGAGTAGAATCATACAGTATTTTTCTTTCTGTGACTGGCTTATGTTACTTACCATAATGTCCTCACGATTCATTCATGCTTCAGCATTTGTTAGAATTTCCTTCCTTTTTAAGGCTGAGTAATATTCCTTTGTGTGGATGGAACACATTTATTTTTTTAACTTTTTACTTTATTTTCACTGCATTTTATTTTTTAAACCTTTATTGTTGAAAGTATTATAGATATCCCCCTATTTTTCCCCATTGCTGCCCTCCACCTGGTTCCCACCCTGCCCCAGGCCTTCACCCCCCTATTGTCTGTGTCCATAGGTAATGTGTACATGCATGTAAGTGCTTTGGTTAATCTCTTCCCACCCCTTTCTCTCTGAGATTCATCTGTCTGTTCCATGTTTCCATGCCTCTGGTTCTATTTTATTCATCAGTTTATTTTGTTCATTAGATTCTTTTTTTAATATTTTTATTGATTTCATAGAGGAAGAAGGAGGGAGAAAGAGATAGAAACATCAATGATGAGAGAGAATCATTGATCAGCTGCCTCCTGCATGCCCCCCACTGGGGATCGAGCCTGCAACCTGGGCATGTGCCCTTGAACGGTATCGAACCTGAGACCCTTCAGTCCCCAGGCCAATGCTCTATCCACCAAGCCAAACCGGCTAGGGCTCATTAGATTCTTTGTTCATTTATTTTTATTTTTAGATTCAATTGTTGATAGATATGCATTTATTGCCATTTTATTATTCATATTTTTTATTTCTTCTTCTTCTTCTTCTTCTTCTTCTTCTTCTTCTTCTTCTTCTTCTTCTTCTTCTTCTTCTTCTTCTTCTTCTTCTTCTTCTTCTCCCTTTAACATTTCATGTAATACTAGTTTTGCTGCAGTCCTTTAGCTTTTTCTTATCTGTGAAGCTCTTTATCTGCCCTTCAATTCTGAATGATAGCTTTGCTGGGTAGAGTAATCTTGGTTGTAAGTTCTTGCTATTCATCACTTTGAATATTTCTTGCCACTTCCTTCTGGCATGCAAAGTTTCTGTTGAAAAGTCAGCTGGCAGTCATATTGATGCTCCCTTCTAGATAACTGTTTTCCTCTTGCTGCTTTTAAGATTCTCTCTTTGTCTTTAACCTTTGGCATTTTAATTATGATGTGTCTTGGTGTGGGCCTCTTTGGGTTTATCTTGTTTGGGACTCTCTATGCTTCCTGACCTTGTATATCTATTCCTTTCACCAGATAAGGGAAGTTTTCTGTCATTATTTTTTAAAATAGGTTTTTTTTTTTTATTTCTTGCTTCCTCTCTTCTCCTTCTGGCACCCCCATGATGCAAACGTTGGTATATTTGAGGTTGTCCCAGAGGCTCCTTACACTGTCTTCACATTTTTTTAATTCTTTTTTCTTTTTGCTCTTCTAATTGGGTGTTTTTTGCTTCCTTCTATTCCAAATTCTTGATTTGATGCTCAGTTTCCTCTACTCTCCTGTTGATCCCCTGTCAGTTATTCTTTATTTCAGTTAGTGTACCCTTCATTTCTGACTGGTCCTTTTTTATGTTGCTGATATTCTCACTAAGTTCCCTAAAATTCTCACTTAGTTCCTTGAAGTTCTCATTAAGTTCCTTGAGCATCCTTATAACCATTGTTTTGAACTCTGGTAGTTTTCTTGCTTCCATTTCATTTAGTTCTTTTTCTGGATATTTCTCCTGTTCTTTCATTTGTGTGTTTTTAATACATTTTTTTATTGATTTCATAGAGGGAGGGAGAGGGAGAGAGAGATAGGAACATCAATGATGAGAATCATTGATTGGCTGCCTCCTGAATGCTTCCCACTGGGGATCAAGCCCACAACCCAGGCATGTGCCCTGACCGGGAATCGTACTGTGACCTCCTGGTTCACAGGTCCACACTCAACCACTGAGCAACACTGGCCGGACGTGTTCTTTCATTTGTGACATATTTCTTTGTCTCTGCATTTTGGCTGCTTCCCTGTATTTGCTTTTATGTATTAGGTAGAGATGCTATGTCTCCTGGACTTGGAGGCCTTTTGGAGTAGGTGCCTTCTATATTTCAGTGGCTCAGCCTCCCCAGTCACCTGGGCTGAGCACTCCAGGTGCATTTCTGTGTGGGCTGTGTGCACTGTCCTGTTGTAGTTGAGCCTTGATTGCTGTTGGCACCACTGGGGAGGGATTGACGCCCTCGGCCAATCAGTTTTAAGGATAGGCTGTGACTAAAGCTGAAGAGCTGCTGTGCAGGAGACACCCCTATGGAGCAGGACTTGCTTCAGTGAGGTTTTGGTGCTCACTGAGTCTGCCCCTTGAATATGTCTATGTGCAGGTGGTGAGGTTGTAACTGAGCGTGGTTGAAGTTGACCATCAGGTGCACTGGCTCTGGGGCCTTCCAGGAGGTGCAAAGTCAGCCTCTGCCTGTGCCCTGTCCAGGGCCACTCAGCATGAGCTACAAAGAAATCTGCAGATGGCTGCTACTTACGCTAAGCTTGGAGGTGCCCAGGAGATGCCCGGCTGTGAACCAGGGTGGTTTGCCGCTAGCTCCAGGTCATGAGCCACTTGTTGAGAGGCATGGGGCATGCTGATGCCAGCTGCTGCTGTTTTGAGAGATTTTAGAAAAGTCCAAAGCAAGAGACATTCTTTAAAAAAAATGTATGTTTTTATTGATTTTTAGAGAGAGGAAAGAAGAAGAATAGAGGGATACTTGTGGGAGGCAACCGATTGATGTTTCTCTCCCTCTCTCCTTTCTCTCTTCCACTCTCTCTAAAAAATATCTTGGAGTGAGGATTTTTAAAAAATGCTTGGCACAGCCGTGGCCAGGTGGGGCTCAGTTAGTTGAGTGTGATATCAGATCGAAGCACATGCCTGGGTTGTGGGCTCTATGTTTCTCTCTCTCCCTCTCTCTCACTCTTCCTTCCTCTCTCTAAAAAGTTCAGTAAAAAATTATTTTTTTAAAAAATGCTTAGCACAGCCCTAACCGGTTTGGCTCAGTGGATAGAGCATCGGCCTGCGGACTGAAAGGTCCCAGGTTCGATTCCGGTCAAGGACATGTACCTTGATTGTGGGCACATCCCCAGTAGGAGATGCGGAGGAGGCAGCTGATTGATGTTTCTCTCTCATTGATGTTTCTAACTCTCTATCCCTCTCCCTTCCTCTCTGTAAAAAATCAATAAAATATATATATTTTTAAAATGCTTAGCACATAACAAACTCTATATAAGTGTTACCTATTATAGCTGGGTGACCATAAAAAATTTAATGTCTTGCCCAGCTGGTGTGGCTCCTTGGTTGAGTGTTGTGCTGCGCCAGCACAGCCAAGCGTTCAGAGAGCCTGAGGGAGGGCCAGTGAAGGATGAAGAAAAAGACAGACAAGAGAATAATCTGGGTCTAGGTGGATCTTCTGCGCCTTGCTGAGGCCACAGAACAGATCCAGACTGCAATGCTGATGCTTTACTTATAGTCAGGGGCAAACAAGGTAATTTACAATGTTCTTATAAGTTTCTCTTGTTTTGGTAGCACTTGCTGCACCTCCCACAGCCCATTAAGCTACCCAGGAAAGATCTAGGGAGCGTCACAAGATCAAGTTTAATTATTCTTAGAAGGCTGTGCCCTCCAAGCTGGAACTTTTTTGCGACTCTGCCAGCAGGTCAGTCCAAGGCTTAACCCTATTACCACTCCCTACAAGTGTGGATCCAGGAACCAAGAGGTTGCATTCCTGGTCTGGGCACATGCCCCAGTTGCTGGCTTGATCCCCAGTAGGGAGCGTGCAGGAGGCAGCCAATCGATGATGTTCTCTCATTGATGTTTCTATCTCTCTATCTCCCTTCCTCTCTCTAAAAATCAATAAAAACATATTTTTTAAAGATTGTCTTACATTGTATTGGGGTCCAGAAACCCTAAGACTCCATGCCTGGTATTCCTCATTTATTTCTTCTGACACTGATTCTATGGGGCCTGCCTTTTGCCCTTTATCAGGAATCGTCAAACTATGGCCGATGCTAAAAACAGTCTTCACATTATTATGACGTGGTTGGGGGGGAGGGAGAGAATAAAAAGAATATTTTGTGACCTGTGAGCATTACATAAAATTCAAATGTCAGTTTGATAAAGTATTTGAGGATATTTTTGTTTGTGTGTGTGTGGAGTTTTTTGGGTTTTTTTAAAATATTTTTTATTGATTTCAGAGAGGAAGGGAGAGAGATAGAAACATCAATGATGAGAGGGAATCATGGATCAGCTGCCTCCTGCACACCCCCCACTGGGGATGGAGCCCGCAACCCGGGCATGTGCCCTTGACTGGAATGGAACCATGACCTCCTAGTTCATGGATCGACGCTCAACCACTGAGCCACACTGGCTGGGCCATCCTCTTTTCTGAACAGTACATTTCTTAGACCATTTTGGACCAGTTATCAGGTCAAAAGTGTCCATGACTGATAAAAGTGAGGTCAGCTCTCCATTTTTTGACCAGTTGTCAATCAAGCCATCCATGCCTGAAAGAAGCTAGACAGCTTTCTCTAATTTTTCAATTTGCATTTGTTTGTTTTAATGAGAGAGATGAAGGGAGGGAGGGAGGGAGAGAGAGAGATTTGTTATTCCACTTAGTTTTTTTTAATATGTTTTATTGATTTTCTACAGAGAGGAAGGGAGAGGGATAGAGAGCTAGAAACATCGATGAAAGAGAAACATCGATCAGCTGCCTCTTGCACACCTCCTAGTGGGGATGTGCCCGCAACCAAGGTACATGCCCTTGACCGGAATCGAACCTGGGACACTTCAGTCCACAGGCTGACGCTCTATCCACTGAGCCAAACCGGTTAGGGCTCCACTTATTTTTTAAATATATTTTATTGATTTTTTTACAGAGAGGAAGGGAGAGGGACAGAGAACTAGAAACATCAATGAGAGAGAAACATCAATCAGCTGCCTCCCACACACCTCCCTACTGGGGATGTGCCCACAACCAAGGTACATGCCCCTGACCGGAATCGAACCTGGGACCCTTGAGTCTGCAAGCCAACACTCTATCCACTGAGCCAAACTGGTTAGGGCAGTTGTTGCATTTATTGATGCATTCATTGGTTGATTCTTGTATGTGCCTTGACCAGGGATTGAACCCTCAACCTTGGTGTGTAGGAACAATGCTCTAACCCACTGAGTCACCCGGCCAGAGCTAGTTTTCTCGTTTTGTGTGGTATTTTGTATGGGAATTGCTTTATCAATTATTTGGAAGATTTGGTAAAACACATTCCGTTCTCTCCCCATCTCTCTTTCCCCATCCTCTTTCATTTCCTCTCCCTTATCCCTTCCCCTGCCCCCCATCATTTCTGCCTTCATTTCTCTGGCTAGTCTGTCCCTCCCTTTCTCACCATGTGGCAGAGGTGTGTGTATTTGTGTATGTGGCGGGTCACGGAGGGCCCTCCCTCCCCCCCCCCCCCCGTGCATCCCCACCTGCACAACCAAACAGGGGCCCAGAGTCAGGGGTATACACACCACCACTGTGTCCCATTCTGCCGCCTTTTAAAAAATTTATTGGGGTGACGTTGATTATTACACTTAGATGGGTTTCAGAGGTACAGCTCTATAATGCATCATCTATAGACTGTAACATTCTTTCTTTTTTTAATCCTCACCTGAGCATATGTTTATTGATAAGAGAGAGAGAGAGAGAGAGAGAGAAACATCATCACTGGTTAATCCTCGAAACACCTCAACGGGGATTGAACCTGCAACCTTTATATATATATATATATATATATACTAGAGGCCCGTTGCATGAAGAGATTCATGCAATAGGCCTTTCTTCCCTTGGCTTCCAGCACCGGTTTTCCTCTGGCACCTGGGACCCAGGCCTTTGCTCCAGCTGGAATCTGCCTTCTTTGTCTTCGCTGTGCTGGAGTGCCACCTCCCTCTCATAGCAGGCATACTGCCCCATTCGGCCACTCTGCACTTGGAGCAGCTGGGTGGCCGCCATTTTCCCCTTTCTAATTTGCATATTCCCTCCTGATTGGCTGGTGTGTGTAGCGGAGTGATGGTTAATTTGCATGTTCCTCTTTTATTAGTGTAGATATGTTTTTATTTATTTCAGGGACAGGAAGGGAGAGGGAGAGAGAAACATCAATGATGAGCGTGAATCATAGATCGGCTGCTTCCTGCATGCCCTACACTGGGGATTAAACCCACAACCTGGGCATGTGCTCTGCCCCAGAATTGAACCGTGACCTCCTGGTTCCTAGGTCGATGCTCAACCACTGAGCCATGCCGGGCCAACGAACCTGCACCCTTTTTTTCTTTTTTAAAAAATATTTTATTGGTTTTTTACAGAGAGGAAGGGAGAGGGATAGAGAGCCAGAAACATCGATGAGAGAGAAACATCGGCCAGCTGCCTCCTGCACAACCCCCACCAGGGATGTGCCTGCAACCAAGGTACATGCCCCTGACCGGAATCGAACCTGGGACCTTTTCAGTCCGCAGACCGACGCTCTATCCACTGAGCCAAACCGGTTTTGGCAACCTGCGCCCTTTCGGTGGCCGCCCTTCCTCTCCCATCTCCTGCTCTCCACTCTGGGCCCCTCCCCGTGACTCTGTGCTCCCTTCCCTCCATGGGCCAAGCCTCGCTAACCCAAGGTCACTGGCCACACTTCGGGAGCCTGGAGCCCCCACATTCAGGATCAGGTGCTTTGGTCCATTTCGCTGGGAGGAGTGGATCCCCCCAGGGGCTCTTGGTCCCTCACTTGTGAGAGCCTGGGGACCTCCTTCCTCCCTTCCTCCCTCCCTCCCATCGGACCGCCTCCCACCCACCCCCCATCTGTGCAGGAGTCTTTCGTTTGCCTCCAACATGCCCTCTGGGTCTCACAATCCATTCAGAACCCCTCTTTCCCTGGCCCCCCTCTCTCTCTTTTTTGGTACCCCATTTCCTTCCATTTCTCTTTATCCCTGGTTTTCATTGTTGTTGGTTTGGTTTGGTTTTTATCCTCACCAAGAGGTGAGAGGATATGTTTTCCCATTGGTTTTTAGAGAGTGGGAGAGAGAGAGGGAGAGAGAGAGAAAGAAGAGAGAGGGGGAGGGAGGAGAGAGAGAGGGGGAGAGAGAGAAGAGAGACAAAAGAGAGAGAGAGAGGAGAGATGGGGGAGAGAGAGGAGAGACAGGGGAGAGAGAGAGAGAGAGAGAAGAGAGAGAGAGAGGAGAGAGAGAGAGATTGGTTGCCTCTCAAACACACCCAACCTGGGGCTGGGGGATTGACCCTGCAACCCAGGTGTGTGCCCTTGACTGGGAATCGAACCCATGACCCTCAGGTGCGCTGGCTGATGCTCTAACCACTGAGCAAGCTGGCCAGGGCTATCCCTGGGTTTCATGCTATGTTTACTCCCATGTCTCCGGCTCTGGGTCCTCTCGCTGCCCTTCCTCTCGCTGTTGGGCAGTTAGGAGCAACCAGGCTGGCAGGGGAGGGCAGTTAGGGGCAACCGGGCCTGCAGGGGAGGGCAGTTGGGGGTGATTGGGCCAGCAGAGGAGGACAGTTGGGGGCGATCAGGCCGGCAGGGAAGCAGTTAGGCATCAATAAGGCTGGCAGGGGAGCAGTTAGGGGGTGATCAGGCAGGCAGGCAAGTGAATGGTTAGGAGCCAGCAATCCCAGATTGGAGAGGGTGCAGGCTAGGCTGAGGAACTTCCCCCCCCCCCGTGCACGAATTTCATGCACCGGGCCTCTAGTAGACTAATAAACCAGAGAAATGGACTCATAGACACAGAGAACAGACTAATGGCTGCCAGAGGGGAGGGGTCAGTGGACTGGGTGAGAAAGGCGAAGGGATTAAGACGTACAAATTGCACCCTAGCTGCCGAGGCTCTGGTGGTTGGGCGTCATCTCCTGCACCAGGAGATTGCCGGTTGGATTCCCGGTCAGGGCACACGCCTGGGTTTCAATCCCCAGTATGGGGCGTGCAGAGGCAGTCGATCCATGATTCTCTCTCATCACTGATGTTTCTCTCTCTCTCTCCCTCTCCCTTCCTCTCTGAAATCAAACTATACTAATAAAAGGATAATATGCAAATTGGTCAGGACGCCCTCACAGTAATGACTGAACAACAGGCTGCATGAGGTGACCAGGATGGCAGGTGGCTAGTGAGGGATGAACAAACAACAGAACAGCAGGCTGTGTGGGGCAACCAGGCCGGCAGAGAGGGGCAGTGAGGGGCGACCAGGCAGGAAGGGGGGGGGCAGTGAGGGGTGACCAGGCAGGCACGGGGGGGCAGTTGGCGGCAATGAGGCCAGCAGGGAGGGCAGTTAGGGGTGATCAGGCTGGCAGGGGGGCCGTTAGCGGCGATCAGGCAGGCAGGCAGGTGAGCAGTTAGGAGCCAGCGGTCCCGAATTGTGAGAGGGATGTCCTACTGCCCGTTTAGGCCCGATCCCAGCAGTTGGACATCCCCCCAAAGGGTCCTGGATTGGAGAGGGTGCAGGCTGGGCTGAGGGGACCCCCCCAGGCACGAATTTTGTGCACCGGACCTCTAGTAGAAATATATTTTTAAAAATAAATTTAAAAATAGTAATCTTTACCAAAAAAAGTCATCTGTTACTCACTTTCCCAAGAGATGGTAAACCTGGGGCAGCAACAGGGTGGGTCAGCAGGCAGAGCTGGGGTTGGGAGGCAATGTGGACAGGAGCCTTTATTGTGGTTTCTGGGGGGAGGCGAGTAAGAGGCATAGGATCAGCTGGTTTGAGTCTTTCATAGGCTCTGGGCCCGGGAGCTGTTGCTAGGTGACTGGTGCCTGGGGGAGGGGAAATGAGGGCAGGGGGACAGTGGCTCTGGCTTTGAGAACCCCACAGAGGAGGTGCTGGGGTTTGCAGACAAAGCCTCTCAGGAGAGTAGCTTCCTACAGAAAAATCTACACTAATAAAAGAGTAACATGTTAATTGACCGTACCTTTGCGACACCACCAGCCAATCAGGAGTGAGTATGCAAATTAACCCAACAAAGGTGGTGGGTTAATTTGCATATGCAGGCGCCTAGTGGCCGGGGGCGGGGCAGGATGCTTGGCAGCATGGGAAGGTGGAAAGGCAGCTCCGGCCAAAGTGAAGGCAATGCCAGCAGCCAGGGAAAGGAAGGTCCATTCTTGCACGAATCTTCGTGCATAGGGCCTCTAGTCCTATATAATAAAACCCTAATATGCAAATAGACCAAACAGCGGAATGACCGGTTGCTATGATGCACACTGACCACCAGGGGTAAATGCTCAATGCAGGAATTGCCCCCTGGTGGTCAGTGCGTTCCCACAGGGGGAGCACTGCTCAGCCAGAAGCCAAGCTCACACTGGCTAGCACAGTGGCGGTGGCAGGAGCCTCTCTCACCTCCGAGGCAGCACTAAGGAGCAGCAAGCCCGGCTTCTGGCTGAGTGGTGCAGGCATGCCTGAGGGACCCCTCCTCCCCCCGTGCACAAATGTCGAGCACCGGGCCTCAAGTAAAAAATAAAAATAGCAGCTAGGATGCCCTGGCCGGTGGCTCAGTTCAAGCGTGTCAAACTCACGGGCTAACACAGGCCAAATGAACAAGGTTGAATTGGATGTGGCTGTAAAAAAACAAAAGCTTCCATTTTCATAGAAATGTAGGTTTATATCGATAGAGATGTGCTGAATACAAAGGGCTGAAATAAATGAGTCATCGTTAACATAAAATAGAACATTTTTTAAAAATATATTTTATTGAATTTTTACAGAGAGGAAGGGAGAGGGATAGTTAGAAACATCGATGAGAGAAACATCGATCAGCTGCCTCCTGCACACCCCCTACTGGGGATGTGCCCGCAACCAGGGTACATGCCCTTGACCAGAATTGAACCCAGGACCCTTCAGTCTGCAGGCCAACGCTCTATCCACTGAGCCAAACTGGTTAGGACAAAATAGAACTTTTTTTTTTTAATTAACATTTTTTCTTGAACATGAACTTACCAGACACTGAATGACTGCACAAATGAATAAGCGTCATGCAAATAAACCTATTTTTCTTGTTCTCCCAAAGCAAAATATTTCCTGTTGCGCACACCAAACACGTCAGTCCAAGACTAATGACGCGGCCATCAGCAGATAAAATATTCACTGCTGGTGTTAGTGGAGAGAAATGGTGCACCTGCACATAAGTCACTTAAGGGAAATGAATGTGTTCAATTATAGCGAACATTGTAGTTCATTATTAATAACTAGTAGCCCGGTGCACAAAATTCGTGCGGGGGGCGGTGGGGTCCCTCAACCTGGCCTGCACCCTCTCGCAATCCAGGACTGCTGGCTAACTGCTCACCTGCCTGCCTACCTGATCACCCCTAACCACTCTGCCTGCCGACCTGCTTGTCCCCAACTGCCCCCCCCTGCCGACCTGCTTGCCCCCAACTGGCCCCCCCTGCCAACCTGCTTGCCCCCAACTGCCCCCCCCTGCTGACCTGCTCGCTCCCAACTGCCCCCCATGCCGGCCTGCTCGCCCCCAACTGCCCCCCATGCCAACCTGCTCGCTCCCAACTGCCCCCCATGCCGAACTGCTCGCCCCCAACTGCCCCCCATGCCGACCTGCTGGCCCCCCCTGCCGAACTGCTCGCCCCGAACTGGCCCCCCCTGCCGACCTGCTCGCCCACAACTGGCGCCCCCTGCCGACCTGCTCGCCCCCAACTGCCCCCCATGCCGACCTACTGGCCCCCCCCTGCCGAACTTCTCGCCCCCAACTGGCCCCCCCCCCTGCCGACCTGCTCGCCCCCAACTGACCCCCCCCTGCCGAACTGCTCGCCCCCAACTGGCCCCCTGACAGCCTGCTCGTCCCCAACTTACCCCCCGTGCTGACCTGACCACCCCCAACTGGCCCCCCTGCCGACCTGCTCACCCCCAACTGGCCCCCCCCTGCCGACCTGCTCACCCCCAACTGGCCCCCCCCCGCTGGCCTGCTCGCCCCTAACCACCTCTGCTTCGGCCCCGCCACCATGGCTTTGTCCGGAAGGACGTCCAGAAGGTCTCCAGAAGGTCTCCCGGTCTAATGAGCGTATTACCCTTTTATTAGTATAGATTATGTATAACAGGATATTGTAAAAATTAAGTTATGAAATTTTTATTAAAACGTTTCTTACATGCTGTTTTATTGGCTTGGCTACAAAAATATTCGTTGTGGGCTCCACGCGGCCTGGGGGCCGTGGGTCTGACATGCTTGGCTCATGGTTGGAGTGTCCTATACACCAACAGGTTTTGGGCACATACCTTGGTTGTGGGTTCAATCCTGCCGGTTGATGTTTCTCTCTCACATATCCCTCCCCCCCCCCCTTCTCTCTCTCATCCTCTCTCTAAAATTCAGTAGAAAACATTTCCTCCAGTGAGGATTTTTAAAAAAGTAATGACTTCAACGATTCGGTCCTTGGAGATACCCTCCTCCCCTCCCCATCAGAGGGGAGGCACAGGGAAGCGAAAGAATTTGTCCAGCCGAAACCTGTGTGGCTCAGTGGATAGAGCGTCGGCCTGTGGACTGAAGGGTCCCAGGTTCGATTCCGGTCAAGGGCATGTACCTTGGTTGCGGGCACATCCCAAGTGGGGAGTGTGCAGGAGGCAGCTGATCGATGTTTCTCTCTCATCGATGTTTCTAACTCTCTCTTCCTCTCCCTTCCTCTCTGTAAAAAATCAATAAAAAATGTGTGTGTGTGTGTGTGTGTGTGTGTGTGTGTGTGTGTGTGTGTATATATACAAAGAATTTGTCCAGCCCAGCCAGAGTTGCTCAGTGGTTGAGCATTGACCTATGAACAAGGTCACGGTTTGATTCCCGGTCAAGGGCACACGCCCAGGTTGCAGGCGCAATCCCCAGTCGGAGGCGTGCAAGGGGCAGCCGATCCATGATTCTCTCATCGTTGATGTTTCTATTTCTCTTTCCCGCTCCCTTCCTCTCTGAAATCAATAAAGACTTAAATAATAATAATAAATAAAATATGTTTTAAAAAAAAAATAGAAGAAGAGTCCAGGCCCCATAGGATGGCCCTGCCCACCCCGTTTTTTATGCCGGGATGGGCGGAGCTTTAAACTGACAAGTCTAAGCCCTGGCCGGCTTGGCTCAGTGGAGGGAGTGCCAGCCTGCGGACTGAAGGGTCCCAGGTTCGATTCCAGGTCAGGGCGTATGCCCGGGTTGCGGGCTCGAACCCCACTAGGGGGCGTGCAGGAGGCAGCGGATCCATGATTCTCTCTCATCATGGATGTTTCTCTCTCTCCTTCTCCCTTCCTCTCTGAGATCAATAAAAATTTAAAAAAAAAAAGTGGGGGGGGGGGGTTGGGAAGGGAATGGGGGGGTTGATGACAAATATGTGATACATTAATCAATAAAGTAATTAAAAAAAGAAAAAGAAATCAAACGAAGAACACGTATGCATATGTGCATAACCCATGGACAGACAATATGGTGGGGAAGGAGAAAAAAAAAAAAGTTTGTCCAAGACGCTCAGCTGGGAGGTGGACTTGACCCGGGTCCCCAGATGCACAAGGCGCTTCTCACCTCCAGGCGGCCCTGCTGTGGCATCATCACCGGTCCGGCCGGCCCTGCGCGGGTTGCAGAGAACGGGGACGAAGAACCCAGACTCAATGGACGCCAGTGACGTCCCGAGACGCTGCTCCGTCGTCATGGCAACCGCTAGCGCTATCTTCGCACACCGGGACCCAGGCGCTAGGGAGGGGCGGGGGCGGGGACGCGGTGCGCTTTGGCCAGGGCACCCGTTTCCAGGCTCCCGAAACCGCGGCAGGAAAGCCGTGTCCCGCTCAGGTGTCTTCCTGGCGCTCCCGGAGCCCGTTTGCAAAAATTGGGGGGCGGTGGAGGGGTGGGGTTGAGGGTGGGGCCTAAACCCGCATTTCCTGGGCCCAAGGGACTGGGGGCCCCAACGCGCTCACAGTGTCACCTCCTTGCCTCCCCACCCTCCCCCTGACCCCAGAGGCTCCCGCTGGAATCTTCTTTTTTCCTTTATTTTGAGAGGAAAAGGCGCTGTTGGAGCGGGTTTCCTTCATTCCCTGGTGCCACAGCGCCCTCTGGTGCTGGGCCGCTCTCCTGCGCCTCTTCGCAGTGTTGGTGATGGTGACTGAAGATCAACACGGTGTTTATCCTGGTCCACGTTTGGCCTACTTCCTTTTCACCCATTTGTGTTTTTTTTTTTTAAAATGTATTTCTTTATTGATTTCAGAGAGGAAGGGAGAAGGAGAGAGAGAGAGAAACATCCATGATGAGAGAGAATCATCAATTGGCCGCCTCCTGCACGCCCCCCATTGGGGATCGAGCCCGCAACCCAGGCATGTGCCCTTGGCCGGAATCGAACCCCGGACCCTTCAGTCCGCAGGCTGGCCCTCCATCCACTGAGCCAAGCCGGCCAGGGCCATCCATTTATTTTTAATATGCATTTTTATTGATTTCAGAGAGAAAGAGAGAGAGAGAGAGACATCAATGAGAGAGAATCTTGGATGGGCTGCCTCCTGCACGCCCCCTACTGGCCATCAAGTCTGAAACCTGGGGATGTGCCCTGACCTCCTGGTTCATAGGTCAACACTCAACCACTGAGCCACACGGGCCAGGCAAGATATGTATATATTTATTAACCCTCACCCGAGGATGTTTTTATTGATATTAGAGAGAGGAAGGGTGAGAGAGAGAGAGAGAGAGAGAGAGAGAGAGAGAGAGAGAGAGAGAGAGAGGAGAGAGAGAGAGAAACATTGATCAGTTGCCTCCCATACTTGCCCCGACCGGGGATGGGACCCACCCCAACTTACGTATGTGCCCTGACTGGGAATTGAGCCTGCAACCTTTTTGTGTACAGGACGACGCTCCAACCCACTGAGCCACCTGATGACCAGGGTGAAATTTTTTTTTAATATAAAACAAAACTAGAAAATAAAACCGCAAGCTTTATTCTCGCGCTGATGGGTCTGGGAATCTGCTGGGAGGCCCAGCTCTCTGAGTCCCAGGCTTGGAGGGACACTGGGCACCTTCCTACCAGGCCAAGGCCAGAAACTTCCGGAAGGATGAAGGGCTACCTATTAAATTAAAGCTGGCATATGAAGAAGGCATGTGTGAGGCTCAATGGGCAGCCTAGAGGGGACATAAAACAATGCCTCACAATTCATAGCACGTCGATGCTGGTGAAGTACATCTCCTTCCCATTCCGTGTCCTCGCTTTCCCAATGGCCTAAAAATGCTCTGTGCCCGCTTTCCTAACGGACGAGGAAAGAATTTATGAAGGCGAACAGAATTCCAGCACTTTCCGATGGCGGCTGGCCAGCAGTAAACCCCGTGTACCTGTCACAACCTTGTGCTCACATCTTTGTCATCGTCTTTGCCCTGGACTGGAATCAGATCCAATTCTGAGACGAAGCACTTCCGTGGCTGAAGGATGAACCGTGGGTGGCAAACACCAGCCCCCACCCTTTTGTGCTGTGTGGCTGGGGGTAAGTGAGGTAGCCTCTCTGATCCTCAGACTCATTTTTTTTCTAAGCCTCTGGACTCTGAAACCTCCCAAGTCAGAAGAGACCTGCCTGGCCCGTGTGGCTCAGTGGTTTGAGCGTCGACCTATGAACCAGAAGGTCACAGTTTGATTCCCGGTCAAGGGCACATGCCCAGGTTTCGGGCTCAATCCCCAGTGGGGGGTGGGCAGGAGGCAGCCAATTAATGATTCTCTCTCATCATTAATGTTTCTATACCTCCCTCTCTGAAATATATTTTGTTGATTTCCTCTATGAAATCAATAAAATATATATTTTAAAAATTAATAAATAGTCCTAGCCGGCTTGGCTCAGTGGATAGAGAATTAGCCTGTGGACTGAAGGGTCTCAGGTTCGATTCTGGCCAAGGGCCCATGCCTGGGTTGCGGGTTTGATCCCCAGTGTGGGGCATGCAGGAGGCAGCCAATCAATGATTCTCTCTCATCATTGATGTTTCTATCTCTCTCTCCCGCTCCCTTCCTCTCTGAAATCAATAAAGAAATATTTAAATAATAATAAATAATAAATAAAATATGTTAAAAAAATAAGAGTCCAGCCCCCATAGGATGGCCCCACCCACCACCGTTTCCAGGCCGTGATGGGCGGAGCTTTAAACTGACAAGTCTAAGCCTCACCCTCAGTCGCCAGCCCCTCCTAGGCTCCCTTGTGCAGATGCAAGGCCTTCTGGGAGTTGCAGTTTCGTTTATCCAGGCGCTGCGGCCCCTAGACTGGCGCGCAACGCCTTCTGGATGTTGTAGTTTTTGGAGCCGAGCGCCGGCTGTACACTCCCGGTGCGCACGCGCATTCCGCGCCAGCCTGGCCCCGGGGCCCCCTCTGCGACCACCTCCCCTTGAACTGTGCGGCTTGCGCGTCCGCGCCACCGCGGGACGAGGGGGCACCGGAGGTCCGCGCGGGCCTGGCAGGGCCGGAGGCCGAGGAGAACCTGACCCGAACCCACCAGGCTCGGCGCAGCCGCCCCAGGCCTTCGGAGCTGGTCCCGGGGTACGAGGGCGCGGGGCGTGTGATGTGCGCACGCGCGAGTGGATGTGCGCGTGCCCGTGCGTGTGTGTGTGTGTGTGTGTGTGTGTGTGTGTGTGTGTGTGTGTGTGTGTGTGTCTGTCTGTCTGTCTTCACGTCGGTGACTCCAGCGGCGTGTGCATGTGTCCCCATGTGTTTGCACCTGCGTGACTCTGTGCAGGTGTGTACCCTGCCCACGTCACTCAGCCTCGGCGTGTGAGCCTGTGCCCACGTGTCACTGCGTTTGCACACGCCTGATCCCCGGGGCGTGTGCATCAACGAGCGTGCGTCCATGCACGTGGGGACCTCTGTCCCTGTGTGACTTTGGGCACAGGTGCAGCTGTCCTCCTGGGCGAGGGGGCGTGGTTCCACGGGTGTGCGGGTGTGCAGCTGTGCCCGCCAGCCTGGAGCGGGCCCCCTGAGTGTGCCTGTGCCTTCTGAGCGTGACTCTGCGTGAGGAGGCCGGGGTGCGTCACCACGCGTGCGCGCGCGCCCTGTGTGTGTGTGTGTGTGTGTGTGTGTGTGTGTGTGTGTGTGTGTGCGCGCGCGCGCATGTGCAAGGGTACCACAGCATAGGAGGCCCGTGTAAGGGCGTGCCAAGGCTGAGATGGTGCCGTAACTGCCCCCCAAGGTGTGATTTTGTGCAACTCCGTGTGTGCCTGTGGGACGTGATGTGTGTCTGTCCCTGAGCCTGTCTGTCTCCTTTCATTGCCTGTTTGTGACCTGACCAAACTCGTCAGGTCACAGGCGGAGACCCAGTGCAGGCCCTTCCCAGCGCAGGACAAATGGCAAACCTCTCAGATTTTTATCTTTTATTTTGGTTTATCTTGTCCAGATCTGGCACTGAGGAGTGAAAGCAAGGCAGCAGGGGGAGCAGGCATGGACGGACTCCTGGCCCCGGCCGCCTCCCGCCGCCCTGAGCTGGGAGAAGCCTGGGAACGTGAGGGTCACCGGAAGGAAGGCCAGGAGGGCGGTTTGAAGCCAGAGGCCCGGGAAGAAGACCCCGCCCGGGACCGTGCGGCTGACCGTGATGGGGTCCCAGGACCCGGACCGAGCCCGCCTGTCACCCAGGCCACCCGCCGGCCCCGCGGGCACGCGGCACAGGGAAAGCGGACGAGCCCAAAGCACGCAGAGGCCGCGGGGCCCGGGAAGCCCTGGGAGTGCGAGGACTGCGGCAAGGCCTTCCGCTACCGCTCGGCGCTCACCCTGCACCGCCGCACCCACACCGGGGAGAAGCCGTTCGCGTGCCCGGAGTGCGGCCGGGCCTTCCGCCAGCGCGTGCACCTGACCCTGCACCTGCGCGTGCACACGGGCGAGCGGCCGCACACCTGCGCCCAGTGCGCCCGGACCTTCGCGCAGCGCGCGCACCTGGCCCAGCACCGGCGCGTGCACACGGGCGAGCGGCCCTACAAGTGCGCCGAGTGCGGCGCGGCCTTCAGCCAGAGCGCGTCCCTGGCCGAGCACCGGCGCCTGCACACCGGGGAGCGGCCCTTCGCCTGCGGCCAGTGCGCCAAGGCCTTCCGCGGCCGCGCGGCGCTGCGGGAGCACCAGCGCGTGCACAGCGACCGGAAGCCGTTCGCCTGCGCGCAGTGCCCCAAGGCCTTCCGCTTCCCCGCGGCGCTGCTGCGGCACCGGCGCACGCACACGGCCGAGCGGCCCTTCGCCTGCGGCCAGTGCGGCTGGGCCTTCGCGCAGCGCGCGCACCTGGCCCAGCACCGGCGCGTGCACACCGGGGAGCGGCCCTACAAGTGCGCCGAGTGCGGCGCGGCCTTCAGCCAGAGCGCGTCCCTGGCCGAGCACCGGCGCCTGCACACCGGGGAGCGGCCCTTCGTCTGCGGCCAGTGCGGCAAGGCCTTCACGCAGGGGTCGCACCTGAGCCAGCACCGGCGCGTGCACACGGGCGAGCGGCCCTTCGCCTGCGGGGACTGCGGCCGCGCCTTCCGCAAGCGCTCGCACCTGGCGCAGCACCGCCTGCTGCACGCGGGCGCCCGGCCCTACAAGTGCCCGAGGTGCGGGGCGGCCTTCGGCCACGCGTCCTCCCTCCTGGAGCACCAGAAGCTCCACACGGGCGAGAAGCCCTTCCGGTGCGGGGACTGCGGCAAGGCCTTCAGCCAGGGCGCGGCGCTCTCGCTGCCAGAGCGCGTCCCTGGCCGAGCACCGGCGCCTGCACACCGGGGAGCGGCCCTACAAGTGCGCCGAGTGCGGCGCGGCCTTCAGCCAGAGCGCGTCCCTGGCCGAGCACCGGCGCCTGCACACCGGGGAGCGGCCCTACAAGTGCGCCGAGTGCGGCGCGGCCTTCAGCCAGAGCGCGTCCCTGGCCGAGCACCGGCGCCTGCACACCGGGGAGCGGCCCTACAAGTGCGCCGAGTGCGGCGCGGCCTTCAGCCAGAGCGCGTCCCTGGCCGAGCACCGGCGCCTGCACACCGGGGAGCGGCCCTACAAGTGCGCCGAGTGCGGCGCGGCCTTCAGCCAGAGCGCGTCCCTGGCCGAGCACCGGCGCCTGCACACCGGGGAGCGGCCCTACAAGTGCGCCGAGTGCGGCGCGGCCTTCAGCCAGAGCGCGTCCCTGGCCGAGCACCGGCGCCTGCACACCGGGGAGCGGCCCTACAAGTGCGCCGAGTGCGGCGCGGCCTTCAGCCAGAGCGCGTCCCTGGCCGAGCACCGGCGCCTGCACACCGGGGAGCGGCCCTACAAGTGCGCCGAGTGCGGCGCGGCCTTCAGCCAGAGCGCGTCCCTGGCCGAGCACCGGCGCCTGCACACCGGGGAGCGGCCCTACAAGTGCGCCGAGTGCGGCGCGGCCTTCAGCCAGAGCGCGTCCCTGGCCGAGCACCGGCGCCTGCACACCGGGGAGCGGCCCTACAAGTGCGCCGAGTGCGGCGCGGCCTTCAGCCAGAGCGCGTCCCTGGCCGAGCACCGGCGCCTGCACACCGGGGAGCGGCCCTACAAGTGCGCCGAGTGCGGCGCGGCCTTCAGCCAGAGCGCGTCCCTGGCCGAGCACCGGCGCCTGCACACCGGGGAGCGGCCCTACAAGTGCGCCGAGTGCGGCGCGGCCTTCAGCCAGAGCGCGTCCCTGGCCGAGCACCGGCGCCTGCACACCGGGGAGCGGCCCTACAAGTGCGCCGAGTGCGGCGCGGCCTTCAGCCAGAGCGCGTCCCTGGCCGAGCACCGGCGCCTGCACACCGGGGAGCGGCCCTACAAGTGCGCCGAGTGCGGCGCGGCCTTCAGCCAGAGCGCGTCCCTGGCCGAGCACCGGCGCCTGCACACCGGGGAGCGGCCCTACAAGTGCGCCGAGTGCGGCGCGGCCTTCAGCCAGAGCGCGTCCCTGGCCGAGCACCGGCGCCTGCACACCGGGGAGCGGCCCTACAAGTGCGCCGAGTGCGGCGCGGCCTTCAGCCAGAGCGCGTCCCTGGCCGAGCACCGGCGCCTGCACACCGGGGAGCGGCCCTACAAGTGCGCCGAGTGCGGCGCGGCCTTCAGCCAGAGCGCGTCCCTGGCCGAGCACCGGCGCCTGCACACCGGGGAGCGGCCCTACAAGTGCGCCGAGTGCGGCGCGGCCTTCAGCCAGAGCGCGTCCCTGGCCGAGCACCGGCGCCTGCACACCGGGGAGCGGCCCTACAAGTGCGCCGAGTGCGGCGCGGCCTTCAGCCAGAGCGCGTCCCTGGCCGAGCACCGGCGCCTGCACACCGGGGAGCGGCCCTACAAGTGCGCCGAGTGCGGCGCGGCCTTCAGCCAGAGCGCGTCCCTGGCCGAGCACCGGCGCCTGCACACCGGGGAGCGGCCCTACAAGTGCGCCGAGTGCGGCGCGGCCTTCAGCCAGAGCGCGTCCCTGGCCGAGCACCGGCGCCTGCACACCGGGGAGCGGCCCTACAAGTGCGCCGAGTGCGGCGCGGCCTTCAGCCAGAGCGCGTCCCTGGCCGAGCACCGGCGCCTGCACACCGGGGAGCGGCCCTACAAGTGCGCCGAGTGCGGCGCGGCCTTCAGCCAGAGCGCGTCCCTGGCCGAGCACCGGCGCCTGCACACCGGGGAGCGGCCCTACAAGTGCGCCGAGTGCGGCGCGGCCTTCAGCCAGAGCGCGTCCCTGGCCGAGCACCGGCGCCTGCACACCGGGGAGCGGCCCTACAAGTGCGCCGAGTGCGGCGCGGCCTTCAGCCAGAGCGCGTCCCTGGCCGAGCACCGGCGCCTGCACACCGGGGAGCGGCCCTACAAGTGCGCCGAGTGCGGCGCGGCCTTCAGCCAGAGCGCGTCCCTGGCCGAGCACCGGCGCCTGCACACCGGGGAGCGGCCCTACAAGTGCGCCGAGTGCGGCGCGGCCTTCAGCCAGAGCGCGTCCCTGGCCGAGCACCGGCGCCTGCACACCGGGGAGCGGCCCTACAAGTGCGCCGAGTGCGGCGCGGCCTTCAGCCAGAGCGCGTCCCTGGCCGAGCACCGGCGCCTGCACACCGGGGAGCGGCCCTACAAGTGCGCCGAGTGCGGCGCGGCCTTCAGCCAGAGCGCGTCCCTGGCCGAGCACCGGCGCCTGCACACCGGGGAGCGGCCCTACAAGTGCGCCGAGTGCGGCGCGGCCTTCAGCCAGAGCGCGTCCCTGGCCGAGCACCGGCGCCTGCACACCGGGGAGCGGCCCTACAAGTGCGCCGAGTGCGGCGCGGCCTTCAGCCAGAGCGCGTCCCTGGCCGAGCACCGGCGCCTGCACACCGGGGAGCGGCCCTACAAGTGCGCCGAGTGCGGCGCGGCCTTCAGCCAGAGCGCGTCCCTGGCCGAGCACCGGCGCCTGCACACCGGGGAGCGGCCCTACAAGTGCGCCGAGTGCGGCGCGGCCTTCAGCCAGAGCGCGTCCCTGGCCGAGCACCGGCGCCTGCACACCGGGGAGCGGCCCTACAAGTGCGCCGAGTGCGGCGCGGCCTTCAGCCAGAGCGCGTCCCTGGCCGAGCACCGGCGCCTGCACACCGGGGAGCGGCCCTACAAGTGCGCCGAGTGCGGCGCGGCCTTCAGCCAGAGCGCGTCCCTGGCCGAGCACCGGCGCCTGCACACCGGGGAGCGGCCCTACAAGTGCGCCGAGTGCGGCGCGGCCTTCAGCCAGAGCGCGTCCCTGGCCGAGCACCGGCGCCTGCACACCGGGGAGCGGCCCTACAAGTGCGCCGAGTGCGGCGCGGCCTTCAGCCAGAGCGCGTCCCTGGCCGAGCACCGGCGCCTGCACACCGGGGAGCGGCCCTACAAGTGCGCCGAGTGCGGCGCGGCCTTCAGCCAGAGCGCGTCCCTGGCCGAGCACCGGCGCCTGCACACCGGGGAGCGGCCCTACAAGTGCGCCGAGTGCGGCGCGGCCTTCAGCCAGAGCGCGTCCCTGGCCGAGCACCGGCGCCTGCACACCGGGGAGCGGCCCTACAAGTGCGCCGAGTGCGGCGCGGCCTTCAGCCAGAGCGCGTCCCTGGCCGAGCACCGGCGCCTGCACACCGGGGAGCGGCCCTACAAGTGCGCCGAGTGCGGCGCGGCCTTCAGCCAGAGCGCGTCCCTGGCCGAGCACCGGCGCCTGCACACCGGGGAGCGGCCCTACAAGTGCGCCGAGTGCGGCGCGGCCTTCAGCCAGAGCGCGTCCCTGGCCGAGCACCGGCGCCTGCACACCGGGGAGCGGCCCTACAAGTGCGCCGAGTGCGGCGCGGCCTTCAGCCAGAGCGCGTCCCTGGCCGAGCACCGGCGCCTGCACACCGGGGAGCGGCCCTACAAGTGCGCCGAGTGCGGCGCGGCCTTCAGCCAGAGCGCGTCCCTGGCCGAGCACCGGCGCCTGCACACCGGGGAGCGGCCCTACAAGTGCGCCGAGTGCGGCGCGGCCTTCAGCCAGAGCGCGTCCCTGGCCGAGCACCGGCGCCTGCACACCGGGGAGCGGCCCTACAAGTGCGCCGAGTGCGGCGCGGCCTTCAGCCAGAGCGCGTCCCTGGCCGAGCACCGGCGCCTGCACACCGGGGAGCGGCCCTACAAGTGCGCCGAGTGCGGCGCGGCCTTCAGCCAGAGCGCGTCCCTGGCCGAGCACCGGCGCCTGCACACCGGGGAGCGGCCCTACAAGTGCGCCGAGTGCGGCGCGGCCTTCAGCCAGAGCGCGTCCCTGGCCGAGCACCGGCGCCTGCACACCGGGGAGCGGCCCTACAAGTGCGCCGAGTGCGGCGCGGCCTTCAGCCAGAGCGCGTCCCTGGCCGAGCACCGGCGCCTGCACACCGGGGAGCGGCCCTACAAGTGCGCCGAGTGCGGCGCGGCCTTCAGCCAGAGCGCGTCCCTGGCCGAGCACCGGCGCCTGCACACCGGGGAGCGGCCCTACAAGTGCGCCGAGTGCGGCGCGGCCTTCAGCCAGAGCGCGTCCCTGGCCGAGCACCGGCGCCTGCACACCGGGGAGCGGCCCTACAAGTGCGCCGAGTGCGGCGCGGCCTTCAGCCAGAGCGCGTCCCTGGCCGAGCACCGGCGCCTGCACACCGGGGAGCGGCCCTACAAGTGCGCCGAGTGCGGCGCGGCCTTCAGCCAGAGCGCGTCCCTGGCCGAGCACCGGCGCCTGCACACCGGGGAGCGGCCCTACAAGTGCGCCGAGTGCGGCGCGGCCTTCAGCCAGAGCGCGTCCCTGGCCGAGCACCGGCGCCTGCACACCGGGGAGCGGCCCTACAAGTGCGCCGAGTGCGGCGCGGCCTTCAGCCAGAGCGCGTCCCTGGCCGAGCACCGGCGCCTGCACACCGGGGAGCGGCCCTACAAGTGCGCCGAGTGCGGCGCGGCCTTCAGCCAGAGCGCGTCCCTGGCCGAGCACCGGCGCCTGCACACCGGGGAGCGGCCCTACAAGTGCGCCGAGTGCGGCGCGGCCTTCAGCCAGAGCGCGTCCCTGGCCGAGCACCGGCGCCTGCACACCGGGGAGCGGCCCTACAAGTGCGCCGAGTGCGGCGCGGCCTTCAGCCAGAGCGCGTCCCTGGCCGAGCACCGGCGCCTGCACACCGGGGAGCGGCCCTACAAGTGCGCCGAGTGCGGCGCGGCCTTCAGCCAGAGCGCGTCCCTGGCCGAGCACCGGCGCCTGCACACCGGGGAGCGGCCCTACAAGTGCGCCGAGTGCGGCGCGGCCTTCAGCCAGAGCGCGTCCCTGGCCGAGCACCGGCGCCTGCACACCGGGGAGCGGCCCTACAAGTGCGCCGAGTGCGGCGCGGCCTTCAGCCAGAGCGCGTCCCTGGCCGAGCACCGGCGCCTGCACACCGGGGAGCGGCCCTACAAGTGCGCCGAGTGCGGCGCGGCCTTCAGCCAGAGCGCGTCCCTGGCCGAGCACCGGCGCCTGCACACCGGGGAGCGGCCCTACAAGTGCGCCGAGTGCGGCGCGGCCTTCAGCCAGAGCGCGTCCCTGGCCGAGCACCGGCGCCTGCACACCGGGGAGCGGCCCTACAAGTGCGCCGAGTGCGGCGCGGCCTTCAGCCAGAGCGCGTCCCTGGCCGAGCACCGGCGCCTGCACACCGGGGAGCGGCCCTACAAGTGCGCCGAGTGCGGCGCGGCCTTCAGCCAGAGCGCGTCCCTGGCCGAGCACCGGCGCCTGCACACCGGGGAGCGGCCCTACAAGTGCGCCGAGTGCGGCGCGGCCTTCAGCCAGAGCGCGTCCCTGGCCGAGCACCGGCGCCTGCACACCGGGGAGCGGCCCTACAAGTGCGCCGAGTGCGGCGCGGCCTTCAGCCAGAGCGCGTCCCTGGCCGAGCACCGGCGCCTGCACACCGGGGAGCGGCCCTACAAGTGCGCCGAGTGCGGCGCGGCCTTCAGCCAGAGCGCGTCCCTGGCCGAGCACCGGCGCCTGCACACCGGGGAGCGGCCCTACAAGTGCGCCGAGTGCGGCGCGGCCTTCAGCCAGAGCGCGTCCCTGGCCGAGCACCGGCGCCTGCACACCGGGGAGCGGCCCTACAAGTGCGCCGAGTGCGGCGCGGCCTTCAGCCAGAGCGCGTCCCTGGCCGAGCACCGGCGCCTGCACACCGGGGAGCGGCCCTACAAGTGCGCCGAGTGCGGCGCGGCCTTCAGCCAGAGCGCGTCCCTGGCCGAGCACCGGCGCCTGCACACCGGGGAGCGGCCCTACAAGTGCGCCGAGTGCGGCGCGGCCTTCAGCCAGAGCGCGTCCCTGGCCGAGCACCGGCGCCTGCACACCGGGGAGCGGCCCTACAAGTGCGCCGAGTGCGGCGCGGCCTTCAGCCAGAGCGCGTCCCTGGCCGAGCACCGGCGCCTGCACACCGGGGAGCGGCCCTACAAGTGCGCCGAGTGCGGCGCGGCCTTCAGCCAGAGCGCGTCCCTGGCCGAGCACCGGCGCCTGCACACCGGGGAGCGGCCCTACAAGTGCGCCGAGTGCGGCGCGGCCTTCAGCCAGAGCGCGTCCCTGGCCGAGCACCGGCGCCTGCACACCGGGGAGCGGCCCTACAAGTGCGCCGAGTGCGGCGCGGCCTTCAGCCAGAGCGCGTCCCTGGCCGAGCACCGGCGCCTGCACACCGGGGAGCGGCCCTACAAGTGCGCCGAGTGCGGCGCGGCCTTCAGCCAGAGCGCGTCCCTGGCCGAGCACCGGCGCCTGCACACCGGGGAGCGGCCCTACAAGTGCGCCGAGTGCGGCGCGGCCTTCAGCCAGAGCGCGTCCCTGGCCGAGCACCGGCGCCTGCACACCGGGGAGCGGCCCTACAAGTGCGCCGAGTGCGGCGCGGCCTTCAGCCAGAGCGCGTCCCTGGCCGAGCACCGGCGCCTGCACACCGGGGAGCGGCCCTACAAGTGCGCCGAGTGCGGCGCGGCCTTCAGCCAGAGCGCGTCCCTGGCCGAGCACCGGCGCCTGCACACCGGGGAGCGGCCCTACAAGTGCGCCGAGTGCGGCGCGGCCTTCAGCCAGAGCGCGTCCCTGGCCGAGCACCGGCGCCTGCACACCGGGGAGCGGCCCTACAAGTGCGCCGAGTGCGGCGCGGCCTTCAGCCAGAGCGCGTCCCTGGCCGAGCACCGGCGCCTGCACACCGGGGAGCGGCCCTACAAGTGCGCCGAGTGCGGCGCGGCCTTCAGCCAGAGCGCGTCCCTGGCCGAGCACCGGCGCCTGCACACCGGGGAGCGGCCCTACAAGTGCGCCGAGTGCGGCGCGGCCTTCAGCCAGAGCGCGTCCCTGGCCGAGCACCGGTTTTTTAAGCAAAAGCAAAGTTTCATTACAGGAAAGCTACCTGCTGCAGGGAGGGAACCCAAACCGGTGCCCCAATGAAAACATCTTTAAAAAAAAAAATCACGACTGCCAAAACCGGTTTGGCTCAGTGGATAGAGTGTCGGCCTGTGGTCTGAAAGGTCCCAGGTTCCATTCCGGTCAAGGGCATGTACCTTGGTTGCGGGCACATCCCCAGTAGGGGGTGTGCAGGAGGCAGCTGATCGATGTTTCCCTCCCATCGATGTTTCTGAATCTCTATCCCTCTCCCTTCCTCTTTGTAAAAAACCAATAAAATATATTTTTTAAAATTCAGGACTGTAATGAGATAAGATAGGATTCAAGACCAAGGACTGAACGAGTTAAAGACGATCTTTTCCTATTCGACAAAGATTCGCAGTCGGGTTTTCACTACCGTTTATTGAGCTCCTCCTAAATGCCGGGCACATGTGTGACCACGAGTTCTTTATTTATTTGGCAAAGACGTCACAATGCTGCACGTGGGCATCGCAGTACACAGCTGACGAACACACAGACAGCGGCTAGAAAGACTACACTGGCACACAGGATTGCACGAACACATTTCCACGTGACCTCCCTGGTCTCGGGCAGCTGGGGTTCAGGCCACCATTACACAGCGCCTGGCTCTGAACAACAGGACTGGTGAGACCAAGCTGACTATCAGGGTTTTCAGTTCCACAGACAGAAGCCACGGATTCCTCTTAAATGCCTGTGGATCGCGCACAAGCATCGGACTCGTTCCGGCCACGGTGAAAGCTTTTGGGAAGGTGTGGGAAACACAGCTGTCACAGGCCACGTTCTCTGTCCACCAGGCAGGAAGTCACGGACACAACACGGTTGTACCAGATAAATAAACCCAATCACCGAGTTTTGAAGCAGGACAACCTACCGAACAGGACACGAAATAATCGGACTTCACGACTCGGCCACGGCTAGGATCAGAAGCACGTCGGTGCGATTACGTCTACTATTAGAGCAAGTGACTTTGTAAAAAGAAACTGTAAATGAATGAAGTGCTCAAAAATGGGGACCAGGAGCCCTCCCTGGCTGGGAAGCTCCGTTGGTCAGAGCTTTGCCTGGATACACCAAGGTTGGGGGTTCGATTCCCAGTCAGGGCTCACACCAGGGTCAACCAATGAATGCATGAGTAAGTGGAACAACACATCCATGTTTCTCTCTCTCTCTGTGTCCCTCCCTCCAACTCTCTCTCAAAAGATCATCCGGGCACTTCCTTCACCGGACGCAGGGCGTGCCTTCCCAGTGGGCTCAGATGTAGAACACCGCGGGCATCCCGGTTAGAACCAGGAACAGGAAGAGCCCACACACGATCAGGAGTAAGGTCGTTTGCTGGGGGGGTCTCGGCCACTCCACGGCGCCCTGAACAGAAGGGGGAGAAAAGGATGAATGTGGAAAGGGCGGGGCCAGCGTGGTACCTGCGGGGAAACCGGGCCACGGGACTGACCGGCATATGGACGGAAGAGCTGTTGGAATTAAGGGACGGGTGGAAGATAAAGGACGTAGCATCCCTGCGCCCCAGAAGAGGAAATATCGGAACGTGGGAGGAAAATTCCCAAGTGATAAAGTCTCACCATTTTAAATACCTCGTGTGATATTGAATGGTTGGTGGATGTTCAATGGGTAAATGGGAGGGTGAGTTGATTGGAGGGTCAATGGATGGAGAAATGGATAGACAGATAAGGTGGGTGGGTGGATGGATGGATGGGTGGATGGATGGATGGATGGATGAACAGAAGGACAAATTAATAAATGGATAGATTGATAAATGGATGGATGAATAAATGGATGGATGATGAATGGATGGATAGATGGATGGATGATTAAATGCATGGATGATGAATGGATGTATGGATGGATGGATAATGGGCAGATGGGATGGATGGATGGGTGGATGGGTAGATAGACGATGGATGGATGGATGGATGGATAGCTGGATAAGTAAATGGATGGATGGAGAGCTGGATGAATGGATGGAGAGTGGATAGATGGATGGCTGGAATGGGTATGTAATGAGTAGACAAATGAAAGCAAGGGTGGCTGAGTGAGGGGACAGATGAATGAGTGGTTAGTTATAATGAACTTATGAGTGAAGAGTGGAGGGCGTTCGTGGTTGGAGTCACACACCCCATGGACACCGTCCACGCCACGTCTGACCGCCATAGACGTGTTCTGTTCCCCTGGGCGACCTCATGGGGCTCCCATCCCGCAACAGACGCTTGTGGGGCAGGGAAATGGCAGGAAGGGAGTGAGACGACTCACTGAGGTCGTAGGTGGGATGTTTGTGACAGAGGCAGGAACCTGACTTACCCGGGATTCCTCCGACTCATCTTCCACTGCTTTCCACTCCTGGGGGAGCCTGGTCTCTTGAGAAGACATGTCTGTGTGAGGGGAGGGAGGGGGGAGAGAAAGGAGCCATGGGCGAGAGACCAGGACAGCTGGAGGGCTCTGCTTGCTCTCTCTCACATCGATGTTTCTCTCTCTCTCCTCCCTCTCTCCCCCACTTCCACTCTCTCTAAAAATCAATGGAAAAGAAAAAAAAAGAAAGTAAATAAATAAAAATCAATGGAAAAAATATACTTGGGTGAGGACTAACAAAAATCTATAATAATAAAAGTGCAATATGCTAATTAGACCGGACATCCTTCCAGACGACCTTCCGGATGAAGCCAGAGCTGCAAAGGAAGCCCGGGTCCCTTGGGTGCCAGAGGGAAGGCGGTGCCGGCAGCCAGGGAAAGGAAGGCCTCTTCTTGCACGAATTTCATGCATCCGGCCTCTAGTCTATACTAATAAAAGGGTAATATGCCAATTAGACTGGGAGACCTTTCAGAAGACCTCCCGGATGTCCTTCCGGACAAAGCCATGGTGGTGGGGCCGAGGCAGAGGCGGTTAGGGGCGATCAGGTCAGCAGGGGAGGGCAGTTGGGGGCGATCAGGACAGCAGGGGAGGGCAGTTGGGGGCGATCAGGACAGCAGGGGAGGGCAGTTGGGGGCGATCAGGATGGCAGGCAGAGTGGTTGGGGCGATCAGGCAGGCAGGCAGTTGAGCAGTTAGCAGCCAGCGGTCCTGGATTGCAAGAGGGATGTCCCACTGCCAGTTTAGGCTCAATCCCACAGGGATCAGGCCTAAATCAGCATTTGGACATCCCCCAAGGGGTCCCAGATTGGAGAGGGTACAGGCCGGGCTGAGGGACACCCCCCGCCCCCATGCACAAATTTCATGCACCGGGCCACTAGTAAGTAAATAAAATTGAAAAATGTGTTGAATGGGTCAGTGAAGCAACGATTGTCTCGTCCTCCCCAGGCTCTGCCCCGACTTCCCCGCCACCTCCTGTGGGACCCACGCCCTCACCTTTCTGGTCACTGGCACCAGTGGGCACCCTCACCGCCACCCAGTCCTGGAGGAAGGCGGCACGCCGGTCCCAGGCCCTGCTCTCGTAGGGCACCCTGGTCTCATAGGGCACCCTGGTCTCGTAGGGCGCCCTGCTCTCGTAGGGCACCCTGCTCTCGTAGGGCGGCAGCAGCAGCTGGGTCATCTCGGGCTGCATCAGCCCCCGCAGCTGCTCAGGCCTCAGACTCTGCATGTCTCCAGGGGGGCCTTCCCAGGCGGCCTTCTCCTCGGTCCCAAGGTCCCGTCGGGTTCTCCGGGCGCAGACTTCGGAACCTGAGGACCAACAGACACTTGGTCATCCAACGCCCTGGGTGCCCAGGGACCCGCTGATGGGAGCGGAGCTCCCTGCCCTCCCCTCCTGGGGTTACGGTCTAGTGCGGGGAGAGAGACAGTGTGCGGAACGATGGTATGTGCTCTGGAGACAAACAAAGCCACGCACACATACACACTCACACATACACACACTCACACACACACACACATACACACACACACACTCACTCACACACACACACTCACACACACTCACACACACACTCACACACACACACACACTCACACACACTCACACACTCACTCATACACACACACACTCATACACACACACTCACACACACACTCACACACATACACTCACACACACACACACACACTCACACACACACATACACACACTCACACACACACACTCACACACACACACACACACACACACACACACACTCATTCCATGTGCCAAGGCAGGGCCAGGAGTTCCTGGGAGACACTCACACACAGAATCCCTCTGGCTGCAGAGCAAAGGGTCTGTCCCCCCACCAGCCGCCTGCAGGCCTGGCTTTCTGCTTTGTTGTAAAAAAAAAAAAAAAAAAAAAAAAAAAGAGCCCAGGCCGGTTTGCCTCAGTGGATAGAGCGTTGGCCTGTGGACTGAAAGGTCCCAGGTTCGATTCCGGTCAAGGGCATGTACCTTGGTTGTGGGCTCAATCCCCAGTGTGGGGCGTGTAGGAGGCAGCTAATCCATGATTCTCCCTCATCATTGATGTTTCTATCTCTCTCTCCCTCTCCCTTCCTCTGAAATCAATAAAAATATATTTAAATAAATAAGTGGAACAACAAATTGATGTTTCTCTCTCTCAAAAAAAAAAAAAATGAAATAAAATAAGTACAAAACACACCAAAGGCAGATGCTCTGCTTCAAAGAAATGTGAGCAACTCCACAATCAAATGCCTGTGCGACCATGTCTGGAGCCTCGTTCAAGGGCATCTGCTGTAAAAACCAATTTTTAAAATAAGACACTCAAGGAAATTTGATTCTGGACTGAGTAGTCTATGACATCAAGGAATTCTCATTGATTTTTTTAGTATGGAAATGGCCATATAGGTATGTAAGAAAATGTCCACATTTTTTGTTGTTTAAGTGATGAGTTTGTCTGACTGGCTTATTTCACTTAGCACAACACTCTCCAGGTCCCTCCACGCTGCCTCAAAGGCTAAGAAATCCTTCTTTTTCACAGCAGCATAGTATTCCATGTTGTCAATGCACCACAGCTTTTTTATCCACTCGCCTACGGGTGGGCACGTGGGCTGTTCCCAGATCGTGGCTACTGTAAATTGTGCTGCTATGGACATAGGGGTGCATCCATTCATTCTTTCTGACCGGTGTTTTGGGATTCTTAGGCTATATTCCCAGGAGTGCACTGCTGGTGGGAATGCAGACTGGTGCAGCCACTGTGGAGAACAGTATGGAGTCTCCTCAAAAAATTAAATATGGAACTGCCATTTGACCCAGTAATCCCCTTTCTAGGGATATATCCTAAGAATCCCAAAACACCAATCAGAAGAATGAATGTATGCACCCCTAAGTTCATGGCAGCACAATTTACAATAGCTAAGGTCTGGAAACGGCCCAAGTGCCCATCAGTAGATGAGTGGATAAAAAAAACAGCCTGTAGTACATTTACACCATGGACTACTATGCAGCTGTAAAAAAAGAAGCACTTTTTACCCTTTGGGGCAGCATGGAGAGTATCATGCTGAGTGAAATAAGTCAGAGAAAGACAAATATCCCATGATCGCACTCATATGTGGAATCTAATGAACAAAACAATCCGACAACAAAATGGATCCAGCAGCACAGGAGCATGCAGCAGACTGATATATCTCAGAGGGAAGAGTGGGGGCAGGAAGAGATTAACCAAAGAACTTATGTGCATACTAGAGGCCTGGTGCACGAAATTCGTGCACTGGGGGGGGCGGGGCAGGGATCCCTCAACCTGGCCTGCACCCTCTTGCAGTCCAGGACCCCTCAGGGATGTCCGAACACCGGCTTAGGCCCTTATTCCTTACCACCTGATTCACTGCTCCTTAGTGCTGCCACAGAGGAGGGGCTCCTGCCACTGCCGCTGCGCTCGTCAGCTGTGACCTGGCTTCTGGCTGAGTGGCGTTCCCCTGTGGGAGCGCATTGACCGCCAAGGGGCAGCTCCGGCATTGAGCGTCTGCCCCCTGCTGGTCAGTGTGCATTATAGCGACCGGTCATTCTGGTCACTGCCGTAACGGTCACTTAGGCTTTTATTATGTAGACTAGTAACCCTGTGCACGAATCTGTGCTCCAGTAGCTCTCTGCGGGGCCTGGCCCAGAGGCCCATCCGCGGCAGGGAGCGGAACGCTTGTCTCATCGCCGCGGCGACAAAGCAAGCATTCCGCCAGGCCACTTCCGCTGCCCACTCTCAGCAGCCGCCCCCCTGGGACTGGGGGACTCCGGCGGGGCTGAGAGGCCTGGGCGCCGCCATCCTTGTGACAGAGTGATGGTTAATTTGCATATTACCCTTTTATTAGATAGGATATGCACGACCCATGGACACAGACAATAGTGGGGTGAAGGCCTGAGATGGGGTGGGGGCTGGATGGAGGGGGACTAACGGGGGGAATGGGAGACATCTGTAATGCTGTCAACAATAAAAACACATATTTAAATTAAATATATTTTTTTATTTAAAATTAAAAAGTAGAAGGAAGACAGTCTGGGAGCCAATGAGCACAGGCTGTGGGCTGGGTTAGGCCTGGGGTGTGGTGCGCAGGGCACTGTGGGTTGGGGGAGGTGCGGGAGGGTGTGGGAGGGGCCACCAGCATGGACACAGTGTCCAAGAAGCCCAGACGAGCCCTGGACCAGTGCTCGGCTGGTTGGAGCATCGTCTTCCACACCAAAAAGGTTGCGGGTTCGATTCCCGGTCAGTTCACATACCCAGGTTGGGGGTTCGATCCCTGGTCCAGGCAAATGCAGGAGGGCAACTGATGGATGTCTCTCTCTCACATCCTGTCTCTCTCTCTCCCCCTCCCTCTCTCTCTCTCAAATCAATAAACACAAATCCTTGGGTGAGGATTAAAAAATAAAGAAAGAAAGAAAAAAGAAAACCCAGATTTCAGTGTGGTGACGGCCAGAGGGGGGGGGGGCGGGGGAGGGGCAGGAGGCGCATCTGGTGACAGTGCCAACAACTAACCCAAAACGAAAGGAACTGGCCTGGGTGGAAAGAGGGGAGAGCGCGCTGCGGGGGCGCTGGCTCGCTTCAGGTTTTGCTTTATTTTCAGCGGGAGGCGTTCCGGGTCGCGTGTTTAAGCCCCGGGAACGCAGGGGAGCGGCGTGACGGAGGGAGAGGCCCAGAGCCGTGGGTCCAGGTCAGCAGGGGCTGGATCTGCTGGATGGAGGGGGGACGGAAGAGGGGGGCTGAGGGGGGTCAGAGGGAGAAGCGGGGAAAAGGGGGCGGGAACAACCGCGACCACGACGGTCACCGCAGCCGGGCGGCCGGTCCGCAATGCGGCGCCGGGCCAGGCGCTGCGCACGCGCGTCCGTGGCCGAGCCCCGCGCCGTGGCCCGCAGACCCCGCGCGCACGGAGGGCCAGGCCCTCGGTCAAGGCCGCGGGCTCGGCGGGGAGGCGAAGCCCGTCTCCCTGCCCGAACCCAGCCAGTGCGGCGGAGCGGGACCCTCGGACCCGGACACTCGGACCCGGACACTCGGACCAGGACCCTCGGACCCGGACACTCGGACCCGGACACTCGGACCCGGACACTCGGACCAGGACCCTCGGACCCGGACACTCGGACCCGGACACTCGGACCCGGACACTCGGACCAGGACACTCGGACCCGGACACTCGGACCAGGACACTCGGACCCGGACACTCGGACCCGGACCCTCGGACCAGGACCCTCGGACCCGGACACTCGGACCCGGACACTCGGACCCGGACACACGGACCCGGACCCTCGGACCCGGACACACCCGGCGCACAAGGACACGGAGCCCGCGACCGGCCGCGCGCAGACAGACGCAGGGACCCGCCCTCCCGGCGTCCGGGCCGGAATTCGGGGGCATCCAGCCCCCGGGCCGGGGACAGGCCGGCTGGGCAGACCCAGCCCGACCCAGCCCGACCCGGCCCGACCCGGCCCGACCCGGCCCGACCCAGCCCGACCCGGCCCGACCCGGCCCGCGGCCCGGGCACACTCGTTCCCCCGCCCCCTCCCCGCCGCGGGGCCCAGGAAGGGCTCACCCTCCGCGAGCAGACGGTCCAGGCGCTGCTGCAGAGATGGCGCGGCAGGAATCACGGCTGCGCAGGCGCGGAGGCTGCGGGGGGGGGGGGGGGGGGGGAAGGGGCGGGGGGGCGGCTAGTCGCCTCCTCCTTCCCGGCCCGGGAGCCGGAGCCTGGCAGCCGGGCGGGTGTGGGGAGGGGAGCGGAGCAGCGGCAGTGACGGGGGTTGGCGGGGGGCGGGGGGGGAGGCGCTGGCGGGAGCGTGGCAGCCTGGGGACCCTCGGTCAGAGGCTGGCTACTGTGTCGTTGCCACTTATCATCTCCGTGCCTCAGTCTCCCATTCTGTTCAGAAAGAATATGCTTACTCCCTCGCAGGATTGCTGTGAAGGTTAAAAAATAATAATAATAAGTAATGCCTATATACGTGTTTTTTAAAATATATTTATTTTTTTAAAATATATTTTTATTGATTTTTTACAGAGAGGAAGAGAGAGGGATGGAGAGTTAGAAACATCAATGAGAGAGAAACATCAATCAGCCGCCTCCTGCACACCTCGCACTGGGGATGTGCCCGCAACCAAGGTACATGCCCTTGACCGGAATCGAACCCGGGACCCTTCAGTCCCCAGGCCAATGCTCTATCCACTGAGCCACACCAGCTAGGGTGCTATATACTGTTTACTAGCCAATAGCTGTTAGCTGATAGTGGCTCTTGTTATTATTATTCACCTTGAACAATGCAGCGACTACCTCCAAACTGCTCTCATGGAGCTATGTCAAAATAAAATAAATAAAATAAAATAAAATAAAAAAGGCCAGGCCGGTGTGGCTCAGCTGGTTGAACATCATCCCGTGCACTGAGAAGTCGCTGGTTCAATTCCAGGTCAGGGCACATGCCTGGGTTGTGGGCTCCATCCCCAGGAGGGAGCGTGCAGGAGGCAGCTGATGGATGTTTCTATCTCTCTCTTCCTCTCCCTTCCCCCCCCCTCTAAAAAATCAATAAAAACACATTTTTTTAAAAAACATATTTTTATTCATTTCAGAGATGAAGGGAGAGGGAGAGTTAGAAACATCAATGTTGAGAGAGAATCATTGATTGGCTGCCTCCTGAATGCCCCTTACTGGAGAATCAAGCCTGCAACCTGGGCATGTGCCCTGTACCAGAATCGAGACCTGGGACCCTTCAGTCCGTGGGCCGATGCTCTATCCACTGACCCAAACCAGCCAGGGCACTAAAAAGATATTTTTTAAAAATTTAAAATATTTTTCTCAGAGAGGGGGGACAAAAAGAGATTAACCAAGAGATATGCGTAACTCATGGACACAGACAATAGTGTGGTAAAGGCCTGGGGTGGGGTAGGGACTGGGCAAAAGCGGCTGAAAGAAAGGGAAAAGGGGATGTCTATAATAATGTCAACATTAAAAGATAAATATTAAATTTTAAAACTGCTTTACAAAGCCATAGATGAGGGAAAGATCTCTTTTCATATAAACTGTCATTTCCCTGCTTACTGGTGAGGTGGAGCAAATTTACATGTCTGTTGATCAGGTTACTCTTCTCGTCTGTGAAGTGCCTGCTTATCCCCTCCCTGCATTATTCTATCGGTTTGTGTAGCGGTTACTTAATAGGATATATATATACACACTGAGTGGCCAGATTATGATGATCTCTGAACGCATAATCATCCGGCCACCCAGTGTGTTTGTATCTCCAATGGGCACCAAAAGTATTCTAGGCTTTTGCTGGAGATCAACCACCTATTTAGCCCTGAGCTTTCTATCAGCCAGTGCAAAGGGGAACACTGATCAGGTGCACGATTTATAGTATCTTTGATATCAAATCAATGAGGTACTCAGGAGAAGTACACTGAGTGGCCAGTAATTTTATATATCCAGGAGATTATATACATATAATCTCCTGGATATAAATTTCCTTTGCCTGTTTGTCTGGAGGTATTTTCTCCTGGCCTGCGTGTCCAGTGTTCAGACAAAGAAGGGGGTGATGGGAGATAAGACCAGAGAGGCATCCAGGGTCTTGAAAGCCACAGGAACATCTTACAATGTGATCACAGGGGCGCTGGGAAGCCATGGATGGGGGTTGGGGGTACAGAGAAGGGGGGGTCACATAACCTGGTTGACATTCTCAAGGCATCACTGAAGCTGCTGTTCGGAGAAGGGGCTCGCGAAGGGGCAACGGGTACAATGGAAGGACCCTGTACCAAGCGGTTGCAATAAACCAAGTGATAATGAGAATGATGGTGGCCGGAATGAGGGGGTGGCACAGGGGACCGATTCTGAATACACTTTGGAGATGGAGCTGAGAGAACTCGTGGATGGACAGGGCGTGAGAGGTGAGAGGGAAGGAGAACTCAAGGGTGACGTCTGGCCTTGAACCCTGTGCCGCCGAGTGCCCAGGAGGGCACTGAGCAGGGTCAGTTTTGTGTGTGTGCATGGAGAAACCCCGGATTCCCTCTGGGGCACGGTAAGTATTCAGTCCTGTGTTTCTGAGGTTCACACCAGGAGAGCCTGGGTTGCTGAGATGCCAGCATTCGGAGACTCTGGGGAGAGGGTGGGGAGTGGCCTTGGTCAGGAATCTGCTCAGAGGAGCACAGGCAGCTAGAGAAGGCCTGGGGGAAAGCAGGCCCCTGGGGGGCTGTCCGCGGTGCTGAACGCCATACAGATACTTGCCTGTGCGCAAGTCCCTGTCCGAGGCGCTGAAACCAGTTCCCAGCGGACCACTGTCCATGGTACTGAAACCGGTCCTCCGCGGGGGGGACCTGTCCCTGGTGCTGAACGTCATAGAGAGGCTTTTGCCTGTGCTGAAGCCCTGTCCGCGGTGCTGAAACCTGCTTCCTCCCCCATACCCTCTCCGCGGTGCTGAACGTCATACAGAGAGACTTGTCTGTGCGTAAGCCCTGTCCGAGGTGCTGAAACCTGTTTCCTCCCACATACCCTATCCGTGGTGCTGAAACCACTCCCCGCGTTTTAAAATCTGTCCGTGGTGCTGAAACCATTTCCCCATAGATGTGTCTATGGGGGGAGGGCCTGCTGCGTTGTCCATGGTGCTGAACCGCACGGCCCTGTCCGCACGGCTGAAACGGATGCCCAAGGCTCTTGTCCGTGGTGCTGAAATCCATCTTCCCCCCTTTAGACCTGTCCATGGCACTGAACCCCTTTCCCCATAGACCTGGCCATGGCACTGAACCCTCTTTCGGATTGACCTTGTGACCTCGTCTGTGGTGCCCCCCCTTCCCCACAGCCCCTGTCCGTGGTGCTGAAATCCCTTTCATATAGGCCTGTCTGTAGAGGCCAGTCAGACCGAGCTATCCTTCCCCCACGTGACCCTGTCCATAGTGCTGAAACCCATTTCAGATAGGCCCGCCCAGGGGACTGAGCTGTCCGTGGTGCTGAACCATTTCCCCATAGACCTGGCCATGGCCCTGAACCTCATTGGGAGACCCATCTGTGATGCTGACTCTCTAGGCAGAATGCACAGTTCTCTCTGCCTCTGATGTCTTCAAAGAACCCAGCCGCCTGGGGAAAGCTCTGCTGTTGCCTAGAAACAAAGCTCTCTGGGCTGTGGGGAGCGTGGGATGAAGCAGATGAGGGCAAAACCTGCACCGTTGCCGAAGCCGGTTTGGCTCAGTGGATAGAGCGTTGGTCTGCGAACTCAAGGGTCCCAGGTTCGATTCCGGTCAAGGGCATGTACATTGGTTGCGGGCACATCCCCAGTAGGGGGTGTGCAGGAGGCAGCTGGTTGATGTTTCTCTCTCATCGATGTTTCTGGCTCTCTGTCCCTCTCCCTTCCTTTCTGTGAAAAATCAATAAAATATATTTAAAAAAAAAAAAAAACCTGCACCGTCATTTGTAAGCAGCAGCCTTGGCTCTTAGGACGGCAGGGCCTGGCACAACCTGACTGTGATTATTAACACAGAGTCTAGAAGCCATTTCTGTAGGAAAATGTGCCCCGAAAAGGAAAAACAGGAGACAGATGCATCAGGATTCGGTATGATGGTTACCTTGGGTTGGAGGATGCGGGGGCGGTTCTATATCACTATATGTGAGCTATGGCAAGGTTCTAGTTTTTAGGCTGTGAAGTTGGGTCACTAGAATATTGTTGTGTGTTCATACAAATAGGAAACAGGCCTGGAGTGGGGCAGGGGCTGGGTGGAGGGCGGCAAAGGAGGGGGAAATGGAGGATATCTATAATACCATCAACAATAAAAATACAGCCCTGGCTGGTTTGGCTCAGTGGATAGAGCGTCGGCCTGTGAACTAAAGGGTCCCAGGTTCGATTCCAGTCAAGGGCATGTACCTTGGTGGCAGGCACATCCCTGGTGGGGGTTGTGCAGAAGGCAGCTGATCAATGTTTCTAACTCTCTATCCCTCTCCCTTCCTCTCTGTAAAAAATAAAATGTATTTTAAAAAACAATAAAAATACGGCATGTCTATATTTTATGCTAACTTGAATTACAAACATTTGAAATGATGATATTGAATGGCATTTTTTTTAATGACAAGAAGCCCTGCAATTTAAAATTCCTGAAAATCCATACATTCTAATATGACCAATTGTGTAAATTGTAAGCTGTGTTTGTTATTTTAGTATCACTTTAGCTGAAGAGACGTGCCAATCATCTTTTTTGTTAGGGTTGGCCTTGAATTATGCAGGATTTGAATTGTGCAAAGTCCTCAAGAATGAAACTCTGGCATAAAATTCAGCCACTTTGGGGTTGATGAATAAATGGATATATTTGCTCTTCCCAAAGATCTGGTCACCAGGAGGTAAGAAAAATAAAATGGAAATATTTTAAAATATTTATTGATCAGTGTCTGCCTTGCCTCCTGTAACTTGGTCTCTACAATGGCACCCTCCTGATAGCTCCCAGGCCGAGTTGCCTGGTCGATGCAGCCAATGAATAGTTGTGATTCCTGTAACTCTGAAACAGTCTCGACAGACTTCCCAGTCTCACCCCCAGGGAGGAGCCTGGGGGAGGGCGGGGGTCGCCCTGGGTGTCCTCTGGGGACCTCTTCTCTGGGAGAGAGGATGCGGGTTCGTTCTAGGGCAGCCAACCTGTGGGGTTCAAAGTATTAGAGCCTTGGTTTCCTCAGCGGAAAACCCCAGAAAATAACAGTGCTCTGAGTAGTAATTAATTATCCATTTATTAATAGATATTGTATGTATAATTTTATTGATAACTAGAGGCCCAGTGCACAAATTCGTGCGTGGGTGGGGTCCCTCAGCCTGGCGGGCGATTGAGGCCTATTGGGGGGCCAGCTGGCAGGGGGAGGGACTCTGGGAGGTTGGCTGGCCGGGCCCCCCAATCAGGGCTGATAGGGGGGTTGGCTGGCTGGGGGGAGGGGCCGCAGGAGGCCAGCCAGCCTGGGGGGAGGGGCCACGGGAGGTTGGCAGTGGGAGCGCACTGACCACCAGAGGGCAGCTCCTGCATTGAGCATCTGCCCCCTGGTGGTCAATGCATGTCATAGCAATTGGTTGACCGGTCATTCTGGTCATAAAGGTTGCTTAGGCTTTTACATAGATAGATAATAGAGCACCAGTCTTATATTTATTATTGGTAATCACTATTATCATCAATAATAAAATTGTAAGTAAAGTACGACTAAGGCTGTGGGTGAGGCATAGATTGGATAATGCACCCGCCTGGCTGAAGGCACTTTATTTTCACAAGAATTCCAGCCAGCATGGTGGGGTGGGGGTAGTCTGTGGTCTGAGAGAAGATTGTTCTCCTGTAACTGAAGCAGCCCTGCCTGGGGGCTCCGGCCGCCTTGCTGGATTTCTGCAGGAGGGGCCTCCCCCCCTCACCCCCCCATATCTGAGGCTGACTGTTCCAGGGACCCAGGGCTGGGAGGGGCGGGTGGCCTCCTATCTGAGACAGGCATGCGGTTTCCTGGGGTTCTGGCAGCGTATTCGCGCCCCTCCCCCTCCGCACAAGCGTTGACACTGATTGTGACAGGACAGCAGCCACCTGCATCTTTTCGCATCTGACGGCTGTTGAAAATGACGTTGGTCTCTCTTAATTAAAATTTTTATTAAAAAAAAAACACAGACCGCTGTGAGAAACTCTGGCATCCGAAGCGATTACTGTTGCTTCCCAATGCTGAGAAACATTTCCCGCCTCGTGAACAATTTGGCAAGTTCAGGGGGTGCCGTAGCGAAACTGGGAAGGGGGGTCCGGGGTTGGGCGGGTAAATGAGGAAACCCGAAACCCACAGATGGCGACACCCTGACCTCTGGACTAGCTCCGGGCGCGTGACAACGTGGAAAGGTCCCGTTCTCTTAGGGAGCCCACCTCCCCCTCTCCCTGCCCCTCCCCTCCTCCACCCCAAACGCGCGGTCCAAGCGCTCACCAGGGTTTACTCCGAGCTGGCCCTGCCGCCCCGGGTCAGGGAGCCCAGCGAACCGGGCCGGGTGCGGCCACTGGACCTGCAGGGCGGGCTCCTCCCTGCGCCCGACGCTCGGGAAGGAGCCGTGTGCGCCGCGGGCCTGTCCCCAGCGCCCACCTTCCCGAGGCCCGTCTGCGCAGGGCTTCTCCGGACAGTGCGCTCCCCGTGCTCCGATGTCAGGAGCCCCCCCGCCCGGTGTGGATGCCGAGGGTCCCCGCTCCCCCGCTACGTGTGGACCCTCAGGAGCCGCGTGAGGTTGGTGTTGCGGCTGAAGGCCTTCCCGCACTCGCCGCACGCGTGGGGCTTCTTGGCGGCACCCAGCCCGGAGGGAGGCCCGAGGCCCGAGCTCTTCCCGCGCGCGTGGCAAACGGGAGGGTCCCCGTGCCTCCCGGGCCTTCCGATCCCAGGGGGGCCGGCGTGGCGCTTTGGGGGCCGCAGGCCTTAAAGTCACGGCATTGGGGGGCTGGCCCCTGGGAGCTGTCCGGCCGCCCCACCCGGTCACGCTGGGTCCCCGCTCCTCCCCCGCACCCCGCGCGCCCCCAACGGCTGGCCTGTCCTCCGAACCGTCGTCCCGTGGGTCCAACTCGGTCCTGTGGGGTCTGGTCCCCAAGTCTGGGGAGGGGAAGAGAAGACACGCACCTGAGTTAACCACCGGGGAGGGAGGAAGCTCCCGAGACCAGACAAGGCAGCGATGGCTGGGCCGGCGGGCACAGAGGGCGGGGAAGCGAGAGCTGACACGGGGTGAGGGAGGTGCGCGGAGGCCCAGCAAGGTCCCCGCGGGCGGGGTGGGGGCAAAGGCGGGCAGCAGCGCTCAGCGCTGGGCTCAGCCTGGAGAGAGAGGCCGAGGGGGTTTGGAGGAGCGGATGGAGGCTCCCAGGCTGCACCGGGCTCACCCTGCACGCGCCCAACCAGCGAGGCTTGGACTTGTATTAGAAACGATACACTAGGAGCGGGCCCCCTTTGCTACGGTGCCCAGCCCCACCCCCTTGCACCCCCGTCCCTCCCTGCTGATCACAGAGGCGCCAATCCCCCCTCCTACGTGTGTCCCCTGAATTTCTACATCTGTTTCCAGTCTAGGGGGCTCTCCTGAGCTCCGGACTCTGCACCATGGACCTCGGGGCATTTAAAAACGGTGAGATATTTGCCCCAACTCTGCACACTTACAGGAGGATGTTGCTGTTGTTTCTTAATTTGGTTGATAACAGCAAACTGTCTTCCGAAAGAGCTGCCCCAACTTCCCAACTTTATGCTCCTACAATGAGAGGCCCTGCACCCTCATACTAAAGGCTGTTGATACTCCTTTTTAGCTCTGTGTACCTCATGGGCAAGAACTGCATTTCTTTTACTTAATTTGTCTTTCTTTGGCTACGAGTAAGGTTTAAAAATCCTCCTATATAATAAAAGCCTAATATGCTAAGTGTCTGGTTGGCCGTTCAACCAATCAAAGCATAATATGCTAATGATATGCTAAGGATGCTCAACTGATTGCAATGACATGCACTGACCACCAGGGGGAAGATTCTCCAACCGGTATGTTAGCCCTGGAGCCCTCCCGCAGCCCCTCCCCGGCTGGCCAACCTCCCATGTCTCTCCTCTGCCCCAATCATGCACCAGTGGGGTCCCTCGGCCTGGCCTGTGCCCTCTTGCAATCGGGGACCCCTCAGGGGATGTTGGAGAGCTAGTTTCGGGGGATCCGCCTAAGCCAGCAGGCAGACATCCCCCAAGGGGTCCCAAACTTTGAGAGGGTGCAGGCTGGGCTGAGGGACACCCCCCACCCCTGTGTACAAATTCCGTGCACCGGGCCTCTAGTCTTTTATAAAGTGTAACTCCATGGATTTCTACATCTATGAATTGTCAGCTCATAAGCTTGGCCCACCTTTACATCATTCAGTCCCTTATTTATTCCTAGGAGCTCTTTATATATGTATAATCCTCTGTTATTCATGTGGTAAATACTATTCCCCATTTCATTACCTATCAACTTTATTTTTAGCTTCGAGAAGAGGAATGGGAACGTCCTACCTAGACAGATCTGTCCATCTTTGTGACTTCTTTGTAACCCTGCAGTGACAGGCAGATGGAGAGTAACTCGCAAAGCTGCCCCCTTACCCAGCGAGGCCAGGTTCCTGTAGTTCTCCAGCATCACATCTCAGTACAGGTCCTTCTGGGCGGGCTCCAGCTGCCGCCACTCCTCCTGCGTGAAGTCCACAGTCATGTCCCTGAACGTCACCGACGCCTGCACGAGGAAACCCACAGCCACTCACCACAGGGCCCTCCTCGCAGAGGTCGGGAGAGGCTGCCGGAAGGGCCGAGAGGGCCGGGGAAGGCGCACAGGGTGTACCTGACGTGGATTCAGCACGGTGCAGAGACCTGAAGGGCCTGACCACCCAGTGTCTTTGGTGCCTATGGATACTGCGATGGTCCTCAGGCAGACACACAAAATAGGGGACTGTTCAGAGCAGGAAGTCGGAGAGTTGGGAAACAGGAAAGGAATCAAAGGCAAAATGACCGCCCTCACCCTAACCCATTTGGCTCAGTGGATAGAGCGTCGGCCTGCCGACTGAAGGATCACAGGTTCGATTCCAGTCAAGGGCACATACCTCGGTTGCAGGCTTCTCTCCATCCCAGGCCCTGGTCAGGGTGTGTGCAGGAGGCAACCAATCGATGTGTTTCTCTCACATCTATGTTTCTCTCTGTCTTTCCCTCTCTCTTGTACTCTCCCTAAAAATCAATGGGAGCCCTAACCGGTGTGGCTCAGTGAATAGAGCATCAGCCTGCGGACTGAAGGGTCCCGGGTTCGATTCTGGTCAAGGGCATGTACCTTCGTTGCGGGCACATCCCCAGTAGGGGGTGTGCAGGAGGCAGCTGATCGATGTTTCTCTCTCATCAATGTTTCTAACTCTCTATCCCTCTCCCTTCTTCTCTGTAAAAAAAATCAATAAAATATATTTTAAAAACAAAACAAAACTGACCACCCTCACCGGTTTGGCACAATGGATAGGGCTTTGGCCTGCAGACTGAAGGGTCCTGGGTTCGATTCCGGCCAAGGGCACACGCCCAGGTTATGGGCTCGATCCCCAGTAGGGGGCGTGCAGGAGACAGCTGATCAATGATTCTCTCTCATCATTGGTGTTTCTGTTTGTCTCTCCCTCTCCCTTCTCTGAAATCAATAAAAATATATTTTTAAAAATTAAAAAAATAAAAGGCAAAATGACCTTGACCCCGACACAAGCATTAGGAGCCGAGCAAAGGCAGTCTCCTCAGTAGAATCCAGTTGTCCCACGACCTTACTGAGGCCCTAGGAAACTGCAGCACCGAGCTAGCTGCTGGGACACACACGGAAGGTTCTAGAACCTGTGGGAGAGGCAGAAGGAAATACCCATAACAGATCCAAGGTCTGGTCAATACCAGCGTGAAAGTGAACAGAACCTCCAGGGGCCTGAGCAAGGGCAGCTCCAGGGGGCGTCCAGGAAGCTGGGAAGGTGAAGACTGTGGTTGGTCCGTGGGGGGAGATTGAGGGGGGACGAAGAGCTGAGGTCTTCATGGCACACGGGAGCACTGAGGACGCCAACCGCTGACTCCGTGACCCTGTGCATGGAATGCATGAGGCTCAGCAGCACGGTGGACGGTGACATGATGTCGCAGCAGTAACGGCGCCTGTCACTCGCTATGCAGCTCCTCTTTTTTTAAAAAAAAAATATATACCAGAGGCCCGGTGCACAAAATGCATGCATGGGAAGAGTTCCTATGCTTGGCTGGCGATCAGGGCCGATCTGTGGGGCGATCGGGGGGGCCCCCCGCTGGCACCCACCTTGGCCGGCCTGGGGCCTGTGGGCAGCTCCTGCATTGAGCATCTGCCCCCTGGTGGTCAGTGCGTGTCATAGCGACCGGTCATTCCACCATTTGGTCGATTTGCATATTAGGCTTTTATTATATGGGATTTTTTTTCTCACTGATTTTTAGGGAGAATGGAAGGGAGGGAGGAAGACGGGGGAGAGAGAGAAACATCTATGTGAGAGAGAGAGACATTGATCAATGGCTTCCTGTATGTGCCCCGACCTGGTCCAGGGAGCAAACTCAAAACCCAGGTATGTGCCCTTGACCGGAAATTGAACCCGAGACCCTGCAGTGCATGGGCCGATCTCTAACCATTGAGCCACGCTGGCCAAGGCAGCCATGCATTTTTTAAAAATATATTTTATTGATTTTTTACAGAGAGGAAGGGAGAGGGAGAGAGAGTTAGAAACATTGATGAGAGAGAAACATTGCTCAGCTGCCTCCTGCACACCTCCTACTGGGGATGTGCCCGCAACCAAGGTACATGCCCCCGACCGGAATCGAACCTGGGACCCTTCAGTCCGCAGGCCGACACTCTATCCACTGAGCCACACCAGTAAGGGCTATTTTTTTTTATTGTGAAATATTTCTTGCATAAAAGGAAGTTCAGAGGGAAATACTGCACACAGCCGCCCATGAAAACATCATCAAACCTCCAGGGTGATATTCATGGGTCCTTCCCCACAGGCGGCCTCCTCCCGCCCCCTGGACATGGAGGGCCGTCTGCCCACTTCGGAAGGTCGCCTGTCCAGCACTGGGTCGCCCGGGCCTCTGCAGGGGTCTTTATCACACACGATGGAACGAGTTTAACCCTTTGCACTCGCTTGCTTTTTTCTCGATTCCTTTATTCTACTCGGGATTTAATTTTTTAAATACCCCAGATTTTACAAAGCGCGGCAGTAGAATAAAAAACTGGAGTTTCTTTTCATACAAACTTATTTATTTGGATTTTTTTATATTTCAAATTATTGATACATTCAATACAATTCGACATACGAGCTGCTACCGATGCTAACCGTGTCGAGTCACACTCGACATCCGAGTGCAAAAGGTTAAGCCACCACTTCCCAGGTGCCCACCTGTGTCTCCCGAGAGCCCCCATGGCTGGGCAGGTCACTCCTAAGCCAGTGTCAGGGCCATGCCCTCCCCCCCTCAGGCTGGACACAGCCCCTAGGAGACAGGGCGGGGGGCCCAGACCCTGAGGGGGGGGTTGGGTCGGCCGAGGGCTGTCCCTGCCCCAAAGCCTGACCCTTGGGAAGGAAGCGCTAGAGGGAGACGTTACACACCAGGACCTTGTCCGTCAGCGGCTGGGTGGCCATCCGTCCACTGCCCACGGCGACCAGGGGACGGGCAGGCTGTGTGCAGGGAGAGGAAGAGAAAGGCACAGTGAGAGAACCGGCCCAGGCCGCCAGCCCCACAATGCTGAGGGGGACAGACAGACAGCCCCACTAGGAGACTGGCAGAGCGGGACACTCACCCAGGACAACAGCGAACCCACGGGGGGCCTGTGGCACCCAAGGCACTCGATAATGTCTCCGATTTAATCCTCCAACACTCTATGAGGTGGGTGCTAGTCCCACTCACCCCATTTCACGGGACCCTCTGCCCCCTCCCTGGGTCTCAGTGCTGGCCCCAGGCCCCGGTAGACACCCCAGCCTCTGGGGCTCCCCAGATCTCACGGGGTTACTGAGAGGCTCAATGATCACATACATGTAGGGGGCCTGGGGCCCTGCACCACACAGTAAGTGGTGGCTTAAACTATTATCAGGTGTTAATACCGCTGTGGTGCCCCGGCTGGTGCGCCCAGTGGTTAGAGCGCCGGCCCGCGCACCAAAAAGTTATCGCTGTGAGCGGGCTGCTGTAAGGACCAATACAGGGTGTCCCCCAAAATGTATACCAACTTGGAACAGTTATTCATTCCGATGGGTTAAAACTGAAAACATGAAATGAGCCATCCAAGAAAAAAAGTGTGCATGCCTTTTGGGGGGGACACCCTGTATGATCCCGGCTGGATGGGAATCTACACACAGGACAGCTGGGTGGCCGCCTCACAGTGAGAACCGGGGACAGAAATAAATAAAGGCAGCCCCGGCTGGTGTGGCTCAGTGGACAGAGCTCGGCCTGAGGACTGAAGGGTCCCGGGTTCGATTCCAGTCAAGGGCACAGGCCCGGGTTGTGGGCTCCATCCCCAGTGGGGGGCGTGCAGGAGGCAGCCGATCGATGATTCTCTCTCATCATGGATCTTTCCTCTCTCCCTCTCCCTCTCCCTTCCCCTCTGAAATCAATAAAAATATTTCTTAAATAAATAACTAAAGGCAGACAGGCAGACAGACACCCGCACACACAGGCCCGGCGTCACCTTCACGCCCCGCTTAGCTCCATCCGGAGCAGCGTTCCTCTCCTCCGCCCGCAACCCCCTCCCCGGGCCCGCACACCCTCCCCTATCCCGTGAGCACTTCCCGGCGGGGGGGGGGCGGCACACCCTCTTCCCCGCCCACGCTCCCCTCCCCGACCGCACGCCCTCACCTGGGCCCGCACAGCTCCCCTCAGCCCCGCCCCGCCCCGCCCCGCCCGCAGCGGGACTCACCGCGCGGCTCCGTCGGGACATTGACCCGGGCCCACTAGGCCAGCCCGGCCGCACTGCGCCTGCGCGGACCGGCCGACTACAACTCCCAGAAGCCCGCGCGCCGCCTCCTGCGCTCGGGCCTCTCGCCGAGCGCTGCCGAACAGACTCGAACCCAAGAAGCCGCCTGGCCACTGCTCCTCCCAGCGGCCCCCGCGGCACCGCGGTCCCGGGGGCTGGGCCCGTGCGGGAGGACGGGGAAGGGCGCGCTGGGAGCGGGGGCGGGAGAGGGGGAGCGATGGGGGACCAGGGCGGGAGGGGGGAGCCGGGGCGCTGGGAGCCGCCGGGAGCCGCCGGGAGCCCGCAGCGGGCGGGCGGGCAGGAGTCTGAGCGGACGGAGGTGCGGGCGCCCTCGCGCTCGGAGCTCCGTGTGCGCCGGCCCCGGGCCCTCGCGCCAGGGTTTACGGCCCTCCGTCCTCGCGAGCCAGCCGCGTTCCGGGCGAGGACCGGGACACAGACGACGGGGTGACTCCGGGGAAAGAGGGGGGCCGGCCGGGAAGGAGGCCACGGGGTGACTCCGGGGAAAGAGGGGGGCCGGCCGGGAAGGAGGCCACGGGGTGACTCCGGGGAAAGTGGGGGCCGGCCGGGAAGGAGGCCACGGGGTGACTCCGCGGGGGAAGGAGAGCCGGCCGGGAAGGAGGCTCCGGGGTGACTCCGGGGAAAGAGGGGGGCCGGCCGGGAAGGAGGCCACGGGGTGACTCCGCGGGGGAAGGAGAGCCGGCCGGGAAGGAGGCCCCGGGGTGACTCCGGGGAAAGAGGGGGGCCGGCCGGGAAGGAGGCCACGGGGTGACTCCGGGGAAAGTGGGGGGCCGGCCGGGAAGGAGGCCACGGGGTGACTCCGGGGAAAGAGGGGGGCCGGCCGGGAAGGAGGCCACGGGGTGACTCCGGGGGGAGGGGGGGGGGGGGAAGGAGAGCCGGCCGGGGCCCTCGCACACCACAGGCCGCAAAGCCAAGGACCGGAGCATTTGCTGGAAGCCTGCGGGCCCCCGGAAGTGCAAGCAGCAGTTGCCTCAGATGCCCGTTATTTCCTTAACCTCACGTTTTATTTTGGGATAAACACAGGTTCGCCCGCAGTGTTAACACTTAATCCAGAAACCACACCGGGATCCCCCGCGGCCTCTGGCACCTCGCGATACCACAAACGGTGTACATGCTGCCCTCGTCCAGGCACAAACCGCCCCATCACAGGGGAGGGTCTCGGGTTCGACTCCGGGTCAAGGGCATGCAGGCACCTGGGTTGCAGGTTCATCCACAGCCCGGGTGGGGGCACCCGCGGGAGGCAACAGATGTGTCTTACATCCATGTTACTCTGTCTCTCTCCCCGCTCCTTTCCACTCTCTCTAAAAATAAAAAAATCAATGGAAAAAAATATTCTCCAGTGAGGATTAACAACAAAAATAAAGTCCTGACCGGTTTGGCTCAGTGGATAGAGCGTCGGCCTGCGGACTGAAGGGTCCCGGGTTCGATTCCGGTCAAGGGCATGTACCTCGGTTGCGGGCACATCCCCAGTGGGGGGTGTGCAGGAGGCAGCTGATGGATGTTTCTCTCTCATCAATGTTTCTGACTCTATCCCTCTCCCTTCCTCGCTGTAAAAAATCAATAAAATATATTTTTAAAAAATAATAAAAATAAAATGTGAATATTAAAACACAGGAATATTAGGTAAAAAGTCCCCAATGGTGCCAGTCCCAATTTTTAAATTGCACTGTCTCCTTTGGGAACCATCTATAATAATAAAAGCGTAATATGCTAATTAGACCTGGTGTCCTTCCGGATGACTGAGTCCAGGGTGCCTACCGGTGGCCGGTGGCCGGAGGGAAGCCCGGGTCCCAGGTGCCAGAGGGAAGCCAGTGCCGGCAGCTGGGGGAAGGATGGCCTACTCTTGCACGAATTTCATGCATCGGGCCTCTAGTATGCATAACGTTTAGTGGCAAGAACAGCAGCCCACGGGTGACCATTTATTGCCCTTGTGTGGAGTGTTCTAGAACATTCCATGAGGCACGAGCCCTCCGAGTTCCATGCTCCGTGGATACCGGAGCACAGACACTTGGTGTGGACACACCGGGAGTGGGTGGTGGGAGTCTCCCCGCTGTGATCTAGAAATCTTGATCCCCTCAACTCATCACAGGCTCCAGGGTCGCCTCGGGACCAGGCCTCCTGGGTAAGCTGCCAGACCCGTTTCTCAGCGGTCACCTCAACTTCTTCCAGTAGCTGTGCTGTCGCTGTCTCTTCTTTTTAATCCTCCCTGAGGATATTTTCCATTGATTTTTAGAGAGGGAAAGACAGAGAGAAATATCGATGTGAGAGAAACACATCGATTGGTTTCCTTCTGCACGCGCCCTGACCAGGGCCTGGGCAGATAGGAGCCTGCAACCGAGGCACATCTCCTTGACCGGAATTGAACCCGGGACCCTCTGTCTGCAGGCTGATGCTCTATCCACTGGGCCAGACTGGCCAGGGCCTCTTTCTCATAAGGACACCAGTCCTGTCAGATTAGGGATCCACCCTTATCACTTCATTTAACCTTAATTTCCTCCTTAAAGGCCATGTTCCAATAGTCCCACTGTGGTTTAGGATTTCAACATGTGAATTTGGGGGAGAGGGGGATACAATTCGGTCCATAGCAGCCACCCTACAATTAAACATGGAATTTAAACAGCATCCCACTTGAGCAATACATAAAGGAGTCTCTCAATTTGGTTTTGAGCAATCCTTTTTTTTTTTTTTTTTGAGAGAGAGAGACATACCAATTTTCTGTTCCATTTATTTATGCAATTATTGATGGATTCTTGTATGTGCCCTGACCAGCAATCGAACCTGCAACCTTGGGTGTACTGAGACGAACCTTTAACCAACGGAGCCTCCCGGCCAGTGCTCGAGCAATCTCAACACTGTGACTTCAAACAGTGTAAGAATCTTTCAGCCACATCGTACAGAACCCTTGGCTGAAATTTTTTGCCTTGATACTAGAAGTCCGTGAGCTGAGTTTTAAACTACTCAGAGCAGTTAGGTACCAGCATCAGTTACACTCCCTGGACTAGCATTCCTCTTCCTTTTATTTATTTATTTTTTTAATATACTTTATTGATTTTTTACAGAGAGGAAGGGAGAGGGATAGAAAGTCAGAAACATCGTTAGGAGAGAAACATCGACCAGCTGCCTCCTGCACACTTCTTACTGGGGATGTGCCCGCAACCAGGGTACATGCCCTTGACCAGAATCGAACCCGGGACCCTTCAGTCCACAGGCCGACGCTCTATCCACTGAGCCACACCGGTTAGAGCTCCTCTTCCTCTTAAAACTGCCATTATCCAGGACCCTAGACCTCTGTCCCTCTCAGGTGACTCCCACTAAAAATAATCCACGCGGACATCTGCCCAGGGCCCACGCCAGGAGGTGTGGCTTCCCGAGGCTAGGAAAGAAACAGGAGTCTCACTTGCCCCATCTCAAACCCAAACCAATCCTTCACTCCTCAAATTTCCCAAAGATCCTATTGCCTGTGACCCAATCTTCCCACCAGATTCTGTACTGGTTAAGTTTGTTTAATTGCGGTAAAGTGAGGAATATGAGCCAGAAATGAAGTGCTGGAAGGACGATGGGTAGTTTGAGGGATTACCACCTTGGAAAGCACAAAGCCCAGGGTGGCTCCAAAGAACACCAGCCTCGCACCTTAGGGTGTTTCCACCGCGTGACACAGACACAACTGCATTTCAGACTCCAGAAAACGTGATCGGCTAGGCCAGTGGTCAGCAAACTGCGTGTCACAAGGCACATGCGGCTCTTTGGCCCCTTGAGTGTGGCTCTTCCACAAAATACCATGGCCTGGGTGAGTCTATTTTGAAGAAGTGGTGGTAGAAGAAGTTTAAAAAATTTGGCTCTCAAAAAAGAAATTTCAATTGTTGTATTATTGATATTTGGCTCTGTTGACTAATGAGTTTGCCGACCACTGGGCTAGGTCCATCAGAACCAGATGGCAGGGCTGGCCAGTTACTCAAAAGACAAGGAGAAATGGTGTAGTCGTAAGAAGGGGGCAAAAAAACAGGCAGAGAAAGACAGAAAAGTATATAATTTAGGCTTTATTTTTGCTATCACAATTATGACTTTATGCTAGAATACAGGTCTAAAAATGTTTTTTTCATTTAGTATGGCACAGTTATTTCTCTATGCCTATATACACATTTATTTTTTTAAAACAACTGCATAATTCTATTGAATGAATACACAATCATTAACTTACCCACTTACCCATTACCCTAATAATTTACCACTTAAACATTTTTTTTGCCATTATATATTCACCTACCTTTGCACACTTTGGTTTCTGAGGAATTTTGATTCAAATAATATATACAGATGACAACTTGTATAACTGACCATGGAATGGTCTTTTCACACTTTAACCAAACTTGGGTATTATCACTCTCCTGTGATTTAAAATCCATCTATTGGGGAAAAGTGGATATGTCATTGCTTTATTTTGCATTTTTCTTCCTACTAGTGATATTGTGTACTTTCCATTAGCTGTTTTATTTCATCTTCATTGACATGGCTGTTAGCTTTGTCCATTTCTCCCACTGCAATGAAGCATGCTTTTGACCACATGTATATAAGGAGGGTCTAAACCCTCCACAGAGGCTGGAGAAGCCCTCGCCCACCTCCTGTAGAAAAGGAATGCAGTGCTCCCAGTTTCTATGCCTAAGCAGAGGGGCCATGTCCTCTGGGTAAGAACGCTTCTCACACCCCAGCCAGTAGGGCTCAGTGGACAGAGTGTTGGCCTGCGGACTGAAGGATCTGGGGCTCGATTCCGGTCAAGCGCGTGCACCTCCGTTGCAGATTCGATCTGATCCCTGGCCCTGGTTGGGGCACGTGCGGATGTCTCTCACATCGATTTTTCTCTGTCTGTCCTTCTCCCCTCCCCTCTCTCTGAAATCAATGGAATGCTCGGGCAAGGATTAATACATAAAAAAGAAAAGAAAGCGCCCCCCTCACACGGCCCTCCAGTGGCCTGCAGCTCTCACACAGGAACCCGAGGGCTCAGAGTACTCCCCCGGGGGCGAGGGGACTATTAAGGATGTGGGCTTGCTTTTTGGGTGAAGAAAGTGTTCTAAAAGGAACTGTGGTGATGGCTGCACAACTCTGACCACGTCAATGCATCGTACACTTCAATGGGTGAACTGTATGGCCTGTGAACTATCTCTCAATGAGGCTCTTATAGAAAACGCTAGAGGCCCGGTGCATGAAAATTCATGCACTGGAGGGGGATCCCTCAGCCCGGCCTGCCCCCTCTCACAGTCTGGGAGCCCTCAGGAGTGGGAGGTGACCTGGAGATCAGGGGAAGGTGACACCCATCACACCTCTGCTGCTGCCACTCCTGGCAGTGCAAGCCTTGGCTGGCCCTGGTTACCTGAGCCTCAGGCGGCCCTGGGCAGCTGGGGGCCTGAGGGGACTGGGCCACCATCTTGTGGCTGTGGGCGTCGCCATCTTTGAGGGCGTGGGCTGCCATCTTGTGGCTGTGGGTGTTGCCATCTTTGAGGGCGTGACAGTCAGCATATTTCCTCCTTATTGGCTGTGGGCGCCGCCATCTTTGAGGTCAGGACAGTCAATTAGCATATTCCCTCACTGGCTGTGGGTACCATCTTTGTGATGATGTGAGGGTCAATTAGTATATTGCCTCTAAATCACTATTGCTAGCCCTAACCGGTTTGGCTCAGTGGATAGAGCGCTGGCCTGCGGACTGAAGGGTCCCAGGTTCGATTCTGGTCAAGGGCAGGTACCTTGGTTGCAGGCACATCCCCAATAGGGGTATGCAGGAGGCAGCTGATCGATGTTTCTCTCTCATCAATGTTTCTAACTCTCTATCCCTCTCTCTTCCTCCCTGTAAAAATCAATAAAATATATATTTTTAAAAAATACTCTCCCCTGGCTAGTCCTCTATTCTACTAAACAATTTTGTCCTAATTGGCCCATTCTCACTTCTAAGTGCAGCTGAGGAGAGCTCCTCATCAATGCTATTCACATTTACTCACACAGAGGGAGCGGTAAGCCATCATGTAACCTTGTGTATCATAGACGCTTTCAATTCCAAGTGTGTTCATCTTTTGTACCTACAGGCAGAGGAGAGAGCCCTCTGGCTGCTCTGAAAACTGCGGGTTTCTTCACCTTGACCTACTGGTTCACTTTCCTTGCAGTTGAACATATCCGTAAGGCAACCTTTACTCTAATGGCACTAATTATGTGCCAGGGATTATGTGCTGAGCCCTTTAAATGGATTACCGAACAGTCTTCAAAACATGTGTTTTGAATGGAATAGTAATATGAGTACATTTTAATGTTTAAGAGGTTAAGCTGGCTACAGTGTTAAAATTATGTACTTGAGGGGAGCAAGAGGGAAAATGGCTGTAACGCTATTGCAGAAGTCTTGGACTAGGCTGACGGGACATAGACGGGGGAGAGTGGGTGGATTCTAGAGGCCTTGGGAGACTGAACTAGAGGACTTGGTGGCATGTGGGCGAGGAGGAGGGATGAGTTGAGGAGGAGAAGGAGGAGAAGGAGGAGGGCTCTCCAGTATGAATTCGCTGGTGATGCGCGAGATGCACACTCTGCCGGAAGGCCTTGCCACATTCCTCACACCCGTAGGGCCTCTCTCCGGTGTGGATTCTCCGATGCAGCGTCAGATGCGCTACCTGGCTGAAGGCTTTGCTACATTCCTGACACTCGTACGGCTTCTCTCCCGTATGAACCCTTTGGTGCAGAGTAAGGGACTTACGATGGCTGAAGGCTTTCCCGCACACGTTACATTCATAGGGCTTCTCCCCTGTGTGACACCTGTGGTGACTAATGAGGTACGCCCTCTGCCTGAACGCCTTCCCACATTCGAGGCATTCATACGGCCTTTTCCCCGTGTGGAGTCTCTGGTGCTGGACCAGGTAGGAGCCATCACTGAAGGCCTTCCTGCACGCCGCACATTGGTAAGGCTTCTCGCCCGTGTGAACCCGCCGGTGCTGGGCGAGGTGGGCGACTTGGCTGAAGGCCTGGCCGCACTCCTCACACTCATATGGCTTCTCTCCGGTGTGTGTCTTCCGATGCTGGGCGAGGTGTGCATTCTGGCTGAAGGCCTTGCCGCACTCCTGACAGGCGTAAGGCTTCTCTCCCGTGTGAACCCTCCGGTGATGAGCCAGGTGTGTGCTCTGCCGAAACGCCTGCCCGCATTCCTTACATTCGTAGGGCTTCTCCCCGGTGTGAACTCTCTGATGGAGCGTGAGCGAGCCGCGGTGGCTGAAGGCTCTCTCGCAGAGCGTGCACGCATACGGTTTCTCCCCCGTGTGAGTTCTCTGATGCACCGTCAGGGAGGAGCCATGGCTGAAAGCCTTCCCACACACGTCACATTTGTAAGGTCTCTCTCCGGTGTGAACCCTCTTATGCTGAATGAGCCCTATGTGGTCTGTGAAGGCCTTCCCACATTCGACGCAGTCGAAGGGCTTCTCTCCGGTATGATAGTACCTCCGGTGGCGTACGAGAGACGCATTCTGCCTGAAGGCTTTCCCACAGTCAGCACATTCATAGGGTCTCGTTCCGGTGTGGATTCTGCGGTGGTGAGCCAGGGACGAGCAGTCACTGAATGCCTTCCCGCACTCAATGCACTCGTAGGGTTTCTCTCCGGTGTGGACCCTCTGATGTTGAGCGAGGTGTGCCAGCTGGCTGAAGGCTTTGGTGCACTGCTGACACCGGTAAGGCTTCTCTCCAGTGTGAACTCTCTGATGCTGAATGAGATGAGCGTTCTGGCTGAAGGCTTTCCCGCACTCGGCGCACTCAAAGGGTTTTTCTCCCGTGTGTGTTCTCTGATGCTGAGCTAGGTGGGCACTCTGGCTGAAGGCTTTTCCACACGCAATGCATTCATAGGGTTTCTCTCCGGTGTGGATTCTTTGATGAAGCGTAAGGGTTGAGATTTTGCTGAAAGTTTTCTCACAGTCTTTGCATTTCAGAAGTTTCTTTTCTCCACAGGCTTGCTTGTGTTTTTTAACAAATGCATGCGTTTTTAAGCTCTCCTTATCTGTGTCAAAATTGTATACTCTCTCTTCAATGGGAAATATGTGTTTTACGTAAGAAAATGTATTCAGATGAAAACCTGTCCCAGATTTGTTAGAGTGTTCCTTTTTCTCAATGAGTGCAACTTGTGGATTGACCGTCTCTTGCCTAAACTGTGGCTGCTGACGTACCAGGTCCCTCTCAAACAGGTCTTCACCTCTCCACTTTTCCCCTAAAGTGGAACACTCCAAGTTATCATAGCTTGTAAGTCTTCCTGTTATCGTTACCTGGGATAATTTTTCTTCATCAATGTCCTGGATTGGAGATAATTCTTTGGTCATCCACACACACTCCAAGTCTGAAAGATAGTAAGAAAGCAAATGTCAAAAAAAAAAAAAAAAAAGAAAGCAAGCAAATGTCTCCTTTATTTAATGCTAGAAGAAAAAAAACTTCTCAAATGAGACAAGGGGTGTCAAACAATTACTGAAACCCACCGAGGTTAATGTTCTGACAGTTCTTAGATGAAGTCAAGCAACGCAGCCTAATTTGACATTTCTGGAACAACGTCTCCTTAGCTATGGTATATTATTTCTTTTTTTTTTTTTTAAAACCTTTCTTTTTTTAAAAAAAATATTTTTTAAATTGATTTCAGAGGAAGGGAGAGCGAGTGAGACACATAGAAACACCAATGATGAGAGAGAATCATTGACTGGCTGTCTCCTGCACAGCCCACAACTTGGGCTTGTGCCCTGCCCGGGAATCCACCTGTGACTTCCTGGTTCACAGATCGATGCTCAACCACTAAGGCACACCAGGCAGGCTATGGTGTATTATTTCAAGAAGACTCTTAATTAAAGATTTTATACCAGTATTTATAATTGAGATTTTTCTGTAATTTCTTTTCTTGGTCCTATTTTGGTATCAAATGTTATGCTGTCTTTATTGACACATTTTTTTTAAGTTCTTTTTATTCTGTCACAAAACATGTGAACCAACGTTGATGATACTTTTCCTAAAAGTTTTTATAGAATTTATTTGTGTAACTATTTGGAGTAGCTGCTTTTCTTGGGGGAGGCAGTTCTTAGATGACTGTCTACATTTCTCCTATTGTAACTGGTCTGTGGAAGTTCTCTCTCTTCTGGAATCAGTTGTGGTAATTTATGCTTTCTGAAAGTATTATGCATTTAATTAATCTAAGTTTTCAAATTATCTATAGAGAGTTGAGGAAAATAGATTTCATATGATTCTTTTAAGTACTTAAGCACTGTTGGTTATTTACTATTATTTTTTTTTGTGTTTTCTTTCATTTGTCCTCACAGTTTATGTTTTATTGGTTTTCTAAAGAAGCAACTAAATTTCATATCTACTGTTTTCTAATACACTTACTCTTAGAGAGAGAGAAACATCGATTTATTATTCAACTTATTTATGCATTCATTGGTTGATTCTTGTATGTGCCCTGACCAGGGATTGAACTCCTAACCTTGGTGTCTCAGAACAATGCTCTAACCCAGTGGTCCGCAAACTCATTAGTCAACAGAGCCAAATATCAACAGTACAATGATTGAAATTTCTTTTGAGAGCCAAATTTTTTAAACTTAAACTTCTTCTAACGCCACTTCTTCAACACAGACTCGCCCAGGCCGTGGTATTTTGTGGAAGAGCCACACTCAAGGGGCCAAAGAGCCGCATGTGGCTTGTGAGCCGCAGTTTGCTGACCACGGCTCTAACCAACTGAGCTACCCAGCCAGGGGAACAATCCTCTTCTTGGAAATATGGTAACTGATAGCAGAAAAAAGCAACACTACAGCCACAGAACAAACTATAACCATCTCACGGAGGCTCATTTACCCGCAATGTGTATCTATTCACTGTTAACTCGTTTTCTAAGCCAGAAAAACAGCTTTCACGTGGGGCAGGGGAAAATACATAATTAAGTTTGAAGAAAATAAACTGAGGCACAAACCCTGATGACTACAATGAAAGTGGGAGAAGATTGCCCTAGCTGGTGATGGCTCAGTGGATAGAGCATCAGCCTGCAAGACTGAAGAGTCCCAGGTTCAGTTCCGGTCAAGGATACATGCCTGGGTTGCAGGCTTGATCCCCAGTAGGGGATGTATAAGAGACAGCCGATCAATGATTCTCTCTCATCATTGATGTTTCTCTCTCCTTTTCCCTCTCCCTTCCTCTCTGAAATCAATAAAGATATATTTTTTTAAAAAGTGGGAGAAGATAAAGAGGCAGGAGGTAACATTAGTGAGCTAATCTGTTCATCTTTCATGTGGGTATCAAAAGGTGGTATTCCGAGTCTCACGTGAATTTTAAAACATAGATTCAAAAATACATAAAAACATAAAGGTAACACCTTGTGGGACTGAAAACCTTTCCGATTCACAGGGTGGGATGGTGTGAAAGGAGAAACACCAGATATAAACAACAAAGCAAGAAGAAATAATCACAAGAACAACTAAGGAAAAATAATTAAAAGTAGAAGGAAGAACATAGCTATAATGATTGTTAATCCATAAACACGTTTTAAAAAAAGGAAAAGTTTTAAACAACTTACAACAATTAAACACAAATTTGTCTGAGGAATCCAAAAATGCTGATTTGCACTTGAGCAAAACTAGGTCAACATAAGTGGAACATAACCAGAGACAGACTATGGGATTTGTAGGAGATCAGTGAAGGTACAGGTGGTACATCATGCCAGTGAGGAAGAGAAGATCGACTTAAAAAAACGGATTTAGAGGCCCTGACTTGGTAGCTCAGTTGGTTAAAAGTGTCATCTTGATATGCCAAGGTCATGGGTTCGATCCCCACTCAGGGCATATACAAGAATCAACCAATTAATGCATAAATAAGCGGAACAACCAATCAATCCCTCTCTCTCTCCCCAATCCTCTCTCCATAAAATCAGTAACTTTTTTTTTTTTTAAATGGAGTTAGAACAAGATGTTTCAATTGGGAGGGGTTTTAGAGTTGTTTGCCACCAAGTCTTAGAGAGAAGAAACATGGAGAGAACAGCTTCCCCAGCGCTAGCCATCCTGTACCTACCTGGGCACAGGCCTCCTGCCATCTCGCCATCCGGCACCCAGGGTTCTCTGCCTTGCTCCAACAGGGAGATCACCGCTGGCTTAGACATGCAAAGACCTGTGAGAGGAAACGGTAAGAAAACGGGCTGTGCTGTGGCTATTCCGGAATTCTGACCCAGCCCAAATGGTGTGGAGAGGAGAGGGACATTGTAGGAAAATGCTGAGAAAGGCGTGAAAGGCAACTGAGGCGGACAGATTCCTGTGGGGAGGGGAGGGAGGCGGACGCTCTTACCCACGGAAACCAGGGTCCGGTAGTTCTCCCACATCACCTTCTTGTACAGAGTCCTCTGAGCAGGATTCAGACACTCCCACTCGTCCTGGGAGAAGTCTATGGCCACATCTGGGAAAGTCACTGCATCCTGAAATGACACAAATGCAATCTTGCTCAGCCGGTGTTCACGCCCCCACTCGGGGGGGCTGCAGGGTAAAGGGTTCTGCTGCTCACACTCTGGGCGGGGGGAGGGGAATGTGTGTAAGTAATTGTACGGGGGTCTAACTGGCCCATGAGTGGGAGTTACCATAGTTACTGGACAACTTTTCTGCCTAGTTATATTGTACATATTAGGAAAAATAAAAGATATGAGAGCCATTCTCTGCTCTTGGAGCAATTCTATGAAATTTATAAAAAACGGCTGCATTATGCCGAAACCGGTTTGGCTCAGTGGATAGAGCGTCGGCCTGCGGACTCAAGGGTCCCGGGTTCGATTCCGGTCAAGGGCATGTACCTTGGTTGCGGGCACATCCCCAGTAGGGGGTGTGCAAGAGGCAGCTGATTGATGTTTCTCTCTCATCGATGTTTCTGACTCTCTATCCCTCTCTCTTCCTCTCTGTAAAAAATTAATAAAATATATTAAAAAAAAACAAAACGGCTGCATTAAGAACAGTATCATCAAGTATTAAATGCTTTATCTGTATTCGAAGCTAAATCACCTTTCTACATGGAGGATTTAACGAGCTCTGGGACTGCAAGGGAACGTGTGAAGGAAGGACACCGACGTGATGAACGTCATTTCAACCTACACAACATGCTCTAAGAAATCTTCATGTCCTCAAGGTGTTAAGAGCTGTGCCTAGCCCTAACCAGTTTGGCTCAGTGGATAGAGCGTCGGCCTGCGGACTCAAGGGTCCCGGGTTCGATTCCGGTCAAGGGCATGTACCTTGGTTGCGGGCACATCCCCAGTAGGGGGTGTGCAAGAGGCAGCTGATCGATGTTTCTCTCTCATCGATGTTTCTGGCTCTCTATCCCTCTCCCTTCCTCTCTCTGTGAAAAATCAATAAAATATATTAAAATATATATATAATATATATATATATATTCCCTCTTGCCAGAGTGTGGCCTGTCACAGCCTCACCTTTTCCTAAGAGACACGTTTTTCCAGATGCACCCAATGGCCCTTCCCACCACACCACAGGAAGTCTACTCTCCACCTACAGCACGGATCACGTGTACAAATAAATGTTTGGGGGGTTAGGGGGTAATAGGGGAATAAGGACACATATGTAATACCTTAATAAATTTTTAAAATAAGTAAGTAAATGTTTGTGCCCCGCCGGCCTGGCTCAGTGGTTGAGCGTTGACCTATGAACCAGGAGGTCACAGTTCGATTCCTGGTCAGGGCACATGCCCCGGTTTTGGGCTCGATCCCCAGTGTGGGGCGTGCAGGAGGCAGCCGATTGATTCACCATTCTCTCTCCTCATGGATGTTTCTCTCTCTCTGTCCCGCTCCCTTCCTCTCTGCCATCAACAAAAACACATTTAAATAAATATCTGCTGCCTTTTCATTTCCCCAGCAGGCCGCGGCTCTCTGAGAGCCGGACGGGCGCGTGGGAACCAGGCAGGCCGGGGCTCTCCGATTCCCCTAAGGACCGCATTGCGGTGCAGTCAGATGCGTACAAACAGCCTGAGTGCGGGGAGGCGCCGGTGGGTCATTTCTTGAACGGAGAGTGAACACCCAACAGGAAGAAGTGGCAGCTCCCAGAGACACTGGGCGGCTGAGGTCCGGCCCGTGGCCCCAGCACTCTTTGGAGAGGGAGGAAGCAGAAGCCATGCCCCCGGGGGAACCAGTGGGCAGACCATTTTCAGGAGAAAGCAAGACGGTACCAAACCCTGGAGAGCAAGACCATACTGTACGGAGGGAGGCGGCCTGCGAACTCACCGGGGGCATGGCTGTCAGAAGGGCGATGCCCATGGCCGCCTCTGCCTGGCTCCTCATTCGAAGGGCTCTACCACGAGAGCGCCGCGCTGGGGGAGAGAGGAGTGAGAGGCTGAGCAGCTCTAAGAATCACAGCCCAGAAGCTCTGCCTTCAGTCCCTCCGTTTCCCTCTCTCACTCCCACCCACCCTCCCCTCAGGCCAGGCATCTGCTGGGAGACCAGGAAGTTACAGCTGGGGCTCTGCTTGGGTTTTCAGGCTGAGCATGACCTATGCCCCCCTCCCCTCAAAGCCACCCATCCATCAACAACAGGGATGTGTCAGGTGGGCTGCAGATACAGAGTGTCCCCAAAATGTATGCACACTTTACAGCGGAAAGCTCAATTCTGAAAACGAATCATATGTTAATAAACACTGCCGCTATAATCATTCAAAGTGTGTGCATTCATTTTTGGGGGGGCACCCTATCTTTACACCCCGATTTAACCTTCACGACCTTCAGTGAAAACAGGAAATGCCATAACCAGACCACACGTGAAAGCTCTGGGACGTGAAGTCTTTTGCGCAAGGTTCACAGCTTGGCAATAATGGAGCCCAGTCACCAGCCTGGGTGGGCCCGATCCTACCGCCCAAGCTCTTTGCTCAGGCAGACACCAGACTATAACAGGAAACACGCCTCCTGTGCAGCTAACCAGCGAGGATTAGTGTAGATTCTGAGACTTGAAAAAACCCATTTCCCCAGAAAGAGTCTATGTGGATGCAGATCATTGGACAAAAAAACTTGTCAGCAGACCCTGGTTCTCATTTTATTTGTGACAAACAATAATTTTGAAATAAAGTCCTTTGTCTCCCCTGAGGCAAGTTTCCTCTATCAGGAAAAGCTCTGATTTAATTCTGGTCTTTTCCCTCTAAACTCCACGGCTTTCTGAAAGCATCATTATCTATCTATCTACCTATATCTATATATAAAAAAGTGTAATATGCAAATCGACCAGACGGCAGAACAACCATCGGCTATGACGTGCACTGACCACCAGGGGGGCAGATGCGTGGTGCAGGAGCTGCCCCCAGTCTGCAGGCCCTGATCGTCCAATGGGGAACCGGGAACCAGGAACCGGGGGTGGGTGGTGGCAGATGCAGGCAGCACCGGGCTCCGATGGCCCTGTCGGTCGCTCCACACAGAGGGCAGCTGGCGGCAGCGGGCAGCCCCAGGGAAGATGGCCCAGATCGCAGGCCAGGCCTAGGGACCCTAACCATGCATGAATTTCATGCACCAGGCCTCTAGTATATATATACACTACTATATAAAACCCTAAGCGACCGTTCGACCGTTCGCTATGACACGCACTGACCAGCAGGGGCAGTCGCTCAATGAAGGAGCTGCCCCCTGGTGGTCAGAGTGCTCCCACAGCAGAAAGGCACAGCTGCGGAGGTGTGAGCCTCCCCGGCCTCTGCAGCGCTACGGGACCCGGCCCGGGCTCGGGCTCCTTCCCAGCCGCCTGCCACTTCACACGCTACTACATCCCGGATTGCGAGAGGGTGCAGGCCAGGCTCAGGGACCCCACCGGTGCACGAATCCATGCACCGGGCCTCTAGTGATGATAATAACAGGAGTGAACACTCATTGAGCACTTTCTATGTGGCAGGGGCCACACCACATATCTTCAGGTATGGGCTCATTTAACCCTTATAACAGTCCTATGAGGTATGGAATGGTATCATCTCCATTTTACTATTTTCATGTTAATTTAAAAAGTATTTTTATTGATTGTTAGAGAGAGAGGGAGAGGGAGAAAGTCAATGATGAGAGTGCACCATCGATTGACTGCCTCCTGCACGTCCCCTACAGGGGACAGAGCCTGCAACCTGGGCATGTGCCCTGAACAGGAATCAAAGCAGCAACCTTTTGGTGTATAGGACAGCCCCCAATCAACTGAGCCACACTGGCCAGGGTTCATCTCCATTTTATATGAGAAACTGGGTCAGAAAATCTAGGAGCCCAAGAAAAAAGTGAGGCCCTGGCCAGGTAGCTCAGTTGGTTAGAGCAGTGTCCCAATACACCAAGGTTGTGGGTTCGATACCCCATCAGGGCACATACAGGAGGTCAACCAATGAATGCATAAATAAGTGGAACAACACATTGATGGTTTTCTCTCTCTCTCTCTCTCAAAATAAAATAAAATTTTAAAAAAAGCTCAGTGGAGGTTTTGGGGATCTGAAGCCTTGAGGCTATTGTACCTCTCTCAGAATCAGTTTCTTCAATGGGCAAAAGTGTTTAAGAGCCCTACCCGTTTTGGCTCAGTGGATAGAGCCTCATCCTGTGGACTGAAGGGTCCCGGGTTCGATTCTGGTCGAGGGCACGTACCTTGATTGCAGGCTCCTCCCCAGTCTGGTGCCTGGTTGGAAGCAACCAACTGATGTGTTTCTCTCACATTGATATTTCTCTCTCTCTTTCACTCTCTCTCTAAAACAAAAATAAAGAAAATTTTATATATATATATAAATATATACATATATACATATACACATATACACATATACACATATACATATACACATATACATATACACATATACATATACATATACATATATATATATATATATGTGTATATATATATATATATATAAATATATATATAAAAGGCTAATATGCAAAGGGTCCCCGCAGGAATTCAACCGGGAAACCAGGGCTTCAACTGCTTGCTATGACATGCACTGACCACCAGGGGGCGGGGGCGGAATGAAGGAATCCCCCTCTCTGTTTCCCCCCATCCCCGCCCCCCACAGCCAGAAAAGGGAGGTCCTGGCGAGCAGCCAGGGTAGGGAGGCACCTGTCCGCAGCTGGAAGGCCCCGATTCCCCGAATTGCTGGCCAGGCCAAGGGACCCCACGCGTGCATGAATTCGTGCACCGGGCCTCTATAAAGAAATAATAAAGAAATAATACACAAGAACAAACTGTGTTAAAAAAAATAAAGTGTTTAAGAGCACCTACCTCCAGCCCTGGTGCAGGGGACTGCATGAGAGCCAGTGCAGCCGGGCCTCTGGAGTCCGCGTGCCCTGGACCCGAATCCTGGCTCCTCCTGGAGGCGGTTACTCGGCCTCTCTCAGGCTTCAGCGTCCTCACCTGTGAGGGGGGACAAGGCCGTTCCCGCTTCACCCTGTTCTGAGGTTTGGGGTTAACACCCCCCTCCAAAGCCTCAGAACTGTGTCTCCCCCAAAGCACGCAGGGACCATCAGCGACCACCGCGCACGCAGCGAAAAGCCGCGGAGCACGCGGCTGTGAGCAGCACTTCCGTTTGTAAATCTGACTTTTCAGTGACAGTTGACATTGGGGATTTTTTTTTTTTTTTTTTAATATTCCATTGATTTTCCACAGAGAGGAAGAGAGAGGGATAGAGAGCCAGAAACATCGATGAGAGAGAAACATCGATCAGCTGCCTCCTGCACACCCCCCACTGGGGATGTGCCCGCAACCAAGGCACATGCCCTTGACCGGAATCGAACCCGGGACCCTCCAGTCCACAGGCTGACGCTCTACCCACTGAGCCACCCCGGCCAGGGCCAGCGGGCTCATTTTTAAGCTGAAGTCCTCCAGGGCCGGGCATGATGCCATCCACACCCAGAGCCCTTGGCAGGAGGAGGGTTCCCCACCGCGGGCGTGACCAGCAGTGTCGGGGCTCCCCCTGCCAGGTGACGCTGTGACCCCGCCTTCCCCCCGCCCCCACCGCGTCGCGGGGCAGGACCCTGACACCTAAGGACTGAGGTGCCCCCCAGAGCAACAGCGCGCCCAGAGGGGTGCTCTCCCTGGGCCCTCAGCGAAGCCCGCGAAGCCGAGGGAGGGGAGTGTGCGGTTAGGTGACACCCCCCAATCCAGCTCCTGGGACGTCCTCCTCCAACCCCCGCACACACACCCCCACCCCGGTACGGAGCGCCCCCGCCACCTGTCGCGCTCACCTCGGGCCTCGGCCGCCCCGCCGCGCGCGGCAGGCCTCCCGGGTTCGCCACGCCGGCCTCGGGGCGGCGGGGTCCGAGGGGGCGGTCTCCCCGCGGGGGCTCCAGCTCGCAGCCCCGAGCCAACCCCTCAGCCCGCCCCGCCGCGCCCCGCCCCGCCCCGCCCCGCCGCTGGGAGCGCCGACTCCGAGACGCGCGCCCCGCCCGCCCACCTGCCGCCGCCTACACCTCGCGGCTGCGCACGCACGCGCCACGCACCGACGTCAGCCCCGCCCACCGCCCCTCCCCTCTGTCTCCTCAGAACCCTACTGACGCGCTCGCTCACGCCCGTTCTCCGAGCCCTGGCCGGAAGTGGGCGCGTCCTCGCGCAGCAACGCCCCCTGGGAAATGTAGTCCCGCCGGGCAGCAGCGAAGCAGGCGACGGAGCTGTCTGTCCTACAAGGTTCCTCTTGGGTCCTAGTGATCACCATGTCCTATAGGTGCCTCCTGGTCCGGAATAGACCCTTTTGGAGCCCGCTCAGCCCCGACACTGGATCCCAGGAGCACGGGCCGCCTCCATGGTGGGCCCCCCCCCCCCAAGCGGGGGGCGGTGTGCTCCTGGGAGCCACGGGCAGGCTCCGAAGGCTGAGAGCCACCAGCTCCAGGGCCTCGGGCGCGAGAGTGGGGTACAGGGCGCTTGGGCCGGTAAAGCCTCGGACGGGCCGTGGCGGGGCTCAGAAAGGTCGGTCCAGGGGATGGACGGATGGATGGCGCCTGCAGGACAGGAGGGTTCAGCTTTTGCCTGCTGCTTTGTGCACTGTGATTTGTGACTTTGGGAGTGTGTGTGGGTAACCTGTCACTCAGTCTCCCTGGCTGATATGTACCCCCTGTGCCCATTTTGTCACCCCCACCCCCATCCCCATCCCCGCTGGAATGAGGGTCCGGCGAAGGCACACAGCTTCTCCGTCTTGTTTAGGGCCGTCTTCCCGCCAACTAAAAAAGCGTCTGGCTTATGGTCAGGAGGCCCCTAACATGGGGATGTTCTGAGAAACGAGTCCTTGGTCAGCGACTTCCTCATTGTGTGACCATCTCAGAGGCACAAACCGAGACGGTGCGGCCTGCTACATCCACACCTGGGCGGTGTGGCCTAGCCAAGTGGTCAGCAAACGGCGGCTGGCGAGCCACATGCGGCTCTTGGGCCCCTTGAGTGTTCTAACGCCACTTCTTCAAAATAGACTCGCCCAGGCCGAAAACCGACTTCTGCGCATGGGCCACGAAGTTTCAATCGCACTGTACGTGCGCGTACGTGCGCGCCGGCACGTGGTACTTTGTGGAAGAGCCGCACTCAAGGGGCCCAAGAGCCGCATGTGGCTCCCGAGCCGCGGTTTGCTGACCACTGGCATAGCCTACTGCTCCCAGGCTACAGGCCTGCAGGGCATGGCACGCTACTGTGCACTGCAGGCAGCTGTAATAGCACGATAAGTATTTGGGTTTCTCAGCACATGAAAACACAGAAAGGGTACAGGAAGAAGACGGTTTTATAAAATAGTAGGGGACTGGTGCACGAAATTTGTGCACTCAGCGGGAGAGGTCCCTCAGCCCGGCCTGCACCGTCTTGGAGTCCAGGAGCCCTCTGGGGGATGTCCGACTGCCCTGGAGGCCAGAGAGGCTCCTACCACTGCCACCGCACTCGCCAACCATGAGCCTGGCTTCTAGCGGAGTGGCACTCCCCCTGTGGGAGCACATTGACCACCAGAGAGCAGCTCCTGCATTGAACGTCTGCCCCCTGGTGGTCAGTGAGCATCATAGCGACCGGTCGTTTCGCCATTCAGTCGATTTGCCTTTTATTATTTAGGACTAGAGGCCTGGTGCACAGATTCATGCACCGGTGGGGTCCCTCAGCCTGGCCTGCGGGGCCGAAACTGGCTCTTTGACATCCCCTAACGGGTCCTGGAGTGTGAGAGGGCACTCTGCTAAGTTGCTGTCATACAGGGTGTGGAACGCAAACACAAGTGTGCAGTAAACCAGGTTCAGGGCCAACAGTGCCCCAGTAACAACATCACCCACGGCTGAAGGTGGAACTGCGCAAGTTCTCAAACTAAAAATCAGGGTACCTGGGTGTGGGAGAACCTTGTTGTTTTGGGAAGAGGCTGGGGAAAGTAAGCATTTTGACATAGCTCAGCACATTCTCCATAACAAAAGTCCTTCGCTCCAAGGAAAACGATATACTAGAGCAGTGGTCGGCAAACTCATTAGTCAACAGAGCCAAATATCAACAGTACAACGATTGAAATTTCTTTTGAGAGCCAAATTTTTTAAACTTAAACTTCTTCTAACACCACTTCTTCGAAATAGACTCGCCCAGGCCGCGGTATTTTGTGGAAGAGCCACACTCAAAGGGCCAAAGAGCCGAATGTGGCTCGCGAGCCACGGTTTGCCAACCACGGTACTAGAGCATTTTTGGACCCGGAGGAGGGCCAACTGGGCAGCTCCAGCCCCTCTAGCCCTCCTGTCTCAATGAGGGCTAAGAAGCAGTTCCGAAGGCCACAACCCAAGAACTCAAACCCAACGACAAACTGAGAGTTCATCACAGGATACGGGATGCTTCCCTTTCCCCATACTTGACTATCACACCAACAGGGCTTCAGTAAATGTTAGCATATTACAACAAGCAGCGAGACACAGACAGACACGGATTCTATTTCAGACGTTCCTAGGGAAGTCCAAATACAGCAGGGGAAGGAAAACAAAACAAGGAAACCGAAGAAATCAAAGTATGTGGCACTTACAGCTACATCAAGCATTAAAGAGAGCCCAGCTCCTAGCCAGGTGAGCATGAAACTTCACACTAAAATTCTAATTACCTTAGTTTCTATTACCTGGCACATTATGACCAGCTATCAACCAAAAATTACATGGCAAGTACAAGAAAAAACACACACAGTATGAAGAGACAAAGCAAGCATCAGAACTAGACTCAGAGATGGCAGAGATTTTGGAATTTTCATACCAGCAATCCTCCTATATAATAAAGAGGTAATATGCAAATTGACGGACACTCCAACACACAAGATGGCCGCACCCATGAGGTAAAGATGGCCGCCCCCTTGAGGACACAAGATGGCCACCACAAGATGGCTGGCAGGGGAGGGCAATTGGGGGCAATCAGGCCTGCAGGGGAGGGCAGTTATGGGTGACCGGGCTGGCAGAAGAAGGCAGTTGGGGGTGACCAGGCCTGCAGAGGAGGGCAGTTAGGGGTGATCCCGTCGGCAGAGGAGGGCAGTTGGGGGTGATCAGGCCTACAGGGGAGGGCAGTTTGGGGGGAAACCAGGCCTGCAAGGGAGGGCAGTTGGGGGTGACCAGGCTGGCAGGGGAGCAGTTAGGCATTGATCAGGCTGGCAGGGGAGTGGTTAGGGGGTGATCAGGCTGGCAGGCAGAAGTGGTTAGGGGCAATCAGGCAGGCAGGCAGGCAGGCAAGCAGTTGGACATCCCTCGAGGGGTCCCAGATGGTGTAGGCTGGGCTGAGGGACACTCGCCCCATGCACGAATTTTGTGCACCAGGCCTCTAGTTTAAAATGACTATGATTAATCCTATATAATAAAAGCCTAATATGCTAAGTGTCTGGTCGTCCGGTCGTATGGTCATTCGTTCAACCAATCAAAACATAATATGCTATGGTATGCTAAGGCTGCTCAACCGCTTTCTATGACATGCACTGACCACCAGAGGGCAGACAGTCAACTGATCAACCAGTCGCTATGATGTGTACTGACCACCAGGGGGCAGACACTCAACACAGGAGCTGCCCCCAGCCTGCAGGCCTCAGGCCAGTCAAGGCGGGTGCCAGTGGGGGCCCCCTGATCATCCCGCCAGTCACCCCACAGATCAGCCTGATTGCCGGCCAGGCCTAGGGACCCTACCCGTGCACAAATTTGGTGCACCGGGCCTCTAGTCTTTCATAATCCTTTCCCGCTGGAAGTGAGCTGGGTCTGGTGACCCACTTTATGTGTGTGTGTGTGTGTGTGTGTGTGTGTGTGTGTGTGTGTGTGTCCCACTTCTAATTAACTAAATTCTAACACTGGAATGTAAGTTGTAATATTAGTTTACAAAAAGACTCTGGCGTCCATCTTGGGTACCTTCCCTTGCTGTCTCACTTTCAAGGAAGCCAGCTGCCTTGCTGTGAGCTGCCCACGTGGGAAGGGATTGATGTGTCCAGCCAAGTCAGTGTGGCCTCGAGGCTGGCCAACCGTTTAAATGAGTTTGGAAGATGATTCTCCTCCAGTGAAGACTTCTGATGACTACAGCCTTGTAAGAGACCCCAGGAACCAGAGGCACCCCGCTAAGCCATGTCTGAAGCCCTTACCCCCCAAAATTGAGAAATAATAAAGGTATGTTTAAGCTTGAGGGTAATTTGTTACACAATAGCTAATGTACATCACAGCTGTTACTCTGATTTGGTGAGCTACAATAGGGATTCTATCAGTAGTCACTGATACCATATTGATTAGAATTACAGTAGGCACTATTATGATTAATCCTACTTCTAGGAATCTATCCCAATAAAAGAGAAACACCCATCAGAAAGGACATAGGCACCCCTATGTTCATAGCAGCACAATTTACAATACCTAAGATTTCGAAACAGCCTAAGTGCCCATCAGCAGACGAGTGGATTAGAAAACTGTGGTACATCTACACAATGGAATACTATGCTGCTGTAAAAAAGAAAGAACTCTTACCATTTTAATGGATGGACCTGGAGAGCATTATGCTAAGTGAAATATGCCAGTCGGAGAAAGATAAATATCATATGATCTCACTCATTTGTGGAATGTAATGAACAACATAAACTGATGAACAAAAATAGAACCAGAGACACAGAAGCATCAAACAGACTGTACAACCTATGAGGGAAGGCGGGGGGTGCGGGGGCAAGAGGTCAACCAAAGGACTTGTATGCATGCATATGAGCAAAACCAATGGACACAGACAGCAGGGGGTGGTGAGGGATTGTGCTTGGGGAAGCGGGTAGCAGGGAGAGATCAATGAGGGGGCAGGAGGAGACTCATGTGCCCTAACTGGTTTGGCTCAGTGGACAGAGTGTCAGTCTGCGGACTGAAGGGTCCCAGGTTCGATTCCAGTTAAGGGCATGTACCTTGGTTGAGGGCACATCCCCAGTAGGGGGTGTGCAGGAGGCAGCTGATTGATGTTTCTCTCTATCCCTCTCCCTTCCTCTCTGTAAAAAATCAATAAAATATATTTTTTTTAAAAAAAAATACTAATCCAGGAAACAACCTAGGTGCCCGTCAGCAGATGACTGGATCAGAAACTATGGTACATCTACACAATGGAATACTATGCTGCCATAAAAAAAGAAGGAATTCCTACCATTTGCAGCAACCTGGATGGAATTGGAGAACATCATGCTAAGTGAAATAAGCCAGTTCATGAAAGAAAAATACCACATGATCTAACTCATCTATGGATAATAAAGAAAATTATAAGCTGTTGAAAAAATAGATACAGCCCTAACCGGTTTGGCTCAGTGGATAGAGCGTTGGCCTGCGGACTCAAGGGTCCCAGGTTCGATTCCAGTCAAGGGCATGTACCTTGGTTGCGGGCACATCCCCAGTAGGGAGTGTGCGAGAGACAGCTGATGGATGTTTCTCTCTCATCGATGTTTCTAACTCTCTATCCCTCTCCCTTCCTCTCTGTAAAAAATCAATAAAAATATCTTAAAAAAAAAAAAGATAGATACAGAGACAGTAAAGCATCAAACAGAAGGTCAAATTACAGCGGGAAGGTTAGGGAGAGGTGGGGGAGATAAGAGATCAACCGAAGGACTTGTATGCAAGCATATAAGCATAACCAATGGACAAAAAACTCTGGGGGGTGAGGGCATGTATGGGAGTGGGGTAGGGGGGGCAATGGTAAGATATGTACACATATAATTCCTTAATAAAAAAAGAAAAAAATACTAATCCAATACTAAACAAACAAACAAAATCCCAAGTGTCATTACCTTAGCACATAAAAATTTATATTTATTTTTCGCCCTGACCGGTTTGGCTCAGTGGATAGAGCACCGGCCTGTGGACTGAAGGGTCCCGGGTTCGATTCCAGTCAAGGGCATGTATCTTGGTTGCAGGCACATCCCCAGTGAGGGGTGTGCAAGAGGCAGCTGATCGATGTTTCTCTCTCATCGATGTTTCTAACTCTCTGTCCCTCTCCCTTCCTCTCTGTAAAAAATCAATAAAATATATTTTTAAAAAAATTTTTTTAAAATTATTTTTCACTCACATAATAACCCATGGCTGGGGTTCCCGGGTGACTTAGGGCCAGAGTTCTTCCATCTTGCAAAGGACAGCAAATCGTTCTGGATGCGATGCATCTCCTCCCTGTCTTCCAAACTACAGGTCATAGTAAATGCAGATTTTGGTTACCAACCAAGCAGTAATGGCAGGACTAGAAGAGTGGACTAAAAAATTAAGAGTTTCCCGCCATAGCCGAGGCATGAAAAGGAGAACTGGGAGGGAGGTTTCTTTCTTTTTTTATTCTTTACAGAGAGGGAAGGAGAGTGATAGAGAGTTAGAAACATCGATCAGCTGCCTCCTGCACACTCGCTACTGGGGATGTGCCTGCAACCAAGGTACATGCCCTTGACTGGAATCGAACCTGGGACCCTTGAGTCCCCAAGCCGACACTCTATCCACTGAGCCAAACTGGTTAGGGCGAGGGAGGTTTCTTTTTTTTCTTTTTTCTTAATTTCTTTTTAATTTATTTATTGATTAAGGTATTACATATGTATCCTTATCCCCCCATTACCTCCCCAAACCCCCCCCCACTCATGCCCTCACCCCCCTGTTGTCTGTGTCCATTGGTTAGGCTTATGCGCATGCATAAAGATCCTTTGGTTGATCTGGGAGGTTTCTTAAGGTTTGAGGGAGTCCACGTTTTCTAAGATGCATGCATTCTTTTTTTGACAGCCCCATTCCAAGAATGTGATTCAGATCTCTCCCGAGACTTCAATGTCACGTGGAGAAATGGCAAAGTTGGGAATTCAGTCAAGCATCATAGCTCAGAAGCTAACTGGATCTACTGTTGCATCTGGCTTCCATCCATTGCAGCCCCATGGATGGAAGCACTAATAAAGATGATTCCTAACGCCCTAATAAAAAGGCCCTGATTTCTCTGTCTTGCTTTAGGACAGAATTTCAAGAGGCCTTTTACATGAAAATTATCTGACCTATGATAATAAAAGCGTAATATGCTAATTAGACTGGATGTCCTTCCAGACGACCTTCCAGATGAAGCCGGGGCTGCGAGGGAAACCCGGGTCCCAGGTGCCAGAGGGAAGCCGGTGCCAGCAGCCAGGGGAAGGAAGGCCTACTCTTGCATGAATTTCGTGCATCAGGCCTCTAGTCCTATCTACTAAAGAGGGGATATGCTAATTGACCCTCACACCATTGCAAACATGGTGGCGCCCACAGCCAATAAGGATGGAATATGCTAATTGACTGCCCCGCCCTCAAAGATGGCACCACCTACAGCCAATAAGGAGGGAATATGCTAATTGACTGCCCCACTCTCAAAGATGGCGGCACCCACAGCCACAAGATGGCGGTGCCCAGTCCCCTCAGCCTGCCTCCAGAGTCCCCCAGTCCCCTCAGCCCCCTAGCCACCCAGGGCTGGTCCGAGGGGCAGGCAAGCCTCGGATGGCGGCTGCCCAGCTGCCCAGGGCTGCCTGAGGCTCAGGTAACTAGGGCCGGCCGAGGCTCAGGTAACCAGGGCCGACTGAGGCTTGTGCTGCCAGCAGTGGCAGCAGCAGAGGTATGATGGGGCATCACCTTCCCCTGATCGCTGGGTTGCCTCCCACCCCTAAGGGCTCCCGGACTGTGAGGAGAGCAGGCTGGGCTGAGGGACCACCCCCTCCAGTGCATGAATTTTCATGCACCGGGCCTCTAGTCTATATATATAAAAGGCTAATATGCAAAGTGTCCCCTCGGGAGTTCGACCGGAAAACTGGAAGTTTGATCGCTTTCTATGATGTGTGCTGACCACCAGGGGGCGGTGCAGTGAAGGAAGGCTCTGGCAGGCAGCCAGTAGCTGGGGAAGGGAGGCCCTGGCCGGCAGCTGGAAGGCCCCCGATCAGCCCTGATCACTGGCCAGGCCTAGGGACCCTACCCCTGCACAAATTTCTACACTGGGCCTCTAGTTCCATTATAAAGAAGCATCACAAATACTTTTGGAACTAGTTTTCCTCATCACCTCTAGTTTTGGTAAGAGCTATCCAGCACCTAATGCACAATGGGCTTCTGACCCTGCTATATCATGGACACCCTTTCCTAGTACAAAACAAGAGTACAAGTTTGTCTTTGGATCTACCCCACCCAATAGTCAATCCTTAACATCCTGCTTCTCTGTAGTCTCACCATCTGTTCTTTAGGGGAAGTGAAATCTATAGTTGGTAGGAAGAGGTACCAATGACTTCTAAACATGTGAATTATGTAGTACCAATTCCCACACAAGCTAGCTTTCTTGGGTGGAAAGATGATAACTCTCACTTAGAACTGAAAGTTAAACCCTGGAAGAATGCCTATAGTTGGTAGGAAGAGGTACCAATGACTTCTAAACATGGGAATTATGTAGTACCAATTCCCACACAAGCTAGGTTTCTTGGGTGGAAAGATGATAACTCTCACTTAGAACTGAAAGTTAAACCCTGGAAGAATGCCAGGTGCCTTGCAGATGTAAAGAACAGAACAAGCCGAAACCGGTTTGGCTCAGTGGATAAAGCGTGGCAGCTGATCGATGTTTCTCTCTCATCGATGTTTCTAACTCTCTATCCCTCTCTCTTCCTCTCTGTAAAAAATCAATAACATATATATTAAATAAATACATAAATAAAAAGAACAGAACAAAAGTAGGATGTGAGGAAGCAGAAGTCATTTGAATGGATCAGAGCGACAGGTAGAGAGGCAGCAACCTTTAGGCTTCTGCCAAAGGATGACTCGATTACAACTACTTCCAGTCCAGGAGAGATATTCCACATAGTTAACAGTGGGTGCCATAAGGACCCCACCCAATCAACGTGAGTACTGACGGAAAGAAAACACACATTCGGGCCACACGGAAAGCCAAATATTGACCCTGCACCTGTCCTTGTGTCTCAAACCACACCCAAAGAATGAAAAAGTCTGACTGGCTTAACTGAAACCAGGTGACTGGCAGTTCGCCAGAATAAAGAATGAAGAATGTGAGAGCACCAACAGAGAGCTAGAAAAAGTGTGTGTGTTAAAGACAAAAACAGATTTCAACGTATATACTGAAAAATATATACACAAACATGCAATATACACCGAGTGGCCAGATTATTATGATCTCTGAATGCATAATAATCTGGCCACTCAGTGTATATCCTATATAATAAAAGGCTAATATGCAAATTGTCCCCTCGACCAGGAGTTTGACCAGCAGGTAGGCCGGCCAACCGCCCATGTCCCCTCCCCCTGGCCAGGCTGGCTGGACCCCACCCATGCACGAATTCATGCACCAGGCCTCTAATATATACACACAAACACACACACACACACTGAGTGGCCAGATTTTTATGCGTTCAGAGATCATAATAATCTGGCTACTCAGTGTATATACATGCAAAGATATATATCTATATATACCGATACATATATCTATATATCCATATATCTATATCTGTCTATCTAATCTATATATATCTATATATATATTCAGTATAAATTTAGACTCTACGACTACAAGATCATTTTACACATAAGGTTCTGCAAACCACAAGTTTTATTTAACAGATTGTGGACGGAAAACTCTCCATAGAAGCACACATAGGGCTTAACCTTTTAATACTGATTGGACAATACAGGACTGAATAATTACAATTTAATCTGCTTGGCGGGACACTAAAGTCCTTCTTGTCATAATTAAAACATTCTGCCATAAACATTATTTACATCTCCCTATTTATTCCAATAGGGTAAAATTCACAGATCTAGAATTAGTTTCAAGAGAAATGCACGTTCATGTCGATAAGTCTTGTATTACTTTCCAAGAAGATATGAGACTCACTTACACAGCTAATGATGAACAAGTGCCTGTTTTCCCTCCACTGGTACCAGTACTGGTGGTATCCAAATTTCAGATTCTGACCCACCTGAGAGGCAAGACAATTTAATGTGTAACGGTTAAGAGCTTCACAAATTTTGTTCATGTGAATTCTTCAACTGTGACGGGACTATCGGTATACACTGGCAACTTCTTCCCATTGCTTTGTATGTGAAATAGCACTTTGCTCCGAAATGACAGTTTGTTGTTGTTTTCTCCATATAAGTTGTTTATATTTTCTACCAATTATCTTTCATACCTTTTTGGTGCCTTTCTCAATGCTGAAGTTTTACATCTTTATTTGGGCTAACTTGACTCTCTACCAATGTGTTCTAAGACTCCATGTTCTGCTAAATAAATCCAGCTGTATTATATACAATTGTATTACATTCCCCTGGAAGGTGTAAATTTGTTTTTTCTTTTTTTGGAGAGTAGACAATGGACTGTCCAACATCATTTCCCCAAAAATAAAAACCAGTCTTTTTACATACCAAAATCTCAAATGCAAAGAAACTTATTGTTAAAATGTCTGGCTATACTTGACAAATTATCTTTCCTCGTGTGGTTTAAAAACAACTGTCCAAGTAAACATATCCTACTGGGACTCTGTTGGAAAAAACACTTTACAAATAATTTAATAGTATCGAGTGTTTCACCTAGAAAAATATATTTCTTTTTATTCACATTTTATATTGTTCAATATGGTTTATTTTATTTATTTTTTATTTTTTTATATTTTATTGATTTTTCACAGAGAGGAAGGGAGAGGGATAGAGAGCTAGAAACATTGATGAGAGAGAGACATCAACCAGCTGCCTCCTGCACACCCCCACTGGGGGATGTGTCCGCAACCAATGTACATGCCCTTGACCAGAATCGAACCTGGGACCTTCCAGTCCGCAGACCGACGCTCTATCCACTGAGCCAAACCGGTTTCGGCTCGATATGGTTTAATAGTTTCCTATCACCTCTATTTGAAGTCGCTTGACAGACTTCAATTATTTGGAGAAATAATTAGAACCTTTTGTATATTACTTCTCTGGGCTAGAGCAGGGGTGGACAAACTTTTTCTGTAAAAGGATAGTAAATATTTGAGGTTGTGCAGGCTGTATTTTCAATGTTGCAGGCACTCAACTCTGACCTTGTAGAGTGAAAGCAGCCAAAGGCAATATGTAAAAAAATAAAATAAAAAATGTGTGGCTATGAGCCAATAAAACTTTATTTACAGACACTGAAATGTAAGTTTCATATAATAGTCACATTGTCACAAAATATTATTCTCTTAACTTGTCCAACCATTTAAACATGTTTTAAAAATTTAGGTCATGGGCCATACCAAAACAGCCAGTGAGACTCTGGCCATGAGTCAGTCTGTTCACCGCTACTCTTTTTTTGTTGTTGTTAATCCTCACCTGAGGATATTTTTCCATTGGTTTTTAGAGAGTGGAAGGGAGGGGGAGAGACATGGATGTGAGAGACACACATTGATTGGTTGCCTCCCGCATGATCCCTGACCAGGTGCAGGGATCGAGCCTGCAACTGAGGTATGTGCCCTTGACCAGAATCAAATACGGGACCCTTCAGTCCTCAGGCTGACACTTTATCCAATGAACCAAGTCGGCTAGGGCTGCTGATCCCTACTCTTAATGAGTATACCTCTGGTTAATGGTTCCGTGAAAGTTTAAGAGAACTCATTCATGAGTCCAGGTGACTTTAAATAGATCGTCTTGCCAAATTTTCTAATTCTCGAGTAACATGTCTGTAGTTTTAACTTTATTAATATAAAGCTTGTGTTTTTCTGATCGTTCCAGGTGGCCTACTCATCCATATTCCCTACACACTTCCTAAGACTGTTGTCAGATGCAAAGGATTTTGAATTTTCTCACCAAGTGAAACTTACATTTATGCAGATAAGGTGGAAACCCACAACACGAACTCAGCAAAATGGGATCAAGTTTTAAAGCAACATAGGCAAAGCTTCATTGACTTCCCCAAACTCCTGCTCCCAATCTAAACTCTTGTTCCACCTGGTCTCGTGTTATGCACCATTGTTATTCAGAGCTAACTACTGCAATGCTTCAATGTCCCAAAATAATGTTCTTAAAGGAGCTGAAGTCACTCACACTTAGTGTGGACGAGGCACTGTTCTAAGAGCATCTTAGGCAGTAACCAATTTAGAGGGTGTTGTGGCAAGTTTTTACATCAGAAGTGAGTGAATTACATTCATACCCAAACCAACCTGACTGCCATGTGAAAAACAAGCTTGTAGAGGACAAAAACAAAAGAGCAGAGAGACCAGTCTATACACTACTGGAGTAGTCTAGCTGAAAGAATGATATTGAGTCTCCGGTGATGGGAGTCAGGATGGATTCCAGAGATATTTGGGAAACAGGTCCACAGGACTTGACCTCGAAGGTAAAGAAGGGCGTGTGGATGACTCTCCGGCATGAATTCGCTGATGAGCGAAGTGTGTACTCTGCCTGAAGACTTTCCTGCTTTTCTTGTAGTTATAGGACCTCTCTCCAGTGTGGACTCGCTTGTGTTGATTAAGGTGTCCAATTTGGATGAAGGTTTTCCTACACTCCTTGCATTCATACGGTTTCTTTCCAGAATGAATCCTCTGATGCACGCTAAGGGACTGACGATGGCTAAAGGCTTTGCCACACGCAGTGCACTCATAAGGTTTCTCTCCAGTGTGACTTCTGCGATGACAAATCAGGGAGGACTTTGTCTTAAATGCCTTTCCACATTCAATACATTCGTAAGGCCGCTGGCCCGTGTGAAGCCTCTGATGTTGAGTGCAGGATGAGTTATCACCAAAGGCCTTCCCACACTCGACACATTTATAGGGCTTCTCTCCAGTATGAACTCTCTGATGTTGAATGAGGTGTGTGGTCTGGCTGAAGGCTTTTCCACATTCCTTACACTCATATGGCTTCTCTCCCGTATGAGTTTTCTGATGCTGTGCAAGGTGAGCCTTCTGGGTGAAGGCTTTACTACAAACTTTGCACCCATAGGGCTTCTCTCCAGTGTGAATTCTCTGATGAGTGGCGAGCTGTGAACTGATGCTGAAGGATTTGCCACATTCCCCACACTCAAAGGGCTTCTCTCCAGTATGAATTCTCAAGTGACTAGCGAGGTGTATATTTTGCCTAAAAGCTTTCCCACATTCTTTGCACTTAAAAGGTTTCTCTCCAGAATGCACTCTTTGATGTTGAGTGAGGGATGCGTGATGGCTGAAGGCTTTTCTACAAACATCACACTCGTATGGTTTCTCTCCAGTATGAATCCTTTGATGAACAGTAAGGGATGAGCCGTACCTAAAGGATTTGTCACACACATCACATTTGTAGGGTTTCTCTCCAGTATGAATTCTCCTATGTTGATTAAGTCCTATGTGGTCACTGAAGGCTTTCCCACAGTTGATGCATTCAAAGGGTTTCTCCCCAGTATGATAGTATCTCCAGTGACGAATAAGGGATGTATTCTGTATGAAGGCTTTCCCACAGTCAATGCATTCATAGGGCTTCTTGCCAGTGTGACATCTTTGATGTCGGGCAAAGGATGAGCCATCGCTAAAGGCCTTTCCACACTCGTTACATTTATAAGGTTTCTCTCCGGTGTGAATTCTCTGATGAACAGTAAGAGATGAGCTCTGGGTAAAAGTTTTCTTACATTCATTACATTTGAAAAGTTTTTTTCCTGTGTAGATTACTGTATGTTTTATCACCACTGTATTTTTGGGGAAACTTTTCTTAATTGAATCATGATTATGAACTCTCTCTTCTGAAACGTCCAAAGGGAACCATCTTCCAGATTTGTTATACATACGCTCTCTTTCTTTAGAGAGGGTTTTGCTATTAGTGATTGTCTCTTGCCTGAATTGTGTCTCCTGGCCTACCAGCTTCCTTTCAAACACACCCTCAGAATCCCAATTTTCTCTGAAAGTGGAACACTCCAGATTAGTGCTTATAGTTCTGTCTGTTACCACATCAGCAAATAAATCCTGCTTTGGAAATAATTCCCGGGTCTCATGTACAGACTGTTGGCCTGAAACATATCAAGAAAACAAATACTTCCTTTATCATGGACTAGAAAAAAATATGCTAAAAAGAAAACTATAAATGGATTCACTAAATGGTGAATTAAACCACATAAACTATGCATTTGTAAAAGCTATTGCATTTTAACATGCAGCCTACAATGTATATGAGAGACCCAAGACTGAATCCATACAGGAACCTCAGGAGACATGAGTAGAAGAAAATATATATGTGGGTTGGTTACATATCAAGAGTGGGAGTGGAAAAAAATTCTGCAATCACACCACCTAAAAATATACCCTATGACACTCACTGACTTCAATTCGTTCACTCTCTGTCCATCTTGCTTTGGATGCCACAGCAGTCATCACATCACAAAAGTTGTTCCAGGAAACATGCCAAACGCACAAAGAGAGACTGTACTCTGTAGCGAGCATTGGGAGTATCTGGAAGCCCGATTATTGCCCTTCGACCAGAAAATGGTGCTTCTGTAAACCGTATTTTACTTGAGTAATTTCAACAAAAGCGACATTACCAGTTGATGGCCAAAGCTTAGTCCACTGACCATTTGTTTACTTCCCATAAGCCTGATAAAATCTTCGCTTCTTTCCTGGCCATTTAGTAAGGATAGGGTCTTGCAATTTAATTTCTCCTTTTGAAGAGATTGTTTTTACAATAATGGTGAGTCTTAATATTATAATTAATTATGCTCAGATATACTATTGAAAAAGTATATGTTTTATCCCGCACTTTAAGGTTATAGGGAGGAATGTATATATCTGAAATCCTTTTGCTAAATCAGTTAACATATACCCAAAATTGTGTATATGCATTTATATCTTAATAAATATACACAGATGAAATTGTATTGGGAGATGATGCAGAGACAAATGTCTGTAAAAAGATGATGGTAAGATAGAGAAAAGGAAAACTTATTTTTTTAAATGATAAAAAAAAAAAAAAAAAAACACTGAAAGCTTTCCTTCTTAGATCAAACCAAACAAGGATGCCTCTTTCACTACTTCTATTCAACACTGGTCTGGAAGTTCTAGCCAGAACAATTAGATATAGAAACAAAATTTGCAGATGGTATCATATCATATATAAAAAACCCTAAAGAATTCACAAGCAAAGTGTCAGAGTTAAATAAGCTAATTCATCAAAATTGCAGGTTACAAGAGCAACACACAAAAATCACTACATTTGTATACACTCAGAATGAACACTATGAAAACAATTCCATAAAAAAATAGCATTAAAATAAGAAATTAGTTAGGAATAAATTTACCCAAGGATGTGCAAGACTGATGCTGAAAACTACAAAACATTGCTCAATAAAATTAAGGAGAGCTAAATAAATGGAAAGACATCTTGTGTTCATGGATAGGAAGACTCAACAATATGTCATGAATAGGAAGAGAGCAAGAAAGAATTAAGTAAGCAACAGAAAGGAGACCAAATGTAAAAAAAGAAAAGGAAAAAAGAAACCAAATGTATTATTTAATACATCTATTAATAAAAAGAAAAACTAAGAGTAAAAGCGGTCAACGGAGTAAATGCTTCTATTAATGAAGATACCACCCAATTTAAACTACTGTACAGCAAGAAACATCATGCAAACTTAGAGACCACACAAAACTAAGAAAAAATGTATCACATTCACAAAACAGGACTTACATTCATACTATATAAAGGCAAGGAATTAGGACCCAATAGAAATGTGGGTAACGAATATGAACGCCAAATGGATTTAAATGCATACATTCTCAACACGAGTTTCTGGGAAATAAATATTAAATAAAACTCAATGTTCACTCAACAGCTTGGCAAAAATTTAAGAAAACAAAACGCACCAACCAACCAAATACTATTGGGGGAGATGTTTCTCACCAATGTTTAGCACTATATCCATGAAACTTTAAAAATATGTATACTTTGATCATGCAAAGAGATCTGTGCAAACAGGACCACTTTTTAAAAACTGGAAAAGACCTAAATGTTAAAATGTCCTCAATAGTAAGTCAGTTAAGTGAATTGTGTCTGTATACTGTAATACTAGACAGCCATTAAAAAAAAAAAGAACTACGTGTATCAAGTTTCTAAGGACATAAACAGAAGGAGAAATCATAAAAGAATACATGAGGCTATGTAAACATTTCCTAAGTTTTACATTTTTAAAAGGTCTACTTAAAACAAAAACTCTTATTACCATACTTGCGCTGGTGGTGGACCTGGCCTGCGGGGGATTGGCCCACCGTGGGAGTGCACTGACCACCAGGGGGCAGCTCCTGCGTTGAGTATCTGCCCCCTGGTGGTCAGTGCACATCATAGCGGCTGGTCAACCGGTCATTCTAGTCATTCCGCCGTTCGATCGCTGGGCTTTTATTATATATAGGATGTGCAAAATAGTTTGAGACAATACACCAAAAAACTAGTAAGCTTTACAGAAAAGTCCCTGAGACTATAAAAGACATGAATAGATAAGTGAGTGTAAATGAGAAACATTTTAAAAAAGGATAAAGAGAATAACCAAATCCAGGGAAAGTATTCAAACGTTTTCGTAATAAAAAAGTAACTTTTGGCTACAATCTTTCTTCAAATAATGAGTAAGCATTTTCGTCACGACTGAACATACACTACAATTCCCACTATGTTAAAAATATGTGTTTATCGTGACTTGAAAGGGCTCCAAGTTGCTTTGATAACACACTGTGTTTACAGGGTCATCCAGAGAGGTGATAGGATGACATTTTCCAAACCGTTATTTGTCAAAGAAATTTCTTTTCCTTCCTTTGTGTATCAAACAAGGAAGAGACCCCCACCACTGAGCCTTCTTGCCATCCGACTTCCGCCCACCCTGTCCAACTGCAAGAACGCTACCAGGATCCTCTCCTTTGCCTCTGCAATGCTTTATGGGAAATTCTGCAATTTCCCAGTTATCCATGAATGTCTTATCCTCCTGTTGTTAGAGTAATGGTCTGAGTAACATATTTGCAAGCTCCGTCTCTCTCCAACCACCTGCCAGTGCCAGGCAGAGTGGCCTCCTCAATGATCTGTCCATTCGTGGTTCTCACAGGAATGGACGGCAATGAAGTGAATGGGCCTCTGACCGTGGAGGAGGAAACCTTGGGAAGACAGCTCAAAAGCCCACTGGGTCAGGAGAAGGCCACTTGAGGAACAGAGTGGCTGATGCACGTCAGAGTGGCCAGACATGGGCAGAGGTCTACCCGCATGAGCCACCACCCAGGAGGAGGGGGGGGAGGAGGGAGGAGTAAGAGGAGGGAGGAGGGAGGAGGGAGAGGGGGAAGAGGAGAAGGAGGAGGAAGGAGAGAGAAAGGGGAGGAGAGAGGAGGGGGAAGAAGGGAGGAGGAGGAAGGAGGGGGAGGAGGAGGAGGAGGGAGAAGAGGAGGAGGGGAGGGGGAGGAGGAGGGGGAGGGAGAAGAGGAGGAGGGGAGGGGGAGGGGGAGGGGAAAGTGGAGGAGGAGCAGGGGAATAACTTTGGAAAGGCGGGCCTCAATTTCCCCTCCAGCCCATGGGCCTGGGTAACGTTACTCCTGTGCGTAGCATGGACCCTGCGGCCGGCGCTCTGCCCCCACGCGCCTCCCGCTCCCCTGGGCAGAGGCCTCCCGCTCCCCTGGGCAGAGGCCTCCCGCTCCCCTGGGCAGGGGCCTCCCGCTCCCCTGGGCAGGGGCCTCCCGCTCCCCTGGGCAGAGGCCTCCCGCTCCCCTGGGCAGAGGCCTCCCGCCAGCTCGCCCTGCACCAGCCGGGGCCCCTGCGCTCGATCCGGCCGCGAGGGCCAGTGCGGCCTGGACACACGGCGTCCTGCGGGGAAAGCGGTCGTCAGCGCGGCCGCTGGGAACCCGCCCCTCGGCTCCCAGAGAGACGTGTCTGTCCGCACCGGAGGAGCAGGAAGGGCAGAGGCCCACAGCTCAGCGCCCCGGGCCCTGAGCTCCCACACACCGTCCTGTCCGCCAGCCAAACCCTCAAAGCCACCGCTGCGGCTCGGCCCGCTCCCGCACCCGCTCCCGCACCCGCCGCCGGCCCCCCCCACCCCCCCGCGGCCGCCCGGACCCCCCTCCACCCGGACCCCCTCCACCCGGACCCCCCTCCACCCGGACCCCCTCCACCCCTCCACCCGGACCCCCTCCACCCGGACCCCCTCCACCCGGACCCCCCTCCCCCCGGACCCCCTCCACCCCTCCACCCGGACCCCCCTCCACCCGGACCCCCTCCACCCGGACCCCCTCCACCCCTCCACCCGGACCCCCTCCACCCGGACCCCGCCACAGGGAGAGAGGAAGTCGGCTGGAGGGGCGCTCACCTGCCTCCAGGTCCCGGTGCCCCGTCACGCCCTCACAGACACGCCCCCGCGCCGGGCCTGGCTGCGGGCAGGAGTCGACGGCCGCAGGCGTGATGGCCGCCAAGCCCTGAAACGGCAGGGACGCTGCTGGGACCGGGCCACCCCGACCCCGACCCGGACCCCGGACCCCGGACCCCGGGCCCCGGACCCCGGACCCCGGACCCCGGACCCCGGGCCCCGGACCCCGGACCCCGGACCCCGGACCCCGGGCCCCGGGCGGCCCTGGGAGGCGCCGTGCCCTGGGGAGAAGTCCCGGTCGCTTGGGGGTGCGCGGTCCTGAGGAGGAGGAGCCCCCAGCGGAGCTTCCTCCAGCCACGGGAGGGTGCGGGTCCCCGCCCCGCAGCACCCGCTGAAGGAACGGTGGCCCCGGCCGCTCCCGCCTTCCCTGGGCCGCGCTGCCTTCCAAGGAGAGCTTCCCGCCGGCCGGCAGACCCAAGGGTCCCGGTTCGACTCCGGTCAAGGACAGGTACCTTGGTTGCGGGCTCCTCCCCAGCCTGGTCGGGTGCGTGCAGGAGGCAACCAACCCATCGCTGTGTCTGTCTGTCTTGCCCGCTTTTCCACTGCCCCAAAAATCAATGGGAAACATCCTGGGCGAGGATTAACCACGACGGCGAAGGAGAGGTCTCCCGGCTCAGGGCAGGGCAGGCCCGGCCTCCTGCCTCCTCCTCCCTCCGGCGCAGGGTCCGAGGGCCGCCCGTGCTGCTGAGACAGGCGGCTGAGCCTGGGAGCCCTCTGCCGCCCTCCACGCCTCCTCCTGCCGGCTGCCCCCCACGCCCTCTGTCCCGCACGCCCTCTGCCCCCCACGCCCTCTGCCCCGCACGCCCTCTGCCCCCCACACCCTCTGCCCCCCACGCCCTCTGCCCCCCACGCCCTCTGCCCCCCACGCCCTCTGCCCCCCACGCCCTCCCCCCCCCTCGCCCGGCCTGCCCTCTGTCCCCCACGGCTGCCCCCCGGCCCTCTGCCCCCCACGCCCTCTGCCCCCCACGCCCCCCCTCGGAGCCCTGCACGCCCTCTGCCCCGCGGCCCTCTGCCCTGGACACCCTCTGCCCCCCGCGCCCTCTGCCCCCCACGCCCTCTGCCCTCCACGCCCTCACCCCCGCACGCCCTCTGTCCCAGGGCCCTCTGCCCCCCCGCCCTCTGAAAGACACCCCTGACCCCCAGCGGGCTTGCCCCCCACGCCCTCTGTCCCCCAGGGCCCACTGCCCCGCACCGGCAACCAGCCCCCACGCGCGGCCTGACTCACCGGCTCCCTCCGGAGCGGAGCCTCGTCCTCCCGGCGCCGCCCCCGCTCGGAGCCCTGCAGGCGGCCGGCGGCCCTGGACAGCTGACCCTCACTCGGCCCCTCCTCCGCCGGCACCTCCGGGGCCTCCGGCAGGGCCTTCCCGCCTGAAAGACACCCCGACAGGAAGCGGGCTTGCACGGGGTCAGGGTGAGGGGCACTCCACCGGCAACCAGAGGAATTCATCCTCAGGGGAGCGGTCAGGGGGAGAGCTGTTCCCTGAGTAACCAACCTCCCGTCCCCGTTTCTGTAGCCTTAACTGCTCCATGGTGAGCCCCGCACCCAAATGCTGACCCAGCAGGCACACCATGCTGTCAGCGGGAGGAGGGAGCAATGGGAGGTCAGGGAGAGCTCAGAGGGCAGCTGAGACGCAGTGTGGGAGGACAGACAGCGGGAGGAGGGAGGAATGGGAGGTCAGGGAGAGCTCAGAGGGCAGCTGAGACGCAGTGTGGGAGGACAGACAGCGGGAGGAGGGAGGAATGGGAGGTCAGGGAGAGCTCAGAGGGCAGCTGAGACGCAGTGTGGGAGGACAGACGGGGAGGGAGGAATGGGAGGTCAGGGAGAGCTCAGAGGGCAGCTGAGACGCAGTGTGGGAGGACAGACGGGGAGGGAGGAATGGGAGGTCAGAGGAGAGCTCAGAGGGCAGCTGAGATGCAGTGTGGGAGGACAGACGGGGAGGGAGGAATGGGAGGTCAGAGGAGAGCTCAGAGGGCAGCTGAGACGCAGTGTGGGAGGACAGACGGGGAGGGAGGAATGGGAGGTCAGAGGAGAGCTCAGAGGGCAGCTGAGACGCAGTGTGGGAGGACAGACAGCGGGAGGGAGGGAGGAATGGGAGGTCAGGGAGAGCTCAGAGGGCAGCTGAGACGCAGTGTGGGAGGACAGACGGGAAGGGAGGAATGGGAGGTCAGGGAGAGCTCAGAGGGCAGCTGAGACGCAGTGTGGGAGGACAGACGGGGGAGGGAGGAATGGGAGGTCAGGGAGAGCTCAGAGGGCAGCTGAGACGCAGTGTGGGAGGACAGACAGCGGGAGGAGGGAGGAATGGGAGGTCAGGGAGAGCTCAGAGGGCAGCTGAGACGCAGTGTGGGAGGACAGACGGGGGAGGGAGGGAGGAATGGGAGGTCAGGGAGAGCTCAGAGGGCAGTTGAGATGCAGTGTGGGAGGACAGAGAGAGGGAGGGAGGGAGGAATGGGAGGTCAGGGAGAGCTCAGAGGGCAGCTGAGACGCAGTGTGGGAGGGAGGCCACAGGAGGAAATGTGGTCTAATCCTTGAGTTTACTCAGCAACACTCGCTTTGACTCTTCCTCCATTTTATTCAACAAAATGTCTTCTCTAGCTCACTAGCCTCCTGCTTCATTGCTAATAAAATGACTAATAACCATGGCTGCTCAATGGAAACCTTGCAGGAACACCCCACCCTAACCGTCCTGAGCCACCCTAAGGTGTACCTCTGGCCCCTCCTGTCAGCATCACCTGTCCCTCTGAAGGATGGCCGGTGACAATTGTTTTAAAAATCCCATAAGCCGGTCACTTCCTCAAAGAGGAATAAGACAGTGAACAGGACACCGGCGTCAGGCAAACGGCTCTGAAGACCAGAGAGGCCACGGGAGGCTGACTGAGAGGGCGGGAGGGAGCTGGGGAGGCGCCGGGAGCGGAGGAACGCAGTCATGCTTAGAGGGATGGGGGAAGCTGGAGAGCACAGACAGCAGCTGAAAGTGGGGGGGTGGGGGGGAGTCGGTCCCAGGAGGACTGACTGGCCCTCCAGGCCCCGAGCTCAGGAGCCTGCCTGAGGCTGCTGACCTGTGACCCCCAGGGAGGGGCCCCCCACCTGGTCTCCCCCGCTCACCTGGGCACCAGCCTCCTGTCAGCCTGTTCTTGGCCACGCCGGGCGCTTCCCTCCGCTCCAAGGAGGAGATCACGTCGGGCTTATAGCGGCAAAGCCCTGAGGAATAGACAGAAGCGGGAGGTGGTCATGCGGTGAGTGTGTGCGGGGAGAGGGCGGGAGGGCGGGTGCTAACAGGGTGGGGCAGTGGGAGCGAGGGGGGCCATACCCAGCGACACCAGGTTCCCGTAGTTCTCCAGCATCACGTCTCGGTACAGGGCCTTCTGGGCGCAGCTCAGCCGGGCCCACTCCTCCGGGGAGAAAGCCACGGCCACGTCCCCAAACGTCACGGCGCCCTGGAAGGACAGACCATGTTTCTGCTCGGCCGGTGCGGGGCTGGCCGGTGCGGGGCTGCGATGGACTGCACGGTGTCCCCCAGAGTCGAAGGGGGAGGTGCTAACCCCCAGGCCTTCCCAGTGTGAGTGCATGTGGAGGCAGGGCCCTGGGAGAGGCGAGGGAAAGTTCAATGGAGTCATGGGGCGGGGCGTCAGCAATCGGACTGGTGTCCTTGGAAGAGGAGGGAGCAGCAGCAGGAAGGAGGGAGCAGAGGCGGCAGGAGGGGGCGGCCTGCTCGCTGAGCAAGGAGGCCCCAGGAGAACCAGCCCCGCAGACACCCTGACCTTGAACCTGTGGTCACGGGAGCCGTGAGAAAAGAAACCGCTGATGCCCTAGCCCCGTGGTCGGCAAACTGCGGTTCACGAGCCACATGCGGCTCTTTGGCCCCTTGAGTGTGGCTCTTCCACAAAATACCACGGCCTGGGCGAGTCTATTTTGAAGAAGTGGCGTTAGAAGAAGTTTAAGTTTAAAAAATTTGGCTCTCAAAAGAAATTTCAATCGTTGTACTGTTGGTATTTGGCTCTGTTGACTAATGAGTTTGTCGACCACTCGACCACTGCCCTAACCAGTTTGGCTCATTGGTAGAGCATCGGCCTGTGGACTGAAGGGTCCCAGGTTCGATTCCGGTCAAGGGCATGTACCTTGGTTGCGGGCACATCCCCAGTTAGGGGGTGTACTGGAGGCAGCTGATTGATGTTTCTCTCTCATCGATGTATCCCTCTCCCTTCCTCTCTGTAAAAAATTAATAAAATATATTTTTAAAAAAATAGAAAGGAGGAAGTGGGGGGCGGGGGGGGGCGGGGTGTGGAGCCCTGGAGCCCTGGGCTACCTCCACGGCCCATCATGCACCAGAATGTGAGGAAATGGGAACCAGCCCTCAGCACAGGCCTCTTGAACTGAGTATGTTTAGCGCCCCCATGTTCACTGCAGCATTATTTGCAAATTTAGCCCAAATATGGATGCTACCCAAGTGCCCATCGGTAGACCAAGTGGATAAACACGCCGTGGCACGTTTACACAATGGACTCTTACTCAGCCATAAAAAGAGAGTGAAATCTTGCCATTTGTGACAACCTGGATGGACCTGGAGGGTATCATGGTAAGTGGAATAAGTCAAGATGGAGGGTGGAGGGGGAGGTGCTGGGTAAAAAAGTTGAAAGTATTAAAAAGTACAAATTGGGCCCTAGCTGGTTTGGCTCAATGGGTAGAGTGTTGGCCTGCAGACTGAAGGGTCCTGGGTTTGATTCTGGTCAAGGAACATGCTAGGCTTGCAGGCTCCATCCCCAGCAGGTGGCGTGCAGAAAGCAGACAGTCAATGATTCCCTCTCATCATTTTAAAAAAATATATTTGATTTTTTACAGAGAGGAAGGGAGAGAGAGTTAGAAACATTGATGAGAGAGAAACATCCATCAGCTGCCTCCTGCACACCCCCCACCGGGAACGTGCCCACAACCAAGGCACATGCCCCTGACCGGAATCAAACCCGGGACCCTTGAGTCCGCAGACCGACCCTCTATCCACTGAGCCAAACCGGTTAGGGCCCTCTCGTCATTTTAAAAAATATATATTTTTTTATTGACTTCAGAGAGGAAGGGAGGAGAGAAGAAAAAGATGAAAATATTAATGATGAGAGACAATCACTGATTGGCTGCCTCTTGCACGCTCCACACTGGGGACCGAGCCTGCAACCTGCACATGTGCCCTTGACCGGAATCGAACTTGAGACCCTTCAGTCCACAGGCTGACGCTCTATCCACTGATAGGCCAGGGCTCCCTCTCATCATTGATGTTTCTATCTCTCTTTCCCTCTCCCTTCCTCTCTGAAATCAATAAGAAATACATATATATTTTTTAATACATATATACATATATACATATATATATACATATAAAAAGAAGTACAAGTTGGTAGTTACAGAGCAGTCACCGGATGTAAAGTACAGCATGGGGAACATCGTCAATAATATTGTATCAGCCCTGACTGGTTTGGCTCAATGGATAGAGCGTTGGCCTGCGGACTGAAGGGTCCCAGGTTCAATTCTGGTCAAGGGCGTGTACCTTGGTTGCGGGCACATTCCCAGTAGGGGGTATGCAGGAGGCAGCTGATCGATGTTTCTCTCTCATCGATGTTTCTAACTCTCTCTCCCTCTCCCTTCCTCTCTGTAAAAAAATCAATAAAATATATTTTTTAAAAAATAATAATAATATTGTAACAATTATGTATGGTACCAAGCGGGTACTGGAAATGGTGTGTGTGTGTGTGGGGGGGTGTCACTTTGTAAGTTATGTAAATGTCTAGTCACTGTACTGTACACCTGAAAGTAATACGATAGAGCACATCAACTGTCATCTACAATAATAAAAGCATAATACACTAATTAGACTGGACATTGTTCCGGAAGAAGCTGTGGCTGCGGGGGGCTGAGGCAGAGGCAGCTTCCGTGTACGAATTTTGTGCATCGGGCCTCTAGTTGAAAAATAAAGTGAAAAAGTGACCTCAACAATTAAAAAAACACAAAACAGTACGCAGTCCAGAAAAGCAAGGGTGCACTTCAGCAAGGAGACAGGAACTTAACTTACCTGGGACGTGACTTGGCGGTCATTTCCTGTCCCTACAGCCTCCTGCGTGAGCCTCCGCGGCTGGAGAAGGGCGGGGTCCTTGCAAGGCGGAGCTGGGGGGTGGGGAGGGGGAGAGAAAGGAGTGGTCAGGTCTACAAGGTCTCAAATCACCAGCCTGCAAACGCTGGGTCCCAGGGGAATCTTCCCCAGCCACGCTCAGAAAGGGCTTCCCCTGGCCCAGGGGTTGAGCGCTGACCTATGAACCAGGAGGTGAGGGTTCAATTCCTGGTCAGGGCACATACCCAGGTGGTGGGCCCGATCCCCAGTGGGGGGTATGCAGGAGGCAGCTGACCCATGATTGTCTCTCATCATGGATGTTCCCCTCTCTCTCCCCCTCTCCCTTCCTCTCTGACATCAATAGAAATGTCCTATATAACATCCTATATAATAAAAGCCTAATATGCAAATCGACTGAACGGGGGAACTACCGGTCGATATGACACACACTGACCACCAGGGGGCAGACGCTCAATGCAGGAGCTGCCCCCAGCCCATAGGCCCCAAGCCAACCAAGGTCCTCACAGAGGGAGGTGACCTGCAGGGGGGCGTTCAGGGAGCAGGGCCAGCGAGCTGGCAGTGCCAGGCTGGCCAAGGCGGGTGCCAGGGAAGGGGGGGGGAGTGGGGTGGGGCCAATCGCCCCGCTGGTCGCCCCACAGATAGACCCTGATCGCCAGCCAGGCCTAGGGACCCAACCTGTGCACAAAGTTCGTGCACTGGGACTCTACAATGAGTGGCCAGATGATTATGATCTCTGAACGCATAATAATCTGGCCACTCAGTGTGTGTGTGTGTGTGTGTGTGTGTGTGTGTGTGTGTGTGTGTGTGTGTGTGTGTGTGTGTATCAGAGGCCCGGTGCATGAATTCGTGCATGGGTGGGGTCCGGCCAGCCTGGCCAGGGGGAGGGGACATGGGCGGTTGGCCGGCCTGCCTGCTGGTGAACTCCTGGTCGAGGGGACCATTTGCACATGAGCCGGTTATTCTATAGGGCAGACACTGAGTGGCCAGGTGATTATGCGCTCAGGGATCACCATAACCTGGCCACTCGGTGTGTCTTTAATAAAAAAAGAAAGGGCTTCGGCAGGTGGAGAACCCAATGCGCGGGCACCGGCAGCATGAGGCCAGCTGTGCAGGGGCCGCTGGGATGGGCCCGTTACTCCCGCGGCGACCACGGGAGGGGCGGGGTGTCCGTCTCCGGGAGCACGCGATCGGGGTGCCTGGCGAGGTGACCCCGGGGCCAGCCCAGTCCCTCCCGGCACCGCAGCCGATGCTCTGACGCCCGTTCAGCGCCCAGACCTCTGGGTCCCCGCCCCGCGAGCGGGTGAAGGCGTCCCCCTCACCTCTGTCCTCAGGCCCCGGGGTCGCCGCTCGTCGCTGGCCCGCGGAGGCGAGGCCGCTCCCGCAGCGCGGCCTTCCCGGGCCCCGGCGGACCAGAGGGGCCGGGGTCGCCGCCGTCGGGCCTCGGCCCGGCCCGGGCTTTGTGCGGGGGACGCCGCCCCGAGCCGGACACCCCAGCCCGCGGGCCCCCGCGCTCCCGGCCGTCCTCGCTGCGCCCCGCATGACCCCGCGGACACCCTGCCCACTCGGGGCACCACCGGCTACAGCGGCACCACCCCCGCCCCCGCCCCCGGCCCCGGCCCCGGCCCCGGCCCCGGCCCCGCCCGGACCCAAGCCGCCCAGCCCACCACCAGGCACAGCACGCAAGAACCCACAGCGCGACGCCGCCGGAAGTGGGCGTGTCCCCCGCCGCCGCGCCCTCTGGGAAATGTAGTCCCGCCGAGGTTGCAAAGGCAGCCAGCAGAACAGACTGCGAGTGGGAGGTCCAACCCGGGTTGACTTTACCTCCTTCAGTGACACCCCCCCCCCCCCCCCCCCCCCCAGGGCCGATTGGTCCGGGCCAGACGGGAACTAAAGGCCACCCCGAGTGACAGAGCCGCGCCCCAGGGGATTCTGGGAGTCGGTGCCTGGGTTGGAGCGGTTGCTAGGCTGGGCACGTAGGGGTGGGGGGCTCAGGTGGGTTTCTATGGGGTGTGGTTGTCGACAGAATGGGGAACAGCAACGCTGGCCAACGCAGGGACTCCGATGGCATGTGGGTGTGAGTGTGTCTTCTTGTGCCTGGAGCCCACCTTTGACCCCAGGAGGCCCCTTCTCCCCGGATACTGCGACCTCCCCACCTGCCACACCCATCCTCCCAAGACAGCTCCCTTGTACTGGGTCTGAGCAAGCTGCTGCTGCTTCTACTTCTTTTTTAATGATAACGTGGAATTATTGACATTTAGTTGTTGATGTTAAGTTAAAAAACAACAACAAATTATAATATACTATAATCTCATTTTTTTTGTAAAAACTAGAGGCCCGGTGCACGAATTCGTGCACCAGTGCGGTCCCTTGGCCTGGCCTGTGGGATCGGGTCGAAACTGGCTCTCCGACATCCCTTGAGGGGTCCCAGATTGTGAGAGGGCGCAGGCCAGGCTGAGGGACCCCACTGGTGCACGATTGGGGCAGGGAGAGAAGCAGGAGGTTGGCCAGCCGGGGAAGGACCGTGGGAGGGCTCTAGGGTGTGTCCAGCCCATCTTACTCAGTCCTGATGGGCCGGACCCCAGCAGCAAGCTAACCTACCATTGGAGTGTCTGTCCCCTGGTGGTCAGTGCACATCATAGCAAGCAGTTGAGTGGCCTTAGCATATCATTAGCATATTACCCTTTGGTTGAATGGATGACTGGATGACTGGTCATTTAGCATATTAGGTTTTTATTATATAGGATAGTTCAGTATACAGATACTTGACTGAAATGTTACTAGTGGTAGGATTATGGATGATTTCATTTTCTTCCCAACACTCCATACTACCTGAATCTAAAAAATAATATTCATTTGTCCCAACATTTTTCTTCCTTTTTTAAAATATATATTTTATTGATTTTTTCTATAGAGAGGAAGAGAGAGGGACAGAGAGTTAGAAACATCAGTGAGAGAGAAACATCGATCACCTTCCTACTGCACACCCCCTAATGGGGATGTGCCTGCAACCAAGGTACATGCCCTTGACCGGAGTCGAACCTGGGACCCTTGAGTCTGCAGGTCGGCGCTCTACCCACTGAGCCACACTGGTTAGGGTAGGGCTGTCCCCACATTTTTTGTCTGGGCATCTCCTCAGAGAGAGCTGCCCTGCCTCCCTGGCACAAACACCGGCCCTCATGACCTTTTACATTTGCTACATACCATTATCCAGCATTAACTGGGGTTTACTCATTTGTAAGAATACTAGAGGCCAGGTACACAGCATTCGTGTGGGGGGAAGGGGGTGGTCCCTCAGCCCAGCCTGCACCCTTTAGCAGTCTGGGAGCCCTTGGGGGATGTCCGACTGATGGCTTAGGCCCGATCCCCACAGCCTAAGCTATCAGTCGGACATCCTCCAAGCACTCCCAGACTACGAGAGGGCACAGGCCGGGCTGAGGGACCGCCCCCGCCCCCCGAGTGCATGAATTTCATGCATTGGGCCTCTAGTGTTTCAAAAATGGCTTGTGTTCTAGTTCATGTCTTAAAGCAAAAGAACTTTAAGATAAGTTATTCTTTCTCTTGCGTTATATTACTCAGTACCGTTACTGACAGGCATCATACCGACTCCTGGGACTGGCACGTCTCGTTCTCTTTCTGTTGGTTTAAGGTAACAGTGATCTAGACCACAGCGGATTGCTACTATCCATGCATGCTTTTCTGGCACAAAATACAACGAGGAGCACAACACCCTTTGCTCCATTTCACCCAATAACCACATCTTAATAATAAGCCACACTTCCTGAGGATTTGTTGCATGAAACCGACTCAATACTACCAATCTCTGTATTGCTTAGGTTTCTTTCCTTGACAGCAATGTAACCTAATCTAATTTTATTTTATTTGTTTAAATATATTTTATTGATTTCTTTTACAGAGAGGAAGGGAGAGGGATAGAGAGTTAGAAACATCAATCAGCTGCCTCCTGCACACCTCCTGCTGGGGATGTGCCCGCAACCAAGGTACATGCCCTTGACCGGAATCGAACCTGGGACCCTTCAGTCTGCAGGTCGATGCTCTATCCAATGAGCCACACTGGTCAGGGTTGGATACATTTTTTTTTTAAATGGACATGTTTTATGCCTGTCCTGTGAATAAATGCCCACCAAAGACCAGAGGAGCTTGTCCTATTCTGACATTTCCACATGTAGAAGCGATCCCTGTCCCCTCCAGGGTGATGTAATAAAAAACGCTATAATATCCCAGAATCAAAGAGAAAAAGGAAGAAGGAAGGGAGGAAGGGAGGGAGGGAGAGAGGGGGGGAGGGAGGGAGGAAGGGGGGGAGGAAGGGGGGGAGGAAGGGGGGGAGGAAGTAAGGAAGGGAGGGAGGGAGGAAGGAAGGACAAAAGGAAGCAAGGAAGGGAGGGAAGGAGGGAAGGAGGAAGGGAGGGAGGGATAAAGGAAGGGAGAAAGGAAGGAAAGAAGGAAGTAAGGAAGGGAGGGAGGGAGGGAGGGAAGAAGGGAGGGAGAGGGAGGGAGGAAAGGAAGAAGGGAGGGAGGGAGGGAGGGAAAAATGAAGGGACGGAGGGAAGGAGGGATAGAGGGAGGGAGGAAAAAGAAAATAACATTGGCAAAAACAACCCTTGCCACTGCCCAGAGACAGTTTCCTGATGCAGCAGCGCCATCGTGTGGACAGAATCACCAACTACAACAGATCAATATCCTGGAAACAGAGATTCCCCCCCACACACACACCTCCCCACCCGTTATTCTCCTTCCCCCTGACATCCCCACTCAAGGGCAAGTCAACTTAGACGGAATGATTAGAAATCAAGGGATCCATCCCTAACCGGTATGGCTCAGTGGATAGAGCGTCGGCCTGCGGACTGAAGGGTCCGGGGTTCGATTCCAGTCAAGGGCATGTACCTTGGTTGCAGGCACATCCCTAGCAGGAGACAGCTGATTGATCTTTCTCTCTATCCCTCTCCTTTCCTCTCTGTAAAAAAAAATCAATAAAATATATTTTAAAGAATCAAGGGGCTCAAAAGGCCTTGCTTGTCGAATGAAAATACTAACATACTCAGGGTTGAGGGTCAGCTCAGTTTTACATGAAGGAGTGGGAGCTACCCTTTCAGGAAAATGTTACCCCTTCCTCTGCCTCCTGAAGAGCTACTGTCTCAATGGGGCTTTTATTTTTTTAAGGTTCCCCCGAAATGCCCGGACCCGATGCATTGTGTTTCGGCCGAGATGAAAGCTGGTGCTGTCTGCCGAAGGAGGCAGCTACCCAGACCCATGCGGTTACAGTCAGGTGACAGAGTAGGGCTGAGCAGAGTAACCACCATCTTACCGCAGACCAGACCTTACAAAACACCAAGATGGGTCCAGTCGAGGGCCCATGCTGGGAGAAGGCCTTTCTAATGGGAGCAGTCTCAGACCAGCTTTGTTCAGTTGTCTCCGTTCTTTTTAAAAAATATGTATTTTCACTGATTTCAGAGAGGAGGGGAGAGGGAGAGATAGAAATATCAATGACGAGAATCATGGATCAGTTGCCTCCGGCACGCCCCCTACTGGGGATAGAGCCCACACCCTGGGCATGTGGCCAGAGGAGGAATGGGACCATGACCTCCTGGTTCATAGGTTGATGCTCAGCCACTGAGCCACACTGGCTGGGCTCTATGTTCTTTTTTAATTTATTTTTAAATATATCTTATTGATTTTTTTACATAGAGGAAGGGAGGGAGGGAGAGAGAGAGATAGAAACATCAATGAGAGAGAAACATCAATCAGCTGCCTCCAGCACACCCCCCACCACTGGGGATGTGCCCGCAACCAAGGTACACGCCCTTGACCGGAATCGAACCTGGGACCCTTCAGTCCTCAGGCCGACGCTCTATCCAGAGCCACACCGGCCAGGGCCGTTCTTTTTTTAAAGCATAGAAACTTGTAACCATTTCACATTTGAGTGGGGGAAATGGAGACATGCTCCCGTAACCCGTGTGCAAAGCAGGAACTATCATTAGCAGGCTCAAGGTAGGTTGTTTTGATATGCATGAGTCAAGTAGTGTCACTTTCTAAACTTGGTCAGGGTTGATAAAAAGTGAAGCAATCAGACCTGGCCAGGTGGCTGGCTCCGTTGTAACATTGTCCTGTACACCGAAAGGTGTTGGAGTTGATTGCTGGTTGGGGCACACACGTGAGTTTTGGGTTCAAACCTCAGTCGGCACATATGGGAGGCAACCAATCGATGGTCCTCCCTCTCTTCCTCCCTAAAAATCAATGAAATCATATCATGTGAGGAGACGAGGCACCTTTGTGAATCACTGGGAGTGTAGTTTGAAACGGGCAACTGAGTCCCCGTGGGTGAAACTCAGGATCAGAGGTGCACGTGTATTTCATATGTAACGTGGTGAGAGAGCCTCAGCAATGGAAGGAACTGGTTACCTATGGGAAGTGGAGAGTTGATTAGCTGGCAGGAAGAGGAATAAGGAGCTTTGCCGCTACAGTTCCAAGACAACATTTTACTTCACTTTCTTTAAAAAGGGAAACATCCGGATTCCATGTGGTTTTTAAGGTATGATTAACAACAACAACAACAATAATTATTATTATTATTTTATATATTTTATTGATTTTTTACAGAGAGGAAGGGAGAGGGATAGAGAGTTAGAAACTTTGATGAGAAACACCGATCAGCTGCCTCCTGCACACTCCCCACAGGGGATGTGCCCGCAACCAAGGTACATGCCCTTGACCGGAATCGAACCTGGGCCCCTTCAGTCTGCAGGCCGACGCTCCATCCACTGAGCCAAATTAACAATAATTATTATTAAACTCGTGGCCTGATGCACGAATGAAGATTCGTGCAACAATGGGCCTTCGCTTCGGCCCGGGACCGCCTTTCTACCTTCCCACGCTGCCCAGAGGCCCAGAGTGGATGAGGTGGTGCAGAATGCCTGTCGTCGCCATGGCAATGATGCAAGCATCCCACCCCGTCCCCAGCTGCTTGGGGCCTGCAAATTAACCCGCCATCTTTGTTGGGCTAATTTGCATACTCACTCCTGATTGGCTGGTGGGCGTAGCGGAGGGATGGTCAATTTACATGTTTCTCTTTTATTAAGTGTAGATTTTAGATAGGGAGTAACATCAACTTGTTGTCCCACTCATTTATGCAATCATTTGTTAAATCTTGTATGTGCCCTGACTGGGAATTGGACCCGCAACCTTGGTGTATGGGACAATGCTCCAATCAACAGAGCTACCCTGGCCAGGCAGCGAACTTATCTTCAGGGCGAGAGAGCAAAGGCAGGCTTTGTGGCCAGTCTTCCTCCAACCACTCAGCTCTGTAATACTTTATTTATTTATTTATTTATTTATTTTTTATTTTATTTTTTATTTTTTTTTATTTATTTATTTATTTTAATTTCTTTATTGATTAAGGTGTCACGTATTTGTCCTCATCCCCCCATTCCCATCCCACACCCCTTCCCACGGATGCCCCAACCCCCTGTTGAACTTAACCATTGGTTAGGCTCATATGCATGCACACAAGTCCCTTGGTTGATCTCTCCCCTCTCCCTCCACCCTCCCCTATCTTCCCTCTGAGGCCCGATAGTCCGATCGATGCCTCCCTGTTTCTGGTTCTGTTCTTGTTCATCAGTCTATGTTGTTCGTCATTTCCCCTAGATGAGCAAGATCATGTGTCACTAGAGATATACTTATAAGAACTGAATGTGAGACAAGCAATAATAGTTATGCTGACAGGCAAATGAATCAGTCTGTAGTGAGTTTCTTTCTGGACCAACAGTTCTTTTGAGACCCCATATCAATGTCCACCAGTTCTTTATGTCTACATGTCAGTACTGACCCCTCAGCTCTGGATGGTGGACAAATGGTGGTAATGCAGGTCCGACACCCTCTGTTTTGGTCTTGGCCGGACCCAGGGGCATGGCTTCACCCGGACTCAGGGGCACGTGGCCTCACCCGGGCCCAGGGGGTGCATGGCCTCACCTGGACCCGGGTGCGTGTGGCCTCACCTGGACCCAGGACCCAGCCTCACCCGGATCCAGGGGCACACGGCCTCACCCGGACCCGGGATGATCCAGCTTCACCCGGACCCAGGGGTGCGTGGCCTCACCCGGACCCAGGGGCACGTGGCCTCACCCAGACCCAGGGGGCGCGTGGCCTCACCCGGACCCGGGACCCAGCCTCGCCTGGATCCAGGGGCACACGACCTCACCCGGACCCGGGATGCTCCAGCTTCACCCGGACCCAGGGGCACGTGGCCTCACCCAGACCCAGTGGCGCGTGGCTTCACCCGGACCCAGGATCCAGCTTCACCCGGACCCAGGGGCGCATGGCCTCACCTGGACCCAGGGGCGCACGGCCTCACCCAGACCCGGGATCCAGCTTCACCCGGACCCAGGGGCGCATGGCCTCACCCGGACCCAGGGGCGCACGGCCTCACCCGGACCCGGGATCCAGCTTCACCTGGACCCAGGGGCGTGTGGCCTCACCCGGACCCAGGGGCACGTGGCCTCACCCAGACCCAGGGGCGTGTGTCCTCTCCCGGACCCAGGGGCGCGTGGCCTCACCCGGACCCAGGGGGCGCGTGGCCTCACCCGGACCCGGGACCCAGCCTCGCCTGGATCCAGGGGCACACGACCTCACCCCCGGACCCGGGATGCTCCAGCTTCACCCGGACCCAGGGGCGCGTGGCCTCACCCAGACCCAGTGGCGCGTGGCTTCACCCGGACCCAGGATCCAGCTTCACCCGGACCCAGGGGCGCATGGCCTCACCTGGACCCAGGGGGGCGCACGGCCTCACCCAGACCCGGGATCCAGCTTCACCCGGACCCAGGGGCGCATGGCCTCACCCGGACCCAGGGGCGCACGGCCTCACCCGGACCCGGGATCCAGCTTCACCTGGACCCAGGGGCGTGTGGCCTCACCCGGACCCAGGGGCACGTGGCCTCACCCAGACCCAGGGGCGTGTGTCCTCTCCCGGACCCAGGGGCGCGTGGCCTCACCCGGACCCAGGGGGCGCGTGGCCTCACCCGGACCCGGGACCCAGCCTCGCCTGGATCCAGGGGCACACGACCTCACCCGGACCCGGGATGCTCCAGCTTCACCCGGACCCAGGGGCGCGTGGCCTCACCCAGACCCAGTGGCGCGTGGCTTCACCCGGACCCAGGATCCAGCTTCACCCGGACCCAGGGGCGCATGGCCTCACCTGGACCCAGGGGCGCACGGCCTCACCCAGACCCGGGATCCAGCTTCACCCGGACCCAGGGGCGCATGGCCTCACCCGGACCCAGGGGCGCACGGCCTCACCCGGACCCGGGATCCAGCTTCACCTGGACCCAGGGGCGTGTGGCCTCACCCGGACCCAGGGGCACGTGGCCTCACCCAGACCCAGGGGCGTGTGTCCTCTCCCGGACCCAGGGGCGCGTGGCCTCACCCGGACCCAGGGGTGCGTGGCCTCTCCCAGACCCATGGTCGCGTGGCCTCACCCGGATCCAGGGGCGCACGGCCTCACACTGACCCAGGGGTGTGAGGCCTGACCTAGACCCAGGGGTGTGTGACCACACCCGAGCCCAGGGGTACACAGCCTCGCCCGGACCCGGGACCCAGCCTCTCCCGGACCCAGGGGCGTATGGCCTCACCCGGACCTGGGATTCAGCTTCACCTGGACCCAGGGGCGCGTGGCCTCACCCGGACCCAGGGGCGTGTGGCCTCACCCGGACCCAGGGGCGCGTGGCCTCTCCCAGACCCAGGGGCACGTGGCCTCACCCGGACCCAGGTGCGTGAGGCCTCACCCGGACCCGGGACCCAGCCTCTCCCGGATCCAGGGGCACACGGCCTCACCCAGACCCAGGGGTGTGTGGCCTCTCCCAGACCCATGGTCGCGTGGCCTCACCCGGACCCAGGGGTGTGAGGCCTTACCTAGACCCAGGGGCGCGTGGCCTCACCCGGACCCAGGGGCGCATGGCCTCACCCAGACCCGGGTTCCAGCTTCACCCGGACCCAGGGGCACATGGCCTCACCCGGACCTGGGATCCAGCTTCACCCGGACCCAGGGGCGCGTGGCCTCACCCGGACCCAGGGGTGTGTGGCGTCACCCGGACCCAGGGGCGCGTGGCCTCTCCCAGACCCAGGGACGCGTGGCCTCACCCGGACCCAGGTGCGCGAGGCCTCTCCCGGACCCGGGACCCAGCCTCTCACGGATCCAGGGGCACACGGCCTCACCCGGGCCCGGGATACAGCTTCACCCGGACCCAGGGGCGCGTGGCCTCTCCCGGACCCAGGGGCGCGTGGCCTCACCCAGACCCGGGACCCAGCGGGGTTTCGTCTTCTTGATCCCAATTCCTGTTGGTCAATTCCCTCTCAGCAATTCCTTCGGCCATTTTCTTAGAGCTCCAGGGCGGCTGCCGCAGAACTCGTTGGGCTGCGGGCTTGGCGAAGCTCCGGTGTGCCCGGTGCGCGGTGGCGGGCTGGTCCGGGGTCGCTGCGTTGGCCCTTGGGTCTGCAGTGGTGGCCAGTCGCCGAGTGTGTGCACCTGGCCGCTTCCGGGGCGTTGAGCTTCTTGAAGGACTCGGAGGTCAGCAAGCGCGGAGTCTCCCACCCCATGTCTCTCAGGGGCTCGTCTGTCCGTGATTGGCAGCGAGTGGAGCCATCCCCTCAGCCGGAGACCGCCGGGGGAACTGCGCCGAGCACGTTCCAGGCTGCCATTGTGTCGCCTGAGCCGTAGTTCTTAAAGTGTGATCTTTGGGTCACCGGCATCAACATCACCCCGCGTACCCCTCTCTTTTATTCTAGTTGTAGAGCATCTGCTCAGCCAGCCCTCCGGTGGTTCTGGATGGTGTCTGCTCTGCTCTCCTCTCATAGTCTCAAAATTGTTGTGGTAGGCAACAATCAGGCTTCCGCCCTATGCCTCCATCTTGGTCCTCCTTTGTATAGTTAAGTCTTGGTTGTTGTTGGTGTCACTGGGAGGAATTGTCCTCCTGGCCAATTGTCCGTGAGGACCCTCTGTGTCTATAAAGGAAGAGTTGCTGTGCAGGAGACACGTTTATGGGCCGGATCTTGTTGCAGCAAGGCTTTGGCGCTCAGAGTCTGCCTCTTGAATGTGTCCCTTATGCGAGTGGTTGAAATCTGGTGTCATCTCACACCGACCACTAGATGCCCTCGTTTTTGGGTCTCCAGTGGGGTGCAGGTCAGCTACTGCCTGAGGCCACTCAGCAGGAGTTACAGTAAAAACTGCAGTTTCCTCCTCCTGTCTAAGCGGCCCTGGAGCAGTCCGACTAGAACCGCAGTTCATCTGGTCAAGCTGCCACAGGGCAGGCCACCCACATGCAAAAGCCGCTGCTTGGAGCCCAGGCGGGCCTTATCCCTTCCGAGTTTGCTCTGTCCTCTTCCCTCTTAGCTGTAAATCCACCCTTCAGCCCGCTCTCCTGTGGTTCTGGGTGGCAGACGCTCTGTTCTCCAGTTGTATTTTTGAAATTGCTGTGCACGGCGCAGTTCATTTGTTTAACTTTGCCGCCTTCTTGGTTCTCCTCTCTCAAAATGGCTAAAGGTCTTGAAATCCTAAAAATCCTCCAAGTCGGTGTCGGCGGCCTCTGGGGCCCCAAGGATCTCAATGGGCAGCTCGGCCAGGTCGGTGACGCGGATGGGCCCATCCTGCAGAAAGATGGTCTCTTCCTTCACTGAGAGCCACTGCGCCGAGTCCGCAGCCGCCGCCGCCGCCATAGCAGCTGCCGCGGCCGCCCACGAGCTCATGGCCCCAGCTGAGGTGCTGACAGAGAGAAGCAGCCGCCCGGCCTGGGGAGACGCGAGCAGGAGGCGCCGCGCTCACCAGTCCATCTTTTAGTTGTATTTCCGAAACTGCCATGCGAGGCAACAGATCAGCCGTTCAACTCCGCCGCCATCTTCCAGAGCCGTAGATTTTAAAGTGAGATCTTTGGCTCACCGGCATCAGCGACATCCCGCGTCCCCCTCTCCTTTACTCTAGTTGTAGAGCATCTGCTCAGCCAGCCCTCCGGTAGTTCTGGATGGTGTCCGTTCTGTTTTCTAGTTGTAGTTTCAAAATTGTTGTGGTAGGCAACAATCAGGCGTCCGCCCTATGCCGCCATCTTGGTCCTCTCCTCCAACCACTCAGCTCTGACCGTTGTAGACAATAAGTAGTAAAGGAGCATGGCTATGTTCCAATAAAACTTTATTTATAAGACAGGCAGCAGGACAGATTTGGTTTGTTAACCACTCTACCAGGCAGAATAGGATATTACATAATGATAAACAGTATGGTTCATAAACAGGGCTTTAAGTAACATTCAAACATAAAAGTAAAAATTTCTGGAAATTCATGATCTTGATCAAAAAGGTTCAATTTTAGGAAATTCTGAAACAATACATCAAATAATATAAGACAATGGAAAGTTTTATCACTATAATTTACAGGCATAAATAGAATCTTGTGTCACACACACACACACACAAAGCCCTAGCCAGTTTGGCTCAGTGGACAAAGCATAGAGCGTCAGCCCGTGGACTGAAGGGTCTTGTGTCCCATTGCATCAAGGACACATACCTTGGTCAGGGTGCAAGCAGGAGGCAACCAATTAGTGAGTCTCTCTCACATCAATTTTCTGTGTCTTTCCCCCTGCTTTCCACTCTCTCTAAAAGAAAACAATAGAAAAATATCCTTGGGTAAGGATTAACAATAAATGTGTATGTTAGAAATAAGGCGAGCCCCCCAAGTCAGGGGTCCTGGTAGAATACAGAACACTCGAGAGCCAGGCAGCAAGGCAAACATATTTACTTCCATGTAGAAGGGTGCGCACACATGGTCTGAAAGCGCGTGCACACCAAGCAGGCGGGCTGCTCGGCTTTATAATCCCTGATGCACGTGACCTGTCCTTTGCTCCTGATTGGAGCTCAGGTGCACAGTCTTTTGCGACTGGCTAATTCAAAGGGAGGGGTTGGCCTTTGCAGGTTCAAGATGGAGGCCCCCAGGGGAGCTGCAAACCAAGCGGCCAACATGGCAGCTGTCTAAACTGTTCTTTGACGGAAAAGATGATTTGTTGATTCTCACATGTGTGTGTTATGAAATATACAGAAATCAACTTGTACTTAGCCATAACGAAAAAACGTCAACATATAAAAAAGTAGGTGTTGACGTTTAGGCCACGTTTACCCATCAACTTTAGCGGAAAGGTTTCCCTTCCTCACAGAACAAGGCATCACAGAGTTTCAGAAGCGGTCCTGTGGCTCAACGTTGCCAGGGCTGCTGAGCCCGCTTCTATGCGTTGCCTGTCGGTTCCGAAATGGCTGCAGTAGCTCCGGGCATCATGTCTCAGAGGGAAATGTCTCAGAGCAGAAGTGAGAGGAGAGGGAGTCTTCCGAATACACGTCTCTTCTGGAGGAGGAGAATCTCCCCCAGGAGCCCACAGGCCCCAGGAACAGACAGGCCACCCTGAGCTGCAGAGGCTGAAATCAGCACCTGATGTCTTCAGATTCTAAGGCCAACACACACGTGCACCGATAGCAAGGAGAAATGAGTATGGCTACGAGGCAGGCAACCAACCACTCCGTCCATGACAGAGGTTTAAAAATAACCCCAAACAGCCCTAATCGCCTTGGCTCAGTGGATAGAGCATTGAACGGCAGAGTCAAGGGTCCCGGGTTCGATTCTGGTCCAGGACATGTACCTGGGTTGCGGGCACATCCCCAGTGGGGAGTGTGCAGGAGGCAGCTAATCGATGTTTCTCTCTCATCGATGTTTCTAACTCTCTCTCCCTCTCCCTTCCTCTCTGTAAAAAATAAAACTAAAAAAAAAACAACACAAAAAACCCCAAACAATCAAAAGGGGTGGGAATTAAGACACCATTGCCTAAAATTAGTTTACTCTTGGGTCAGGTAGAATTAAAAAGTAGACGGACAGCTCAGTACCTGAGGAGGCGGGCTGAGAAGGCAGCCTGGAGGCTCAGGACACCCTTAACTACCACGGGACACTGTGCGATGCCAGGGACCCATAAGAAGGACATGAACAGAGAGTTGGAGGGTCAGGGAGACAGTCCTCCTTCAGGCGGCAGGACAGAAAAATGAGTGAGGAATGGGAGAAAATCCTGGGCAAATACACAGGTGCTATGAAAAGGTCTCTCCTGACAAAGATAAGAAAACTTAGTCATGGAAGCCAATGCTTACGTGGAAACCATTTCACAGAAGCTTGGAGACGGCCACAGGAAGCGGCAGGAGCAAAGGCCGAACACTGATGACGAATACAATGACCAAGTAGAGACTTTGATTCAAAAGGTGGAGTTGCGGTGAGAAGTGAGAAAACCGCAGAAGGCCTTTTCGGAGCAACAAAAGTGTTCCCCAAAATGAGAAACAGTCTACAGCAGATCCTGCAAGAAATGAAAGGTGCACACGAGCAGTGCACACCGGATGTGGCATGCTTCACGATACATGAAGAACAGCATGTTGCTAAAGAAATAAAAGAAATTAAGAGAGGAATTGGCCCAATTGCACAAAAAGCTCACGAAGGATGCGAAACAGCAAGTGCGAACAGAGCTGGCCGTTACCCGTTACTCTGTTGGCCGGCTTGTTGAGGACTCCGAAGACAGATCTGGGACTTCAGTTCCAAATGTCATTGAAAGGCTGTTGTTTCCCTATTAACCTTTTGCACTCGGATGTCGAGTGTGACTTGACACAGTTAGCATTAGAATAAAGGAATCGAGAAAAAAGCGAGTGCAAAGGGTTAAGTGACACCTCTCCTTAGCATTGTATGAAAAATGGTTCATTACCATGTACATACATTTAATTTATTATCGTTCAGGTATTTCACACCTCTATTTATGGGTAAATTAACTGCAAAATTTTGGCTTTTAAGTTTGATTTTCAGTATGTGGACATTTCATGGTGCGTGCATCTCAAAGCTCAATTAAGGAGAAACCAAGATGGCGGCGTAGGTAAACACCTCAACTGCTGCCTCGCACACCAATTTCAAAACTACAACTAAAAGACAAAATGGACGTCATCCAGAACCGCAGGAGAGCTGGCTGACTGCAAATTCTACAACTAGAAGGGAAGAGAAAAGCACACGGAGAATCAGAGGAGCCGCGAAAGCCCGTGGTACGGAGACGTGGGCGCGTGCGGCCGAGGGCCTGGCTGGCTTTCTCTAGCGGACAGGAGACAAAAGCTCCGGACTGTGCCGAACCCCAGTTCCGACTGCACTGAACCCCATTTATGGGCGAGACCCTGGGGACCCAGGCTCATATGGGGGAATCTGGACTGTAAGGCGGAAACTCAGGTGAGCGGCGAAAGGCAGAGGTCCGGAGGCGCACGCGCGAATGTGCGCAGAGTATGGACTGTTCAGTGTGCCGCTGGCTTGGGTTGAGTGTGCAGGAGGCAGCTGATTGATGTTTCTCTCTAATCGATGTTTCTAACTTTCTCACTCTCCCTTCTTCTCTGTAAAAAAAAAATCAATAAAATATATTTAAAAAAATAAAAATGTATATATTTGAGAATAATCTTGCAGGTTTTCATGTCTAACATTTAAAGTCTGTTGGGATGTAAAAAAAACTCTGTCATTTTTTAAAAAATTTGAGAAAGAGATAAACATGTATTCCCCCCACATACACACAGTCATTTATGTATTTATTGGTTGATTCTTTTTTTGTTTTTTAATTTTTTAATGATTTCAGAGAGGGCAAGGTAGAAACATCAATGATGAGAATCATTGGTTGGCTGTTTCCTGCACACCTTCTACTGGGGATTGAGCCCGCAAACTGGGCATGTGCCCTTGACCGCAATCAAATCCGGGACCTTTCAGTCCACAGGCTGACACTCTATCCACTGAGCCAAACCAGGCAGGGCTAATTGGTTGAGTCTTGTATGTGTGCTGACTAGGGAATGAACCTGAAACCTTGTCTTACCAGGACAATGCTCCACCCAATTGAGCTACCTGGCCAACGTCTGTCATTTTTTTCTTTGCCATTTATTATAACTCCAAGATTTATTTCCTTTTTAACCCAAGAGTAATTTGGCTGTTTCCTTTTTTTTTTCGTCTTTTCAATTTCCAAGAAAATTTAAACCTTTGGCTGATGTTAAAATTATTACCTAGGTAGGTAGAAAAGCCGAATCAAGAATGTTTTAGAGACAAAATATTTTCCAAAATTTCCTTGCTTCTTTGGTAATCATGGACTAAACAATTTATACCCATAAAAAATTTTCTTCAGAATGACATGTACGAGTCGGGAGGAAGAACAGCTCTGAAAAAGAAGGCATTCTGGCTTGTTAAATTCTCCGTCTTTCTGCAAGATGACAGGAGGAAGCTGTGATTAGGCTAAGCCCGTGGTCGGCAAACTGAGGCTTGCGAGCCACATGTGGCTCTTTGGCCCCTTGAGTGTGGCTCTTACACAAAATACCACGGCCTGGGCGAGTCTATTTTGAAGTGGTGTTAGAAGTTTAAGTTTAAAAAATTTGGCTCTCAAAAGAAATTTCAATCGTTGTGCTGTTGATATTTGGCTCTGTGGACTGATGAGTTTGCCGACCACGGGCCTAAGCCAATGGGCTCTCCCCACTGCTTCCATTCCTATGGCTGCTTGCTAACATAAATTCTCTGATGATCAACAAGGGATAAGCGCTGAAGGAAGGCTTCTCTACATTTATTACATTCACCTGTGTTTCTCTACGTTGCCTTCTTGGACGCTGAAGAGTGGCCGGACCACGACCGAAAGTCCTCCCACCTTCCTCACAGTCACAGGCCTTCTCCTCGGCGTGAGCGACCTGATGCTGAACCAGCTGGGAGCAGTGGCTGAAGGCCTTCCCGCAGGCCTTGCACGCGTAGGGCTTCTCCCCCGTGTGGACTCTGTGATGCACGGTGAGATGGGAGAGCCGTTTGAAAGCCCTCCCACACGCCTTACACGGGTAGGGTTTCTCCCCAGTGTGAGTCCTCTGGTGCTGCTTCAGTTGTGAGCTCACTCGAAACGCCTTCCCGCAGGCCTGACATTCATAGGGCTTCTCCCCCGTGTGAATCCTCTGATGCCGGATGAGCGTCGAGCCCTGATTAAATGCCTTCCCGCAGTCCTTGCATTCGTAGAGCTTCTTGCCGGTATGAAGAGTCTGATGTTGGATCAACTGAGACCGGTGGCTGAAGGTCATCCCACATTCCTCGCAGGCGTAGGGCTTCTCCCCCGTGTGGATTCTCCCGTGGACTCTGAGATGGGAGATCCGATTGAAGGCCTTCCCACACTCTTTGCACTGATAGGGCTTCTCTCCGGTATGGATGCGCTGGTGCTCGATCAGCTGGGAGCTCCGGCTGAAGGCCTTGGCGCAGTCCTGGCATTCGTATGGTTTCTCGCCCGTGTGGACTCTCTGGTGCTGTATGAAGTTGGAACCCGAGTTGAAGGCCTTCCCACATTCCTGGCACTCGTAGGGCTTCTTGCCAGAATGAATGTTCTCGTGCTGAACGAGGCGCGAGCCGTATTTAAAGGCCTTCCCGCACGCCTTGCACTTGTAGGGTTTCTCGCTGGGGTGGATTCCTCGGTGGTGGAGGAGGAGGCCTTCTGGCCAGAAGGCTTCTCGGCATTCGTCGTATTCATAGGGCTCGGCCCCAGGACGGACTTTCTCACAAAAAGCGAGGGATGCTTGGGGGCCGAGAGGGGGCGTTTCTTCAGGACTGAGGATCACTGGACTCTGACGTTCATCCGGAACCCCCTGCTGTCTGTCACTCCGGCTCCGGCACTCCCAGTCATCGTGGAAACGCGAGCACTCGAGACCGTAACCCGTGAGGCTTTCCGTTCTCTCCGCCCGGCAAACGGGCTGCTCTGGAGATGACACCTTCGTTCCAGACCGGGCCTCCAAGACTGAAAAAGAACCAAAGAGCAAGTATGCGTTTTGGTTTTTTTCCTTTTGCAGAAAAAGGAACGTGCCTAGTAAAAACGGAAGATAGCACTGATACGCTCCTGAATGTGAGTGATGAGAAACTGGACGGGTCGTACGGAGAAAGAGAAAAATGCCATGAATGAGGTGAGTGAGGGAATCAGGAAGGTTGTAAGAGTAGTGCTTGGAAATGGCCTCTATCTTTTTTTTTTTTTTTTTTTTTTTACTCCTCACCCGAGGATATAGTTTCCTTTTTATAAAAATATTTTTATTGATTTCAGAGAGGAAGGGAGAGGGATAGAGAGAAACATCAATGATGAGAATCATTGATCAGCTGCATCCTGCACGCCCTCCCACTGGGGATCAAGCCCAAAACCCAGGCATGTGCCCTTGGCCGGAATCGAACCTGGGACCCCTCAGTCCACAGGCCGATGCTCTATCCACTGAGCCAAACCAGTCAGGGCCCGAGGATATATTTTCATTGATTTTAGAGAGAGAGGAAGGGAGAGAAACATTGACTGGTTGCCTCCCATACGTGCTCAACCAGGGGTCAAGCCCAAAACCTAGTTATGTGCCCTGACCGGGGAGCACACTTGAAATCCTGGCGCTTCCAGATGACACTCTAACCAACTGAGCTACCCGGCCAAGGCCTAGACACAGTATTTTACAGTTAATTATTTGGACAACCAAAGAAATAATGTCTAAATATCTTATGTATCGTCTTAGCATTAAATGCTCTGGTTTCCTCATACAGAACTTGAGGGATCTCAGATGGCCAAACAATCTTGAAAAGGAAGAACAAAGCCCTAGCTCGTTTGGCTCAGTGGATGGAGCGCTGGCCTGTGGACTGAAGGGTCCCGGGTTCGATTTCGGCCGAGGGCACATGCCCGGGTTGTGGCCTTGATCCTCCCCCCCCCAGGCTGTGGGGGACGTGCAGGAGGCATTCAATCGATGATTCTCTCTTATCATTGATGTTCTTATCTCTCTAGCCCTCTCCCTTCCTCTCTGAAATCAATAAAAATATATTAGAAAAATAAATAAAAATAAATAAAAATAAAAAAAAGGAAGAACAAAGGTCTCACACTTCCTGACTTCAAAAAATATGACAAGCCGAAACCGGTTTGGTCAGTGGATAGAGTGTCGGCCTGCGGACTCAAGGGTCCTAGGTTCGATTCTGGTCAAGGGCATGTACCTTGGTTGTGGGCACATTCCCAGGAGGTGTGCAAGAGGCAGCTGATCGATGTTTCTAACTCTCTATCCCTCTCTCTTCCTCTCTGTAAAAAATCAATAAAATATATTAAAAAAAAACAAAACAAAACATATGACAAAGCTATTGTAATCAAAACAGCGTGGTCCTAGCCTAAAGGCAGATATGCAGACCAAGAGAAAAGAAAGAGCCCCAAAATAAACCCTCATGCATGTACTCAGATGATCTTTGACAAGGGTGCCAAGACCACACAATGAAGAAAGGACAGTCTTTGCCCTAACCGGTGTGGCTCAGTGGATAGCGTCGGCCTGCAGACTGAAGGGTCCCAGGTTTGATTCCGGTCAAGGGCATGTACCTTGGTTGCGAGCACATCCCCAGTAGGAGGTGTGCAGGAGGAAGCTGATCGATGTTTCTCTCCCATTGAAGTTTCTAACTCTCTCCCTCTCCCTTCCTCTCTGTAAAAAATCAATAAAATATATTTTAAAAAAGAAAGAAAAAGAAAAGACAGTCTTTTCCATAAATGGTGCTGAGGAACTTGGGTGCTGACATACAAAAGAAGGAAGCAAGACCCTGACCTCACACCAACCGCCAACATGAGCTCACAAGGAACGGAAGACCCTCACAGGACCTACAACTAGAAAGCTCCCAGAAGCAAGCAGAGGGGAACGCTCGATGACATCGCACTTGGTAATGATTTCTTGGAGACGGCGCCAGAAGCACAGGCCATAAAAGCAACAATTCACAAGTGGGACCACATCAAACCTAGTGACTGGGCGTCCAAGGAAACTGTAGGGAATGCCTGGGAAGGCACATGGGCATTTCTTTAATTCCTGTCAGCTGAATCCAGTGGCCTCGGCAAAGCCACGTCCTGGAAACACGCTTCGCCAAAAGGCAGGAGTGTTGTCAGCTTGACCTTCAGCCCCGGTGCTGGGGAGTGGGTTTTATTATGTAAATCCAGCCAAGCACCAGGAATGAATCTGACTAGGGCCCACCCACAAGGGACGATTTACAAAGAAGCTACAAGAATGCACATATTTCCCTTTCCTTGTCCTTTAGTAAAACTTCCTGGTATTTGGGGTATAAAATAAACACGCTGTATCGGCTCTGGGTCACTGCTCCTGTCCCTGTCCATGTCAGAGGACAGTGGTCCCACCCGGCCCCAGCTTTTTCCTTCAAATCTGTCTCTGTCTCTTTCTTTCATTTTCTCAATCCCCAGCCGCCCCTACTCAGGAACTGGACCCGCTCTCTAGCTGCACTGGACTCGGAAAAGAGAGAAATATTTACAGGAAACAACAGTGTGAAAAGGCAACCTACAGAATGGGATACAAAATGTGCAAATCATATATCTGATAATGGGTTAATGTCCAGACCATATAAAGAACTCCCACAACTCAATGACAAAAGCAACCCATCCCGATGAAAAAATGGGCAAAGGACTTGAATGTACAGTTTCCCAAAGAAGACATACAAACGGTCAATGAGCGTATGAAAAGATGCTCAACGTCACCAATCACTAACCAGGGGTCCTCAAACTTTTTAAACAGGGGGCCAGTTCACTGTCCCTCAGACCATTGGAGGGCCGGACTATAGTTTAAAAAAACTATGAACAAATTCCTATGCACACTGCACATATCTTATTTTGAAGTAAAAAAATAACACCCGCATGTGGCCCGCGGGCCGTAGTTTGAGGACGCCTACACTAGACAAATCCAAATTGAAACTATGAGATCCTACCTCGCAGACACGAGGGTGGCCACTATTGAAAAAAAGAAAAACACACCAAAAACCACCGTAACAAGAGTTGGCACGGATGTGGGAAACTGTTTATTGGTATGTTTGTTTTTTTTAGTGTCACGTCATACTCTAACTCTGCTTTTCTTTTTTAAAATTTTTATTTATTGAATTTTAGAAAGGGAGGAAGGGAGAGAGAGAAACATTGATTTGTTGTTCCACTTATTTATACATTCATTGGTTGATTCTTGTATGTGCCCTGACTGGGGATCGAACCTGCAACCTTGGCATATTGGGACGATGCTCTAACCAACAGAGCTACCCGGCCAGGGTGTCACTCGGGTTTTCGATCAGGGAAGACTTTACCCCGCCTGGGACATCTGGTGGTCACCACTGAGGGGAAGGGTCCACTGGGAGGCTACCCAGGATGGCCCCAGCATGGCAAAGAATGACCCTGCCCGAAATGCCGACACCGCTGAGCTCGAGAAATCCCACCCAGAGCAGGAGCACCCCAGGCAGAGGGGACAGCGAGGAGGAGAAAGCTGAGGCTACTGCGACAGCCCAAGCCAGAGACAATGGTGGGTGCCAGGGGTGCCGGCTATGTGGTTCAACTCTGGGTACACTTAGAAGCAGAGAGAGCAGGATTTGCTGACAGACTAAATAGGTGTGGGAAAGGAAAGCCAGGGACCTGCCAAGAGTTTTTGAGCCGGGCCGGCATGGCTCCGTGGCTGAGCGTCGACCTATGAACCGGGAGGTCACGGTTCAATTCCAGTCATGGCACATGCCGGGGTTGCAGGTTCGACTCCCAGTAGGGGGCGTGCAGGAGGCAGCCGATCCATGATTCTCTCTCATCATTGATGTTTCTCTCTCTCTCTCCCTTCCTCTCTGAAATCAATAAAACTATCTGGCGGGGGGGGGGGGTAGTTTTTGACCTGAGCAAGCTGAAGAATCGAGTCCTGTTACCGAAGTGCAGGGACAGGGGAGACCTGTCAGGGCTCCCCTTGGGACCTTTAACCCGGACGTGCCCGGTGAGCAGATGGGGAGGCGGCTGGAAGTGTCCTTGGGGTGGGAGGGAGACGTGGAGGCAGCGGCAGCCATCTGCGCTCTCCGACAGACTGGCTGCCAGGGGGGAGATGTTCTGCATCTGTGGGTCCGACACGGCGGCCATGAGCCAGGGAGTGGCTCCGGGACGTTTGAAACGTGGCAACCGCTACGGAGGTAATAAAGTTCTAAATGGGTTTCACTTATTTTCTTATTTAAATATATTTGCATTAGTTTCAGAGAGGAAGGGAGAGAGAGAGAACCACCAACGATGAGTGAGAATCACAGATCAGCTGCCTCCTGCACGCCCCGCACTGGGGATCGAGCCCGCAACCCGGGCATGTACCCCCACTAGGAATCGAACCGTGACCACCTGGTTCATAGGTCGACGCTCAACCACTGAGCAGGGCGCACTGTAATTCATTTAAATGTCAATGGCTGCCCTAACCGGTTTGGCTCAGTGGATAGAGCGTCAGCCTGCGGACTGAAGGGTCCCAGGTTCAATTCCAGTCAAGGGCATGTACCTTGGTTGTGGGCACATCCCCAGTAGGTGTGCAGGAGGCAGCTGATCGATGTTTCTAACTCTCTATCCCTCTCCCTTCCTCTCTATAAAAAAAAAAAATCAATAAAATACATTTAAAAAAATGTCAATGGCATGTGGCACCATCCGCGCCATACCGGAGGGCCCAGCATGGGTGGTATTTAGCCTGGCAGCAGAGAAGGTCCTGGGGAAGGGATATGGACAGGAAGGAAGAGGCTGAGTCTGAGCCGACCTCTAGAGACGGTGAGAGGACCCCCCGCGGGGGCTGAGGGGATCAGAGAGGCGGAGGGGCAAGAGGTAGGGGATGCTCCCGGAGGAGCCGCTGTTGTCAAGTGCTGCTCACAGGCCGCCGGAGGAGACGCCTCGGCCTGGCCTCTGAGCGTGGCGACTCAGAGGGACTACCTTCCACCTCAAAGGGCGGCTTCCTCCCGACCTGCTGGACGGTCACCGCGCTGGCCTCCCTCCTCCCCCACGCGCCTCACTCACCGGGGCACAGGCCTCCCGCCGCTGCCCCCGCCGCCCTCCAGGGCTCCTCGCCGTCCTCCAGGAAGGAGATCACATCAGGCTTGGAAACGGCGAGACCTGGATGTGAGAGAACACGACGCCCGGTGATGGTGTGGCCCGAGAGCCCAGACCCAGGACTCGGTCTCGTCGAGGATGAGAGGCCAGGCCGGGAAGGGACAGGGGACAACCTGACAGTCACTCGAGGCCTGGGGACAAGTTAGCTTCAGCCCACGGAGCTGCCCTTTAACCCCTCACATGGACAAGGCAAGAACACCTCCACCCACGGGGACCCTCCACCCTGCCAGGCCGGGCGCCTCACCCAGCGAGAGCAGGTGGCTGTAGGTCTCCAACATCACGTCCCTGTACAGAGCCCTCTGGGCAGGCGCCAGCCACGCCCATTCTTCCCGGGAGAAGACGACGGCCACTTCCCTGAACAGGTCCGACCCCTGCAACAATGGGCAGGTGTGTGACACGCCTACCTCACGGGAACGTCTCTCGTTGGGGGGAGAGGGGCTGGGAGAAGTCTTTGCAGGAAAAGGCTGGGGCAGAGGCCTCTGAAGCGAGCCGATGACAGAACACGGGTATGAGTTAAATGTTCTTTTTTAAAAAAACTATTTTCTCTTTTGTGTGTTTTTTTTTTTTTTAAATATTTTATTGATTTTTTACAGAGAGGAAGAGAGAGGGATAGAGAGTTAGAAACATCGATGAGAGAGAAACATCGATCAGCTGCCTCCTGCACACCCCTCACTGGGGATGTGCCCGCAACCAAGGTACATGCCCTTGATCGGAATCGAACCTGGGACCCTTGAGTCCGCAGGCCGACGCTCTATCCACTGAGCCAAACCGGTTTCGGCTCTTTTGTGTTTTTTAAAAATATATATATTTGTATTGATTTCAGAGAGGAAGGGAGAGGGAGAGATAGAAACATCAATGATAAGACAGAATCATTTTTTAAAAAATAAATATATTTTTGCCCTAACCGGTTTGGCTCAGTGGATAGAGTGTCGGCCTGCGGACTCGGGTCCCAGGTTCGATTCCGGTCAAGGGCATGTACTTGGTTGCGGGCACATCCCCAGTGGGGGGTGTGCAGGAGGCAGCTGATTGATGTTTCTCTCTCATCGATGTTTCTAACTCTCTATCCTTTTCCCTTCCTCCCTGTAAAAAACCAATAAAATATATTTTAAAAAAATAAGATAAATATATTTTTATTGATTTCAGAGAAGGAAGAAGGAAAGATAGAAACATCTATGATGAGAGAGACTTATTGATCGGCTGCCTCCTGTACACTCCCTATTGGGGATTGAGCCCGCAACCCGGGCATGTGCCCTGTCTGGAATGGAACTGGGACCTTTCAGTCCCCAGGCCAGCACTCTATCCACTGAGCCACACCAGCCAGGGCTTAAATGTTCTTGCGATGCTCCTTTTTACTATACACACCCAAGCTCTGGCACACAGGTCTGGGGTGAAAATTAAAACCCAGCTGCGTGGAGTGTCCCCAATGGTGACTTACTCTGACCTTGGCACATGCTAAATTCTCCAGGGGTGACCCGGAACCTCTACTTTGATGGAGTCAACGAAAAATAAACCCCAACCAAGAACTTCTGCTAGGAGAGAGAGATGGGAGAGGACTGTGGCTGCCCGGTCCTTTCACTCCTGAAAGCAGGAAGCTCTGAGCACCGGACTCTCTGGGACGGAGACCAGGCGGGAAGAAAGCTCTGAGACAAGGAGAGCGAGTCTTTACAGGATCTGGAAACTCACCATGGACGCGACACTCAGAATGTCATGGGCTGAGGGGTCCTCCTCCCGGCTCCTCCCGGCGAAGGCCCGAGTCCTGAGAGGGCAGAGCTGGGGGAGGAAACAGCGAACACGAGAGACCGGGCTTGCCTGGCGGCTCCCAGGGCGCCATGGTTACCAGTCCCATCCCGTTCAGACCCACCTCCTGACCAACGAGAGGGAGACGGGACACACTGGGGCCCTCACCCAACTCCAGCGGCTGCAAGGACACAGGGACCCAGTGGCCTTTCTCTCCCATTTCCTTTTTTTTTTTTTTTTTTTAAAGATATATTTTATTGATTTTTTACTGAGAGGAAATGAGAGGGACAGAGAGTTAGAAACATCGATGAGAGGGAAACATCAATTAGCCACTTCCTGCACACCCCCTACTGGGGGAGACACCCACAACCAAGGCACCTGCCCTTGACTGGAATCGAACCTGGCATCCTCCAGTCCACAGGCCGATGCTCTATCCACTGAGCCAAACCGGTTACGGCTCTCTCCCATTTCCCCGAAACACCCCGAGACCTGGTCCAGTGACTAAGACCACGTGGCATCCCACAGACAAGGAAGCCCCAGAGAGCCGGCCTGATCCGGATCAGCCCAGCCAAGAAGCAAGTCTTCCCCCAAACCAGACCATCTGACTCTCACACTCACAATGGAACACCTTCGGAAGTCTCCCTGGCCCCAGTGTCTAATTTCACAAAGAGCCCACAGCACTGCTGAAGGCCTGGCGGACACACCATTCCGTGGGCCCTACCTTGAGTCCACAGGTAGAGGCTGGGTCGGGGGGGGTGGTGGGGGGGGGGCGATTAGATGAAGCAGGTCCCACGCTCCATGATCAGCACAGAAAGAGGCCGCTGTGCAGAGGTAACACTGTGCGAAGCTGTGTGCACAGTTAACAGCTGCTGGAAAACAGAACCGAAAATTAGCACAGAATAGCCCACAAGCAGGCAAGTGGTCCAATCAATGTGGGCCCAGCCAGCTGGCTGATGCCCACAGACAACTGTACGGAGCGGCTCTAGGGCCGAGCCTCGGGCTGACCTGTGGCGGGACCACAAACAAGCCCCAGCCTGGAGGGCAGAGCTCTCCCGGCATAATTAAGCCTGACCATGCAGCCCTCCCCTGTTCCTTCCTAAGTAGCTAACGGGCTGTGGCAGGTGCAGCGAGTGTTGCCAAAACAAGAACATTTGTATACGTGTTAATCTACCCTTGTTTCATATACTTATTTTTTATTTTTTTATTTTATTTATTTATTTTTTTAAAATATATTTTATTGATTTTTTACAGAGAGGAAGAGAGAGGGATAGAGAGTTAGAAAGATCGATGAGAAAGAAACATCCATCAGCTGCCTCCTGCACACCCCCTACTGGGGATGTGCCCGCAACTAAGGTACATGCCCTTGACCGGAATCAAACCTGGGACCCTTGAGTCTGCAGGCCGACGCTCTATCCACTGAGCCAAACCGGTTTCGGCACATATACTTATTTTTTAAATATATTTTTATTTATTTCAGAGAGGAAGAGATAGAAACGTCAATGATGAGAGAGAACCATTGATCGGCTGCCTCCGGCACGCCCCCCAACTGGGGATTGAGCCCACAACCTGGGCATGTGCCCTGGACCGGAATCAAACCCAGGACCCTTCAGTCTGCAGGCCTATGCTCTATCCTCTGAGCCAAACCAGCTAGGGCTACCCCTGTTTTAATCAGACTATAAAATAAAGCATAGGCCCTAACCGGTTTGCCTCAGTGGATAGAGCGTTGGCCTGCGGATTGGGGGGGTCCCGGGTTCGATGTTTCTGGCTCTCTATCTCTCTCCCTTCCTCTCTGTAAGAAATCAATTAAAAATATATTAAAAATATAAATAAAGTATCGGCTTGCAAGCTGGGTCTTTTGTGTCCTCATCCAGGCACGGGAGATCCACCGAGCCCCAGCCGTATTCTCTTTGTCTTTTCTTCAATCCTTCACCGCCCCTCCTCAGGCTCAACAATGAATGACATTCACAACTGGACCCTTTGTACAAGGTAAGAACATTCAGCAAAAGCAGTCAAACCCACCCCAATACGGACATGGGGGTGGGGGAAAATCTTAAAAAGAGATCGGAATAGGAAACATCCAAGTGTTAAGAGTGATGTCACTTAACCGCTTCTTGAGCTGTTTATAAAGGAGTTTAGGACAGCGCCCAACACGTGACTAATATTTCTATCTTTTTTTTCTTCTTCACAAATATTCCACTGTAAGTAATACATTAAGTGAGATAATTATGAATGTTCCTTGGTATCGTGTAACGGGAATTTTTCCTTCCTCCGAGCCACTGTTTTAGCATTATCCGTCATACCTTATTACAGGAGTGGCCCCGGATTGCCTCAACCCTTTCCCCACTGTTGCTCACAGATTTTGAACAAAATCATCTAAAAATGTTCCCAAGGGGTAAGTCTCTGCTTCTAAATTTTTTGGGGTCTTGCAACTCTTTGGGACTGTCACGGAACAAAATTTCGCCCCAGATTTAACAACAAAAGGCATGCGTAAGAATCAACGCAAAAAACCTAATGTTGTGGGGTCGAACCCTGGAGTCAAAACAAGACCACCGGAGGGCGAAACCGGTGTGGCTCAGTGGATAGAGCGTCGGCCTGCGGACTGGAGGGTCCCGGGTTCGATTCCGGTCAGGGGCATGTACCTCGGTTGCAGGCACATCCCTGGTAGGAGGTGTGCCAGGAGGCGGCTGGTTGATGTTTCTCTCTCATCGATGTTTCTGGCTCTCTATCCTTCTCCCTTCCTCTCTGTAAAAAAATCAATACAATATATTAAGAAAAAAAAAAAAAAAAAAAAAAAGACCACCGGAGGCTGCTGATGGATTAAAAAAAGCAGGCAAGGATTTCCTGAGCTGGCCAGGACGGCCGCGAGGGCACCACACGCAGGTGGCCACCCTCACGACCGCGCCGTCCCAGGTGTAGGCAGTCCTGTTCAAGGGCCAAACCACAACTTTCCTTTGTTCTAAATTCTAAAGGCTGGGAACCGCCCGCAGGGGGTCCCCAGCCACATCCTGCTGGACACTGGAATGCGGCCCTATCTTGCGGAAGCAGGTTGTCTCTGAAGGTCAGCTGCAGTTCCAACTCCTGGAGCCGCCGAGAATCCGCCTCCTGCGGTCCTGGTCCCAGGCACAGGAGAATCAGGTCTGTGATGCGGCCGGAGTTCACGGGAGCCCCCGGGTCTCGGTCTGGACGCGGAGGGAACTACCCCGTTGTTTAAGCAAGTGAGGGCGGGCAGGAGCCGGAACGGCGGGGTTAAAGTTCAAACAGCAGCCCTCACCTCAGGACGGCTGCTGCCAGACCTCACCAAGCCATTTCAGGGGGTCGGGACCCCTCCACACCCTCCGAAGCGGTCTGGGGGCCGTTAGGAGCTGTGACGCAGAAAGGGGGACGCCAGCCGGGCGTGCGTCGCGGGGGCCGATGGGAAATGCAGTCCAGACCCCGGGAAGCCGCAGACCGATGCTAAGGCGGGAGACGCTCCGGTTCCCCCCCCCCAGGCCCAAGGCCCGCCGGGCCGCGGCGCCCGCTCCCGCACGGACCCCGGGGCGCCCGGAAAACCCCGGACCCCCTCACCTGCCGCCTCCTCGGGTCCGAGTGCCACCGACACTGCGCCCCCCCCCCCCCCCCCCCCCCCAGCCTGTCCCCGGTGAGCTTCCCCGTCGGTACCGGCCAACTCGTCACCTGGAGCCGGAAGATGGCGCAGGCGCAGGCGCACAGAGCCGCGCCGGTGCGGCGTAGCGATTGGGCCGGCGCCGCAGTGTTTTCTGGGAAACCGAGTCTCTTAGGCTGTAAAGATGGCCGCGCGCCGTGAGGCCGGGTCTCGCGATGTTTCGCAGGGGGCGGCACCTGGGCATGCGTACGAGCGTGCGCGCGCGCGCGCCCGTCGGTGGGGACTCGAGGGAGCGCGTTCTGGGGTGTGGGGCGTGCGGTGCGCGCGCGCGCGCGCCTTTCTGGTTGCGGGTGCGAGTGTGTGCGTGGCCGTGACGACGCGTGCGGCGCTGCTTGTGACGGTGTTCGCCGTGTTTGGTTCTCACCCGGCCGCTGATGGGGACCGTTCGACGGTTGTTGTGTGACTTGAGGTCGGAGGGATGTTGGGGCGAAAAATGGTCTCCGCCCTGAAGTCAGCCTTTCGGTGGAGCAGCCACGACCCCGGAAGGCTTGGAGGGAGGAAGAAGGCCCAAGGGTCGGTCGGAACCGGTGGTGAACATGGTATCTGCGTCGAAATAAACGTCCATCAT